>OW799233.1:84112694-84453406 GCA_941918925.1 Phyto melanocephala
TGGTTATAGTCTTTGTTTAGGTTCCTAATCCAAAACCGCATACAATATTGCTTTTATGTGCTAATTGAACAAGCAACTATTTCAGACTAGCGCTGGTAAATTCTACTACTTTTTAATAAACGATACTACTCAATTCTCTATATTTGTGTACTACCAAGAAGGCATTGCTTCGAAATTATTCTTATTATTTCGATACGGAAAACTTAAATATTTAAAGATAATATTTAAAATAATGTAATTATTTGTAAAAATTAAAATTTTAATATAAAAAAACTACAAATATGTTTTTATAGCGTCTGGCTTAGTTTTAAAACTTACGCTCTTAAACAATGACCTACAGGGTTGCATTTTGAAACAGACTACGTTTAAGTTGTTAAATTAAATAAAATGTATTTTTCTTGTATTGTTGTTCTATGCTCTTAAATAGTTGCTTAATTTAAACCATTTGGTACTCTATATTTGTTCAGATGTGTTTATTATTTCATATTGAAGAACGAAAACTATTTACAGATACTACTTTCTCGTGATCGCTTACATTTTTTATATTGTGTGACATAACCTTTGCTTTAGTTAGATCCTTTAAATCAGTGCTATTCAATATTTTTGGCTCGTGTACCACTAAATTCACGACAAACTTTTCGCGTACCACCAAAAAAAATATAATGTAAACAATTTTAAAATTTTTAATCTATTTTGTTTATTAATAATAAAAAACAATAAAATTAAAAAAAAATAATAAAAATTACAAAAAACATAAGAACATGTACATTAAAGGTATACTTTTAGGATGATTTTTCTTTTTGTTTTCAATTGCAAAATAGAAATCGTTAAAATTTTAAAAGAATTCGCGTACCAACTGGAAATTTTTCGCGTACCACCAAGTGGTACGCGTACCATAGGTTGAATAGCACTGCTTTAAATGATAAATGAAAAAGAAGCTGAAAATGATAGAACGTTGTAAAGTTGAATGTAAAATATACTATTTTTAAATTCACTTTCAAATTAATTTAGCGACTTTCTCTATTTTTGTTTGTTTTTAGTGAATTTTGATAAACAAAATATGCTTTTAGTATTACTGTTCAATATACAAATTTGATGCTCTTATCTCAGTATGTCATTTTAAATTTAGGAACAGTTTCTTATCGTTTGAAAAACTGCAGATTTGGGGGAAAGGATCTTAGATACTAGAGCTGATATCTGGAGTTTGACTTTTGTTTAAAAAATGAGTTGTCGTGATCGAAAATTTTAAGCCCTGAAATAACATAGTTTGAAAAGGGCTACCTAATGGCCTGAAATTTCTTTTTATACTTTTAGAATCATCATTGAAATATTTGTAACTCACACAACTTTTGTTCGACCCACACTCTATTACTCTAATTTGTATGCATACGTAATATGGTTTCCATTAAAAACAATTTGTTATACAAAATTCAATATTCATGGGCATAGTTCTTTGATAATTTAGATTAAAGTCCGTCAAATTTTGCAAAAAATCGTCAAAATTTCTTCCTAAAATCTTAAAAAATATAGAAATAAATCAAAAAATAAAAGTGCTGTCTGTATTCGTAAATACCATGCACACGGTTGTGTATTATCAATGTTATAATCTTATATTACACATAGACTGAACAAGCTAAGTAAAAACTAAAACAGAAGTATTTGTGGTTTTCTCTTATATCTCAGTAATTTATATGAAAGTTTTGTTACTTTTAATTTCTATCAGTTTCAAGATCATAAATGACAAATATATGGTTAAACTGTGATCAAAACTTATTTAGAAAATCGATAATCCAAATCTTAATTGATATTTAAAAAAAAAATTTCTTTGCCGATATCTTTATTAATAATTTTCCTATAGGACTAAGCTTTTTTAAATGTTGCCAAAGCAAAATATTAAAAAAAAAACAAATAATTAAGGAAGTTCCATACGAGTTGCAAAATCTGAATTTGTTTCGGTAAAAAATAGAGGCTATCTCATTCGCTTATATCTCAGCTCGTAATGTGTCATCATCACTGATATTCATTAGCGAAATTCTCGAATAAATATCTGATAAATTTATGCTATGTAAGAGTAGTATGCGTAGCGGTTTTAAAAAGTTGACTTCAAAATGTACACTGACAGACGGACATATGGTCTTAGGTAAATCAATTCCTCTATCTTAAAGGATTCAGAAGATATATACTTTATAGGGTCTGAAATAAAATTACGTCCGGAATGATAAATTTATATAATTATACTCATTTCCACTCTCGCATGAATGGTATAATAAAGCGTACTTTAACGTACGTTTGACAATCACAGAACACATGCAAATGTTCGCTAGAAGCGTTTTCTTAATATATCAAAATATAACAATATTGAAATCTTTTTTGTTGGGGCCAGCAAAGCGGTCCGGATTTTGATAGTATTAAATAAATAACAGAAAATGTCAGTTTTGTAATGTAAAACGTTAATAGTGGTGTTAAATTATTTCGATGATTTTTTAATTTACCGTAATCATTTTCTGACTG
This sequence comes from Phyto melanocephala, assembly GCA_941918925.1. Classification (NCBI taxonomy): domain Eukaryota; kingdom Metazoa; phylum Arthropoda; class Insecta; order Diptera; family Rhinophoridae; genus Phyto; species Phyto melanocephala. Next base: position 84,115,206 of record OW799233.1, read on the forward strand.
AAACCTGTACAGAACATTTAAAGTTGATGAGGGGATAAAAACAATGTCGCTAGAGGGAAAATTAGACTTAAAAAACGCAAGTTAACAATTCACACCGAAAAGTTAAAAAAAAAAACGCTCATCACTTTTTTTAAGCATCAAACTAAAAGTGTAAAATTATTTTAAAAATATGTATTCACATTGTTAATTAACTAATTAATTAATTATGTGATTAAATGTAAATTTAAGACTAAATTAAAACAAAATTTTAACACACTATATAACATGTGTGTTGCGTTTTTTGTTTGATTAAGGTTCCACATAAATTGTGTGAAATTATTAAATATGGGGATGGTATGTGAATAAAATGTTTTTTGTGCCATTTTAAATAGACTTTTAAAAGACTTGAAGCGATTTTATTTGATTCATTGAATTTAAATGAATCTGTATAAGTGAGGATGGCAGTATGTGTTGGTTTTATTTTGACCAACAACACATACAATTTGCATAATCGAATAAATGTTCTTTGGGTATTCAGATTATTATCACCGATGACATTTTAAACACCAACAACAACCAATCACGACAACAGTAAGAAAATTATCAGTAAAAAATTTCAAATGAATCCATAAACGAAATGAGAAAACAAAATATAAAACATTTTAATTAAAGCATTTGATAATTTATCAGAAAAATTAAAAGAAATATTAAAACAAAAAACTGTACGATTTTTTAAGATTCTTGCAGTGAGAATAGAAGTTCATTAAGAAATATTTTGTTGTCGTTTCAAGTAAATTAACATAATTAATTATAAATACGATAGTTAATCAAAATGTGATTATAATTGCAATTTAATTAATAGAGCATTTAATTAAAAACATAAATCTTTTCCAAAACAGCAATAATCAAATGGTCTAACACCAACAGTAACAACTGAGCGTAACTATTAAAAACGCCTTAGAAAAAAAATTGATTTTAATCTAATCTCTCTAAGCTTTTATACGGTCTTGAATGAACTCTTTTGTAAATCAATCACCAACTGTGTTGGAAGGTTCTTTTTCAAAAAAATTACAATATATGTATGTATAATTTAAAGTGTTAAGTTCCTTATGATATCGATAAATAATGAATGTAACTCCATCTTCTCAGATGTATATTTTCAACGTTAGTTAATTTTTTCAATCCAAATAAAAAATAAGCAAATAAACGAGAATATAGTACATATAAGAGTACTTTTTTGGTACTTTTTATTGCTTTTTTATAACTATGTTATAGGCAGCATTACGTTATTGTACAATTAATAATTGCAGGCTATTACAAATCTTAAACCGAGTAAAACAAAAACGTGTATTTTTATACCCTTCACACAGTAAATAAGGGTATATATAGGTTTGTCATTCCGTGTGAAATTTCTACAATTTTCATTTCCGACCCCATAAAGTATATATTTTCTGAAAGCTTATGAAAAGGGAAGTCGATTAAGCCCTGTCAGTCTGTCAGTCTGTCCGTCTGTCCGTCTGACCGTCTGTCCGTGTGTATGTTGAAATCAACTTTTTGAAGCCCCCCGACATAGGTTGGACCCGGGTAAGGTATTAAAATATCAGAAATATTCGGGAGTAGATCGCTATTGAAAATCAGAAACATCGGTACATAAACAACTGAGATATGAGCAAAAACCCACGACCACCTCGATTTTTTTTTCACAAAAACAACATTACAACAACAACATACATACATACAAACGTGTATACTGGTTAGAGAAAACGTGGCATCGAATCCCAACTGAGCCAAACAAAAATTTTTTTAATTTTTTAAAAAATTTTTTTTTAATTTTTTTTTTTTTTTTTTTATTTCTTATTTAATATATTATTTATATTTTTATTATTATTTTTTTTTTAATTTTTTTTTTATTTTTTGTTTGTTTTATATATGTATATTATATATATAATAATTTTTTTTTAAATTTTTTGTTTAAATTTTTTTTTAAAATTTTTTTTTTTTCGTTTTTTTAACATACATACGTGTACGTATTTCATATGGGATGAATGGTGATACAAGCAACTGTTATTGCATGACTACACGTTGTGAAGGGTATGAAAGATTCGGCATGGCCGAATATAGCACTCTTACTTGCTTAACATGGGTCAAGAGAATCAAACAAGTAGTCGTCGTTGTTGTACATAAAAAATTATTTATTATTAATAACAAATGCTACGACAAATGGGTAGAGTGTAGAGAATAACAAATAAAAATAAAAAATAAATTTCCATATGAAAATATAATTGATAGTTTCCACACATACAAATATGTATACATACAGTAGCACTTGATAAAAGAACATACAAACGTTTTAAAATAATTTGCAAAAATAAAACGGCAAACATTTTTACAAGTTTAATGCTCAAAACGCTTAATAAATAAAAAAATATCCGACCTTACTTATATGTATTTAGGTCTGTATACATATACGAGTGTCATCCTTTTTAATGCCTGTATGTCAGGTTACTACTTAATTCCAGAGAGGTTCTCTTTAGCCCAACCATATTGCGATATATAATACAGACTGTCAGTCAACTAACCCAACAGTTCCATATGAACCAAACAAAATCCAACATGATTATTTAATATAATAACAGCCATAAGAATACTTTGCCACATATGAATTGTTGGTTGCACTGTGCTTGAGTAATACAACAACAGCCATTATTGCTGGCAATAAATCATTTTTCACTCATATTTGTACACATACACACTTATACTGTCGAACATCTTTTTTGTTATTTGCATTTTTATGATATTTCTTTTTTTTTTTAAAGTTTAAATATTTTTTTAAGACTTGTATTCGTTTCAGTTTGTTTCGAGGTTAATTTTTGCTGCACATTCAGAGCCAAGGTTTACACTTGCAACGAACATTAAATTTGTGGTGCAATTAAGTCAGATCGAATATTTGAAAAAAAAAAATATTCTTCTTTTAGTATTGCGATAAAACTTTATACATGATTTTCAGTATTATAGCAATTTTAGGGTCTCCAAACATTTGTAATGATATATTATTTTTCTAGGCCATTCATTCAGCAGTATTAAACAAGATTTTGTTTTAAAACTTTTTGGTTAATAATTAATAAAAAGTGGTTAAATTTTAAGGGTCGCTATTGAGTGTGAACCACACCTAAACTTCAAGTTCTTCTTCTGCATTTCATTTGACATTTCTCAATTTCAGACTAACTCAATTTGAACCATGGAAACATATACAATCCAGCAACGCGTTAAAGTTATTAAGGCTTATTATAAAAATGGGCGTTCAAATCAAAATGCATTTTGTGATTCTTTTTGTCATTATAATCGTTCAAATTCGTCCACAATCGGGAGAATTGTAAAAAAATATATACATTTAAGCAAAACAGGTCTGTATGAAATATAAAACCTTGTGTGAATGCCTTCGTAGTTCGTTGAACGGAAAACATTGCTGTTTTTCGCGAAAGTGTGGCAAAATAGCAGTCAAAATAGCAGTCAAGCTCGACTCATTATCATGCCCAACAATTGAACATCAACATTGTCATTGAAAATTTGGACCATCGGATGGAGGTGTGCCACATCTAAAATAAAATTTGTGTTCCGATTAAAAAATATACACTAAAGTACTATAACTTGAATAACTTTAAAACATGTTAAAATTCAATCATTTTTATATACTTAACTAAATCGTGCACAATTTGTTAACAAGTTCTTGGAAATTCTGTTTACAAAAGTAAGGAGAGCGTTTAAGAAATACCAATTGAATAAAATAGTGTACGACCTAAATGAAGGACTAAAGGAGCGAGTGCTATATGGCACTCTTGTCTTCTACTCTAACCTTCGATGATATAAAAACTATAGCTTACTGTTGCATCGTCCTAACAATGATTTCTGTATAAGCTCAGAAAAAATAATTTATAATTTAAGCGGGGCCACCTACTAAATTTAAGCAGTGAAAACGCCATTATTTTTTAAGGTAATGCTTGCGGATGTCCCCATATAAAAATCATATCATTTGTATGAGGGAGTTTAGTTTAGCTTATCTCATTTATAAACCTGCCTAAAGAGAAGCATATTTTTTTATGTTGAGCAAAACCATCCGAATGATTATTTGTAGTTGTTTTTTCTTTTATACCCACCGGTATATACAAATCGGTGATATACAATGAACGTGTTACATATTTTAGTCTAAAGATATTATTTCATAGCGATTACTGTTAATAGAAAAATAATAAATTTTGTGTATAAAAATACATCAAAATTTGTGGTGGGAAACAGAAGCTCGACACGGCCGAATACAGTGCTCTTACTTGTTTGTACTTAAAATAATTAGTACTATTAGTTAATCTACGAAGTTAGTGTGCAGTTGGTAGTTTTTCTGTGTGTTTTTTTTTCAAAAAATAACTGTTAAAAATTGTTTTAAAATTAAAATTGTGCTTTTTAATATGCATTACATAAGAATGTGGTTTTAATTAATTATAACGTTTGACTGCCAGCAATAATTGATTACAATCAATGGCAATGTCTTAATGTTACTGCGAAATATTAAATTATAATTTAGAAACAATAAGAAACTAGCTCCTATAATTATTAATTAATTAAAGCAGTGATAAGATATGTTATATAATTTACATAATAAATGTTAAGAAAAGTAATATATCTCTTTTAAATTATAGTAAACAGACATAATGAAAAATATAAAGTTTTACGAATAAGAAATACAACATTTGAATAGAAATATTTTTATATTTTATTTGTTCTCTATTTTTATTTGTAAACTATTACAGTATAGATAATGACAAATTTTACCCCAAATTATTTAACCGAATGGAGAAACGAAAACCATATCTCATTGTAGTAAAACAGACCAGAGTCTTTGAAGAAAACTACATCCATAATAACCCCCAGTCTAGTTGACTTTTTGATTATCACCATAACTAACTAGTCAATGTTGAATATTTTTGCCTCTTCAATGCCTGAGTATTCTTAATAAATAGTTTGAATAAATTTTCCGACTCATATTTCGTTTTTACCAGAAGTCACTTAAAAATGCCGACTATGACCAAATTGATATGATGTTGCATGAAGATCTAGGTTTTATGTATCTACCATACAAACATAATTTTTTTATTTTATTGTACTTTAAAGATATTTATCGCAAAAAAATATCTCTCACTGTTTATGACATAAACATGAACACATCATGTATAAAAACAAAAAGCAAAAGTTAAAAATTATGAACATTATGACAATAAAATTATGTAAAATTAAATTTACACATACTGATACACAAACATCCATTAGTACTTTAACGAAAATATTTACACATACTCTCGCAATTGTATGTAATCAAATTTTAGTACAAAGAAATTAAAGATAGATGTTTTTTAACAGATTACAGCGACAGGTGACAATGACATCTCAATTATTATAATCATTATTACAGTTATAGTTGTTGTTGTTTTTGCTATTATTAGAACAATTGAAAACAATTGAAAATTAAACAAAACAATATAATGACAACAGCAGCAGCATCATCTAAACTGCTGCTTGGTATTCAACAACTAAAAAACATGTAGATGGTGTTAAAATTTATATAAAAAAACTAAATAGTTGTTATGACAATAAACAGCAGCATGTTAGAGATTTTTAACTTTAACTAATAAATAAAAGAAAAAATTGTGTACAAATTTAATTAATTTAATTTTTCAAGAAAACTATTAAAATCAATTTAAAAAATATTTCAACATGTTCACTTGTTCTGGGTTTTGCAAAAAAAAAAAGAAACTAAAAGAGAAGAAAACATTATGCAAACGTAAACTAACTTGACTGACTTCGACTCTAACTCCGAATGTGCTTTATTGTTGTTAAAACGTCACTTATTAAACAACAAACAGTTAGTAAAAAGATACTAAAAATGCACAAAAGATGCAAAAAAAACTGTGTATAAAAAATCTAAGAAAAAACATATAATTTTTTTTAGTTTACATCAAGAAAACAGAGTTTTAGTATTGCGCTAGTACTGAACATGAAAACATGTTCATGACTTTTAAATATTCAGCCCGATTCCAGAAAATCTTAGTTTTTATTTATTTGATTTGGAATTTTTTCTTTTTTGTAAAACATTATAGTTTTTATAATAAATAATTTTTAACAAGATTAAATTTACGTACAACTGCATCTTTTAAAAACTCAAAAAAAAAAAACAAGTTATAATATTATTTAAGTAATAATTGGACATTACGTAAATTCACATAAAGAAAAAACATGGTTGTGGTGATCATAATCCAAGAACATACTATGATTGAATCGTATGATTGTGTTTAAAACATTTATTTAGTTGCAAGCTTTCATTGTTATGTTTAATTAAAGTATCATACAATAACCATATTATGGCTACAAGAGAAATATAAAATATAAAATATGGTTTTATAAAACAAGGCTTTTTTTTAACAATTTTTAAATTTATTTTTGTTATCTCTTCAATTCAAAATATGTTTTTATTTTGTTTAAATAATAAAACATTACTCAACCAAAAGAATAACCGTTGAAAACAAACTATTATTATAAGAAAGCATAGTATGATTGCTTCTCAGCTCAACTGTTGTTTCATCGAACAATAAATAGTTATTGGTGATTTTAAATGATTAAATAATGACATTTAAACAACTCTTGATTATCGTGATAAAATAAGCGATGAAAAAGAAACAAATAACTATAAATTGCGTTCGATAACTAAATTTTGTTACAGAGAATATAATAGAACCGGCGTCATCATGATTCTCAGAGTGTTGCTTTTAATAAATATCACAGTCAAATTAACCCTAGTTTTGATTTTATTTTTACAACATATCTGCTCCATTCTGTAGAAATATCTAATACATTTTATATTAAAAAAAATAAATAAGAAAATTTTTCTATTAATCTACGAAGATGTATTTAAATTGAAGCTTTTAAACTATTAGTCGATGCAGGGAAATGTCCCTTTTAGAGATGTTTGAAATTTGTTCCAGAAAAAATGTTTTAATTTAACCATTGTTTTATATCATATTTAAAAAATGACATTTTGAATTTAAGAATATAGAATAAAATATAATTTTGTATGCAACTCGAGATAGTTCTAGAGAGAGAGAGAGAGAGAGAACATTCTCTTTTTTTTAATAAATAATTTTTTTAAACAATCTCATAATGCAAACGATATTTATTTTAAGCAAAAGTAAAAGCGAATAAAAAGAAAACAGAACAGAAAAATGTCAGTCAAAATGTCGCTTACAACACGCGCTTACAATATTCAGTTTCATTGTCTACATATGTTTGTCTAAATTTTTCTTCGTCTGTCTGTCTGTCTTTCTATTCGTTCATATCTTTTTATTTCATTTATGTATACGTTATACATATGTATATTGTTGTACATACACACATACATACATGTGTTACAGTTAATGTCTGTCTGTTCAATCTGTCTGTTAATGCATGCAACTCTGAAGGAAACGTAACTGTTACTGGCACTGAGTTAAAGTACTAACCAAATCAGTACTCTGATGACTATCAAATAACAACAAACAAATTATTCTTGAATGGATTTTAAAAATTTGAAAATTTGAAAAGCTTCTTTCTGTACATCGTTGCAAATAATATAAACTCAAACAATATTTAAATATTCTATTGTGTATTTACAAACATACATGTTGAAGTTTACTGTTTCTTCTTTTTATTGTTTTTGATAAAATAAAATTATGTCTTTTTAACAGTTTTAAGTGAATTTTTTTTTCTTTTAACTATTTGTTTATGGAATTTCCCTAGACTTGACTTACTGTTTTATAATGCAATTTGTGTAGGTACATGTATTGAGTATTTAACTATTATTATTATTTTATTCTGTGCAGCGCTAAAGTTAAATGACGTTTTAGTAATAATACCTTTGCTTTGTAATGAAAAGTAAGTAGTTAGTGACTAAGAATACAGCAATACTTATAATTATGAATTTACAGTGGATAACTTCTTAGCCGAGGGAATGCAGTGAACATAAATGATAATAAGAAACATTGGGCCAATTCAAAGTGGTTGCATATCAGTCGTATTTGTACTATTTCTTATTATTTTATGCATGCTTAAAATTTTTGTTAGTAATTTCCATACAAAAAAATAATATGACTTTACACATTTGTTTCCTATGTATAAGAAATTGTTTATGTTATACTTTTAACCATACTGTCTCTCAGAGAGAATTTCTTCGCTTCTCACCTCTCAGAGAGAATATTTTCTATTTTCTTCTTTCCTGTATACATACAATTTTTAACAGCGTCATCTCTTTGTCTTCTTTCTTGTATTAAATACATAATTTGTTAACAAAAGGTGTTCAAAGTCACTAGTCATATTAATATGAATTATATGACATAGTACAATATGAGAGTCTACTTTGAATTGGCCCATTGTGTTTAGGCACTGACAATTATTTCTCTGATACCAAAACACGTAATAGTAGCACACATGGGCTAAACATTTACGGCCGTATGCAAGAAAATCCCTAATAAAGACTTAAAATAGATATTAGTTACCTGACATTTTAAGGCTAACATGTCTTTATTAGAAAAACGTATCCGAAAACAATATTTAAACTTACAATAATTTAACAAATATATAAATTTTATACTGACAACACCATCAACTACTTTTACCATTTTGTTGTTAACGATACATAAAAACGAATACAAATTCATTCGGGTAATCGCCTTTAAAAATGTTTTTTATTTGTACGTAAAATAAATTACTTTAATTGCTGTTGTTTAACTGTTTTTTTTTTTTGGGAGCTAAAATGGTATTCGAATAATGATCTTCTTTTATTTGTTTTGATTTAATTTACATCACTTAAAACACACACAACTTCATTATTTAACGAATTCTTCTAAATCAGTTTGATAAATACATTTTTAGTTCGACAATTTACCAACATTCTTTTTATAGTTTTTACAACATTTAACTGCTCAAAACTTAAAAAACCGGAAACAAAAATAAGATCTCACGTAAGTGAAGGCTTAATACGACGTTATTACAGGACTTCATTTATTACATTTATTTATGCCGCGGTTTTTAATTCACTGTAACATTACAGCAAAACTATATTTTGTCACAGTCAAAATTAAAGTACATTTTAGAAACTATAAAGTTAATTTTTCCTAAGATGTAGCTAAACATGTATAAATAGAGTACAAATGTGCTTAAGTCGATTTTAATTTTAACACAAGGTTAAGTTTATTTTAAGTTATTAAAACCGCTCAACCGACTGTTTCTAGTCAAGTTTTTGTAAACCACTCATTTGTTTCACTTAGTTTAGCTTAAATAGTTAATAATAAATAGACCACCTATATTTATATAACATACTTTAGTTTCCCATTTTAAGAGTTTTTTCTTTATTGTTTAGTTTTCCAAAAATGTGAAAAAATTAATGTTTTTTCATTCTATTTTTTTTCTTATTGCTCGCAGATAAGGTTGTTACTTGCTTTAAAGTGGTGCTACTTAAGTATTTGGTCCTTTAAATTTGATTTCGTTATTTTAAGAAGACTTTTTCAGAGTAAGACGCTTACATTTGTGAAATGTTTAAATTTATTAATTTACAAATAAGTATAAGTTTATGGAACAATTAATAATCTTGGCTGATACAATAGTTTTATAAAAATGTAAAATTGATTGAAATAAATTACATAAAACAAATTCAGCTAAAGTAGAAAAATACATCAATTTGAAATTAGCAAGTATTTAAGTATTTAATTTCGCAACATTTTAAAATTCAAAAATTAAATTAAATATATTTTTAAAATTGCTTCTTTATTTTTTTTTTTTTTTTCAATTAAATTTTTCAGACCCCATTGTTATTTTGTTTACTTCAATTTTATTTACGTGAAGTTCTTTAGACATAAAATAAACAAAAATTGAAAATATTCAACAACTGTGTTCACCACTTGTTAAAAGCAGTCTTTAACCATTGTGGCAATTTCAGAGAATTTTTTCCTCTTTTTTTCAGGATTTGATTTCTTTCTTTTTCAAACAACATACACAGACAATTTCTGAACAGACACATACATACATTTATATGTATACACATAAGTATGTATGTGTGAATACAAATATGACACATGCATATGAAGTTATATCCTTAAAGTAAATATTGAGTTAAAAAAAAACTCACACTCTCACATGTGCGAAAATTGGCAAAAATGTCAGATTTGTTGCTTAAAAATAGTGAAATTAACTGTAAATAAATATAATTAAAGCTTTGAAACACAACATAGAAAAGCCAGAGGAGACCATTTAAAATAATAAATCATAATTTTATTTAACCCAAACTCGTGTTGGCAAAAGTGTTTGAGCAAATATGTAATTTTTTTCATTTTTCTTTTGCCACCATAATTATATTTAAAATATTTAATTTTTTCTAGTTTTTACTGTAGGTACCTTAAACTGCCACCTTCAATTTGAACTAGTATTTGTAAACTTCTTTTGAATATGATTTGCCTGTACATATGTGTATGGCGTTTGAATTTTTTATTTAATAGCTGCTTGCTTTATTTGAAATATTGACATGAATGTTGAGTAGAAGAAAGAAAAACAACATAAAAATTGCATGATAACACGCAATTTTAAATACTCGTAGTATATTTTGGTTTTACCTCAATTTTGTAGTTTAGTTCTTTTTTTTTGCGCAACTAAATACTGAAATATTTTCAATCTCATGTCTGCAATGTTGTTTAGAGAAACTAAAACACTTTTAAATATTAAATGCGATTTTAATCATAATATTAGCGACAGGCGTTAAGGCCATTACAGAATATCAAAAACAGAAAAAACAGTTTTATAATTTGTTTATAATTTTATTTTAACCCAGTCGACCATAATCTAGTTGTAAATGTTTCTTTTGCTCTTTCTATGCCATGTGCAAAAGCTCTGTTTTTGGCAAAAACAATTTGTATTAACAATGTCGATTGAACGCGCATCAATTTGTTTTCATTCTTTGTTTTTTTTGTTGGTTTTCAAGGCACATATAGTTTTTGCATGTGTTGGTAACAAACTTTAAACACTTATAACTTCTAAAATACCGAATCTGGGGCCAAATTACGGCATTCGATCACGATCGAAATTTTACTCGAACGATCGAGTTTGCTGTGCTTTAGGTATAGAGATTCTTATAAGAATTTTACAATTTCGATCACGTTCGAATGCCGTAATTCGGCCCCAGTTTTAAAATACCTTTTGAATGATGTTTTCTAAAAAAAATACGTAGTGTAATTTCATTAATTTCATTTTGAGCGTCACCGCCTAATTATTTTAAAATGTATAAAACATCTTATTAAAAAAAAAATTATTTTAAGTCATGCCGTAAAAATAAAACAAAATGCTTATCTGATAAACTTACAAGATGTGATAACTGTTGTGTTGTTATATTGTCATAATTTCTAAAAATTCTATTTACAATAAACAATATAACACTTTTTATTCATTTTGAAATTTTAAGAAATTATAACAATACGATACTTAGCACTTCATGAATTTACCAAATTTAAATTTGGAAAACATTAATATACAGATATTTAGTTTTATTCACTTTTTAATTATCTTGAAAATATCAATTTAAATGCAACATGGGACTATTAAAAAATAATACAAAATTATTTGGTTGAGTAAGTTTTTTAACCACAAACAAATTTGACTAACAGACACATCGCTTTTAGTTGTAAATGAACGCTATAAAAAATTTATATTGTATTTTTCGTCTGTCGCTCAGATTGTGACTGTTAAATTGGTATTACCCGTTTAATTTCCTTCAATATGCCCAACATTCGAACAATGTTTCAATTCATATTCCAGTAGCAACATTATTTTTTAAAACGAATAGAACAGCTAATCATGATTGCAACTGAAAAGAAATAAATGTGCTTTTAGTCATATACTACAATGTGTGTATGTATCTATATATATAAAAGTGAAACTCTGTGTGTGTGTGTGTGTGTGTGTGTGTGTGTGTTAGCTATAGACTCTGAAACTGCAAAACCGATCGGGCTCAAACTTTGGTAAGTTGTTGTACACATACCGGGGAGTGTTTATGGATGAAAAAAAGTGGGCGGGGCCACGCCCATAAAAATTAGTTATCAGTTTTAGCTACTTGCACTTGACCGATTTTTCTGAAACTTTGCACACATATCGAGCTATCATGACTAAATAATTTCGTGATAAGAAAAGTGGGCGGGGCCACGCCCCTAAAAAAGTTTTAATTTTGAGATATTTTCACTGGAACGATTTTTCTGAAACTTTGCACACATATTAAGCTGTCGTGACTTTACAATTTTGTGATTAAAAAAGTGGGCGAGGCCACGCCCATAAAAAAAGGCTACAATTTTGAGGTACTTGCACCAGACCGATTTTTCTGAAACTTTGCACACATATTTAGCTGTCATGACTAAATAATTTCGTGATTAGAAAAGTGGGCAGTGCCACGCCTATAAAAAATAGGTATCATTTTGAGGTACTTGCACTTGACCGATTATTCTGAAACTTTGCACACATATTGAACTGTTATGACTTTACAATTTCGTGATTAGAAAAGTGGGCAGGGCCACGCCCATAAAAACAATTTTAATTTTGAGGTACTTGCACTGGTCCGATTCTTCTGAAACTTTGCACACATATTGAGCTGTTATGACTTTACAATTTCGTGACTAGAAAAGTGGGCAATGCCACGCCCATAAAAAATTATAATTTTTAGGTTTTTGCACTTGATATTCAATTAAAATTCAGAATGCATTTCGATTCATTAAGGGGCGTAGCAACGCGCGCCGGGTTTGGCTAGTGTGTATATAAAACTGAAACAAAGCATTTTTAAAGTTACGCGTACTTTGTTTTATTTTATTATAGAAATTTAGTTTACTTTTATTTACTTTTATATTCAGAACAAATTATCTTTAGAATATGCATATGTAGGTACATGCAACATGGGCCTATTAAAAAGTAATAAAAATTATATGGTTGAGAAAGTTTTATAATACTCGGTGTATATTTGTACATGTTACAAATAAGCAGGTGTAATTTTCAACATTTGCATAAACACTTTGTTTAAAACCCACATACTAAAATACACAGAAAAAATTAAAAATTTAATATGAAAAGTTAAGAATATTAAAATACTCGTATGCAACAAACAATTTAAACAAAAACTATACATGGAAAATGGAGGAGGAAATTTTAAGTGTTGAAAAAATTATCAAACATGAGAATATATTAATTGAAAGTATAAAGAAAATTGTAATAAACGATAGATCTAGACATAAAATTGTATATTGTCCTACAAATAAATACTTTTATTAAATAGTTTAATTTTATAGAATTTATTAGTAAAATTCATTAAAGAGTTTATAACTAATGAAGATGTTTGACATTGTCGGTTGAATAATGGAATGTTAATAGGAAAGGAATAAACATATGAAAACAGGTCGTAAAGATTTTAATCACCATATTGCTGAGCATTACAAATATAACACAGAGATGCAAAATTTGATACAATTGTACTCCTTTTCACACTTCTTAAGTCAAAAGTACAATATCACTACACATTAAATTTTTTTATGATTTTGTTAGATAGCACGAATGAATTTTAAAGAGTTAGACTGTTCCAAATCTAATCTAAAGGCAAGATTTGCCGAAGTCATCAGATTTGTACTGATGACTCAATTTTATGTAGTTGAATTTCATTAAAGTTTAAGACGTATTTAAAAACGGTCTTAAATGATTGTTTTTGTTTAATTGGAAGGCAGTATTTTCAGAAAGTAGTTAGTTGTTAAGAAGAAAAACAGAAACATGAAAAGTGTAAAAAAAAATTGTAAATTTGTATTAAAGTTAACATGGATAAAAAATTTAATTCAAATTTTATTTAAAAGTTAACATGGATAAAAAATTTAATTCAAATTTTATTTAAAAGTGTAGTGGATATGTAAACTTTTTACTTAATAGAACCTAGAGATAAATCACATTTTAATACGAAATTAAATACTATAAATAAGGCAATAAGTGTTTGATAGCGGAAAGTGCATCTGAAATGATCCTTTTATATTTAGATCTCCAATAGCTCTTTGTGTACTTTCTGAAAATAAACTCTAATATAGTCCGATCGTTTCTTACTTATAAAATATGCATGCAACTGTGCATTGAAGCTCTATAAAAATTTATCTAACCAAGTTATTTTAAATAAAACAGCTGGTAATATTTATTTGTTTAGTAAACTACATATCCTACATTCAAAATCCTAAATTAAAAAGTAAGTATCCTTCATAACACTTTGCAAAAAAACGAATACAGGAATCGAATATGGGAGCGTTCAAAGCACAAGATGCTCTGAAAGAACTATAAATAATAATAAATAAAATAAAGTTAAGCACTTGGTTAATATATACTAAGCCTCGGAAAATTTGCAGAATTTTAAAATAATTTGTTACCAATTGTAGGTTCAAGTGTAGGATATTTTTTACATATTTTAAATTAACAAACAATAAAAACACACCAAGTAACTGTAGCACGTGTCTTTATATCAAATAAAACTTGTTTAAACTCATAAAGAAGCAAAAAGTTTATTATTGAATTCCTTTAAAAACAAAAGACAGTTTTGTATATTAAGCAATAAAACAAGAATTATTATGTGTTGAAGGGGTTAAAAATTACCAAATAACCTTAAATCGAGTTATTTATAAACCCCATTTCAGCAATAGCAGCAGAACAACCAAATCGTAAGAACCACAACTGCATATGCGCACAGTTGGCGGTAAAAAAAAATCTAAAAACTTGAAAATAATAAAATATAACAAAAAAAAAAACAGCATAACAAATATGGCCAAAACCCTAAAACAAGGTTATATAGCCATCCCTTTGTTCGAAAATTGGTAGACGACAACAGAAGACTCACTGCTGTTGTTTTTTTTTTGTTCAGCCGGTACAATATCAAATGAAATAAAAAAGTTGGTTGACATTAATGTAGTCCAAAAAGTAAAGTAAAAAGAAAGGAAATTTTATCTAAAAGGACTAACAATTTTAAAAGCGCGAGCGCACATGTTTCGTTTTTTTCCATATTATTTTCTGTTTTTTTTTTTTAAATTAAAACAATAGGAATTCCCTTTTGGCAGACGTGTTTGTTATTTTTTGTTTCTTTTTTTCGTAGTTAGTCTGGTTTATTTCTCCAACCATGGCATGTGTTTGGTTTATTGTTGTCAGAATTAAAGTTTAAACACAGTTTGCTGGTTGTTTCTGATATTGTTTTATTGTAAAATAAAATAAATTAACATATTTACCGCCACGTTTAAACAAACAGTGAAACTTACATTTATACAAATTAACAATGTGCAACATGTATACCCATACACATCACATCATGTTCATAGCTGAGGCGACACAAAAGTTTTGTTATGGTGAAAAAGAGAGAGCGAGAGTTTATTTTTGTATCATTTTCTTCTTTTTTTTTTTTAAATTTTAGTTAACAACTTAATACTCTATTTTTATTTGTATGCCACTCGTTGTTGTTGTTGTTGTTGCTGCACAAATAAGGATTAAACAAACAATTAAAAAATAAGGAACAATAGTAACAACAATGAAAACAATTAGTGAATGGGATTAGAGCTTGTTAGTATGTATTATTACGATTTTAAAATGTGGTTATTTAAAGAATTTAAAGAAATGTAAAACAAAATAAATTTTATGACCTAATTTATCATACAAATTTGTTTGAATTTTTTTAAACGAGATTATTAAACATGCTGCACATTTTCTCAAGAATTTATTCTCTCTATAAAATGTTTACTTATGTGTTCCAATTATTTATTATTATTTAGTTTTCGAGTGTGTTTTTTTATTTATTTCTTATGACAAATTTCTAAAGTAGTTTCAAAACAAAACATGAATGACATTTGCAGACGTCATTATTTGAATTGAATCGTTGTGTTTTACTATTTGCAAACAATTTTTATTTCAGTTGAAATTTCGATTTTGGCACAACCACTCCCCAGAGAATGTTTTGTATTTCATTAGTTCGCTCTTTCGTCCAGTGGGTTGTCGATTGCTGACGATATTGCTGATATTGTTGCCACTACCGATGTTACTTGTTACTATAGATGTAGTGCTTTTGGTTGCTGCTGTTGTTGTTGATTTCGTTTCCTTTACTTAAACTGTATCTTGCTGCTGTTGTTGTTTGTGTCGCACGAGCTGATCTTAACAATGGATTAAGTCAATTGTTCAATTGTTTTACAACACGATAACTTAATTAATGTTACGAAAAACTCTACAAAGCAGATGAAACAGCAGCAGTATTTTGTTGAACTTAAAAATAGGAACACCGAAGAAAATGTTTAAAACATGACAAATTTTTAAGTTAAGAAATACTTGTATTTACGAGTATGTTTGTATAATCCTGTATGTATGTAATAACTTTGATCTAAAGCGCCAGTAATTTGCTTATCTAAAGTCTTTTCTGTTGTTTCTGGTTCCCTTGTGGTCTTTATAGATTTTTTTACTCAATAATACTCATACGATTAAGTACTTGTTGTATTTAGTCATGTTTTATGTGGAGGCATTAAATGTACAAAGACATACAATTTTTTTTTTCAACTTAAATACATGTAGTACTAGTACGAGTAGTACTAGTATATTGTTTGAAATTAATTAAAAATTCACTTGTTCAAAAAGAGACGTACGAAATAAAAAAAAAAAAATAAAACGACATACTACTTACTAAATTCAATTCAGCTGTGGTACGTTCGCTGAATAGTGGCAAACACATGTACGTATTTTATTTAGGGTGTTCAATTTATTAGAGTTGTTTACTAATCCGTTATTTTAAATAATAATATTAATAAAAAGTAATTTTAGAAATAAAATTAATATAAATAAATTAATCCATTTTTTAACGCCAATTAACATATAATTTTGCTTAAATAACTAAAACAAAAGTATTAACCCATTTACGTTCGGCGTACTCATATGAGAACGGTTCTTCATATGCCCACATTATTTATTTCTGATTTTTTTTATTCTGTTTATAAACGAATTTGCGCTGAAAAATAATGTGACTTTAAAATAAAATAGTACCTTTTAAGATTATGTGCTTAAATTCTCCAAAATTGAACCTAAAATTTATTAGTTTTGCGAACTATTCTGTTGACTAAAACTACGTTAACTTTTGTATACTTTTGTGAAAAAAATTATATATTTTTAATCTGGATTTATTCAAATACATTGTCTTTATCAAATTATTATGAAATAGGAAATATATATATGGCAGAATGGAGGCATATATTCCTATGATGTCCCCAAATGGGTCCAATGGGCAATTAGCTACTATTATTTTCTAGTTTTTATTTTATAACAACTAGATTGAAGATATATTTGTAACTACAATATGTATTACAGAAACTAGATTTTATATAAGTCCGCTAGTATCTGTCAAGGATATGAAAAGAAAGCTAGGACAGAATTCGACTATCAATTGTATTATTTGAATGAAATTTTGTTTGTACGATGGCTTGATAATAGCGCTTGTTACATGGCAACAAATCACAATTTTGTTAATCCTCTCGGCAAAATAAAAAGATAAAGCTCTATAGCTGGAAAAAAGGGCACGTTAATCTCCCTTTACTCTTCCAAAACTATAACAAAGAGATAGGTGGAGTCGATCAAGCTGACCAGTCAATTGAATCATATCGAATAGCGATAAGAGGCAAAAAAAGGTGGTGGGTAATATTTACCTAAATGCTAGATTTGTCTGTATCTAATGCCTGACAACTATATCAATTGGCCAATGAAGATAATATGGACCAGCTACAGTTTCGCCGGAGTATTTGCAGATTTTATTTGAGTCAATTAGGTGCTGAAAAACGGCGTAAACCTTCCTCGCTAGTTCCAGACATAAATAACGATAACACCGGACTCTTTCCTGAAAAGCTGCAGAATCAGTTGAGATGTACCATATGCCACATGAAAGCTCATTGGCAATGCAAAAAATTCATTAAAACGCAGTGCATAGAAAAAGGGTGTTTTGAAAAATTTCATATATAAGCCCATTGGCCTCATTTGAGGACGTCTATTTTTCCAACATGAAGAATTTTTTGGGATTTTTTTTTTATGTTAAGTACTTATTTAGATCCTAAAAATTAATTAAATAAAGTTTTTTTTAAAAAACTTGCCCCTAGTTTATGTTTGGGTCTAAATGGGTTAAGTTCGAACTAATCTGCAAGTAAATAAACGTATTTATTAAATAAATATGAATCATTTGTTTTGTTACTTTTAATAATAATACAAAATGTTTATAGGGGTCTAGAAAGGGATCCGGGTTCTGCTAGTTGTTAAATATTCTAAAGATGTTGTTAAATAATTTGCAACACTTACTAGCGTGATTTTTAAATTGAATTGTTTTATATTTTTTAAAATCTTGTAATCGTTTAAAACTTTAATTTCGTTTTACATTACTTTACTTGCCAACATGTTTGTTAAAATAAAGGCTTTTAGTAATTTTATTTCTTTAAAAATAAAATTAAAATCGTAAGCTTACTTAACATGTAAAGAAACATTTAATCGATTGAATACCCTGGTTTAGCTTTGTATACAAACTAAATGCAGTTTGAGAGACTTATTTTACTGAAGGATGGACAGACATTGAAGACAGAGAGACAAAGCGAGCCAATGCAAAACACACAGTTTTATAAAAGCGGATACCGAAATTGCTGATGACGCTGATAAACTTATTAAAAGTACATTAAATGCCACCAGTAAAGTGGCAACACCAAAAGATGTATGTACATATCGATGGTCACAAGTAGAAAGGCCCTAAATCGAATTATTTTGCGAAATGGAGTCTTTCAGTGACTCCTCGACACAAAAATTTAATGCAATAGTAACAAAACTAACAGTTTTACAAGCAATTTTACTAAAATAAATTACATTGTTATAAAACAGTTTCTATTACGTTTTTGCTTTTTTCTGTAACGTTACAACTATTTGAGTTAGGACTTTTCTACCTGTGACCAACGATATATTTATTTGCTGCAACAAAATAAACATATTCCAATGTATGTACTTCAATATTTATCCATGTATACATCGTATATTCAAACGTTTTAATACACTTAAATAAATACTGCCTTAATGTAGGCAGTTTTGTGGTGATAAAATTTGAAATTTAATTGCGAAAAAAATAACAAAAATATTTTGTTTTTTAAAAACAAATTTTACTCGTTTACTCTAATAAAATTTTTAATTTAGGGAAACAAACCATTTGGTCATACCTTTTTTAAATTTTCTCCCTGTGCACTAATATTTTATACTCGTTTGTATTTTAGTTACTATTGTTATTCTAGTTACTTCTTATTCAATATTGCATGTGAAGTTTGATTGACAATTATTTCAAGATTTTTATCAATAAACACGTTCGGTTTTTCAGTTCCCCATTGTCAATATTCTTTTATGTAGTAAAATATTCCAGTTGCTGTTACCGACTTCTGTACTATACAAAGAGAAATACAAAAATACGTAAATATGTATATCTGAATTCATGGATTTGTCCACGGCAGCTACAAATTGTCATGTTGTTTTAAATTTTTATTTGCAATGATGTATTATTTTAATTTTTTTTTTGTCTGTGATCTCAAGATGTCCAACAAATTTCATAGAACTTTTTTTGTTATGTTGAAATTTAATTCGTGCAAATTGCTTTATTTTTAAACTGCTTATTTAATGGCTTTAAATATGAATAACATTTTATAAATGCTATTAAATTTGTATTTACTAACTAAAAAAACAGAGTTAATGCACAGGTTATGTGCATTAAAAAAGCTTTTAGTTAAATAATAATTTTTGAGGCGGGTAATATTCTGCTAAACGTATGTAGAAATTATTTTTAACCAATTTATATCACCGTTAATTTTATTTCAATTATTTATTCATTTGTATTCTAGCTCTTAAAAAAGTTTTGTACCTCACTATACATACATATTTTTTTTTCTGTGATAAGTAATTGTAAATTATCAGTTGTACTCAATTTATTGTTGACATTCTTTTTGCAACATCATTGTTTCCATTTTAAAGGTTTTGAGAATAATGGCGATCATCAACAACAGCTCTAAATGAATGATGTGTGTAAAAAATGAATGTAAATTATATTAATGATGATCATGTCTCATGAACTCAATTATTGCAAAGCAAAAAGAAAGAAAAAACACAACAAAGTGTAAAATAATAATTTTTTTTAATGTGTTGAATAAAAAGAGAATGAGTGAAATGAATTAATGGCTTAATTGAAAAAATTTTTTTTTAAATGTGGAGATAAATATGTGTATAACATTATATGTAACAGTAGGGCAGTAAAAAATTTATTTAAATTTACTCGTAGTGTAATCCTACATGTATAAAATTTTGTAAGTTTAGAAAAATTTCTAAAAATAGAGACGTTCTAGGTAATATTCGTAATAAGAAACATATGTATTTGTAGAACCATCATTTGGTACACGCAAAGAAAAAATATTGTAACCAAAATCGTAGAGCAACATATTATGCTTGAATTGTATGATTATCGTTAAAACATATAATGGTCACCAGTTATCATTATTATGTTTTATTAAAGTATCATTCAATAATTATATATATGACTACAATTGAAATCGACAATCTTTGCTTTTTTACGGCAAAACTGTCTTTTGCTGTAACATAGAGATATTGATTGTACTTACCAATTTAATTGCAATTTTTATACCAACATTTTTTACATTTTCTCGTTTATTTGTAAATTTTCTTTATTTTTTCAAAATTTTTGTTCATTTCTTGACATTTCAAACTTTTAAAGTAATACAAATTTATTCAGCAAGAAGAAGAACAGTTAAAATCAAATTATTATTAAAAAAATCATAGCTTGCTTAAGTTGTTACCATCTCATCTATTATTTAATGATTTGTAATTTTTAATAATTTTAATTTGTTTTAAATCATACTATTTTTAAATGATAACCATTTTGAAATTTTTACGAAAAGTAAACATTAAATGATACAATTCAAACAAATGCTTGATTATCGTGACAAAATATATGATGAAATGAAACAAAAACAAGTAACAGTGCTATATTCGGCCGTGCCGAATCTTATATACCCTTCACAACGTGAAGTCATGCAATAACAATTGTTTGTATAACCATTCATCTCATATAAAATACGTACATATGTATATACTGGTTAGACTAAATGTGGCATCGAATCCCAGCTGAGCCAAAAAAATTTTATCTTATTTTATTTAAGATATTATTTATATTTTATTATTTTTTTTATATATTTTTTTTAAATTTTTTTTTAATTTTTTTTTGTAATTTTTTTTATTATTTTTTTTTTGTAATTTATTTTTTTTTGGCATGTTTTTTGCATGTATGTATGTATGTATGTATGTATGTTGTTGTTGTAATTGTGTAAAAAACGAGGTGGTCGTGGTTTTTTGCTCATATCTCAGAAAGTTATGGGGCAATTGTGCTGAATTTCAATAGCGATTCATTCCTGGATATTTCCAAGAGATTGATATCATATACAGATCTGAGGAACATATAGTTGCTTCTAAAAGTTGATTTCAACCAACACACGGACAGACGGGCAGACGGACAGACGGTCAGGGCTTAATCGACTCCTCTATTCATAAGCTTTCAGAAAATATATACTTTATGGGGTCGGAAATGAAAATTGTAGAAATTACAAACGGAATGACAAAGCTATATATACCCTTGTGCACCACAGGTGAAGGATATAATAACTATTACTTGTTTTCGACAGCCAAATATTGTTATAGAAACTATAATATGACCTTCGTGATCATGTCGTAACCATGGTTTTTCTTTGCATGTATGATGAACTTATTGGTCTCTAAATCAAATGATACATTAGCACGTTCGCAATTCATTAAACCTTTGAATATCAACAGAAACCCAAATACAAAATAGCTCTGGCAATAAGGAAAAACTGCTTATGTCTGTTTTAATAGTTCCTCAGGAAAGAACTTTTTAATTTTCAAATTGATTTTTAAGAAATATATTCCCTTTAAAATAAAGACTGTTATATGAATTCTAAGCTATACAATTTTCAATATTAATTTTATGTTAAAATAAGTTATTGTTCCACATGATATCATTCTTCAAAAAATATGGGCAATACATTTCTATGCTATAACTTTTTGTAAAGTTGTCCAAAATATAAGCTAAAGGTTTAATTTCTTTACAGGCTTGAGTTAATTTTTAAACAGTCTTATTTTACAACGAATTTTTGAATTGCGATAATAAAAGAATAATCTGGAAAAGTATGTTTTGCCGACACTAGCCGATTGGAATGCATTTTCGAAAACAGCTATTTAACTCCCAGGGTTTTAAGTTAATTGAATTCGGTAATTAATTTGTTTACTTTCACCATATTATTTTACTACAACAAGTTAAATGGAGATTTTACCAACAGCAAGCCTTTGTCCAAAAAATTAAAAGATTGGCTTGAGGATTGTCTTGAATTCCGGGATTGCAATGATGTTATTATCTAAATTTAAGCTTATGTCGACTTAAGAAATTTTTCATTTTCGGTACAGATATATTATATTACATATATACATATATAGCACACAAACAAGTTCAGTAGATATAAGCAAAAACTACTTAAACTTTTGCATAATTAAAATTAAATTCATTCCAACAGTCACACATTATGTGACACTAGTTTCAGTAACATCGCGTAATGCAAACGTGTTTAGGTTAATTAGATATCTCATGTTTCCAAATAGACTTTTAACCCTCTTGAATTTTTTCAATGTCACTCGTTATGATATTGGCATCAAAATTATAGCTCCTGTCACTAAAGTGACTTCCGAAGGTAATATAAATCTAAGAGTTCGTTTTATAAAAATTTCTCTTACCGCTGAAAGCAAAGTTTTTATTAATTCTTATTTCTAAATTAATCATAACACTAAAGTTGTTCTTGTTGCAAAAGTCATTTCTGTCACTAAAAATCTTTGCCTTAAAAATGCTCTCATATCAATAGTGACTTTTTTCAAAAAAGAAAATTCTTCACAATAATTTTTTTCATGACTTTTCTTAGAAAATTTACTTTTGTTAATACTACTATAATTAACACTTATTAATTATAATACGACTAATACGACTTTGGATTTCACTGAGTTTTCAGCACAACAACATTGTTGCTTTCTTTCACAGTTTTTGTAAGAATCAATAAATGCGCATTTTAAATGTCAAAAACATTAACGTTTTATTAAGATAGTAAAATGACAGCAAATGTTTTTGTTGTTTTAATTTTTTTTAATTCTGTTCAAGATTGAGTTATAAAATTACTTTTATTTTTAAAATGTGACATTTGGCTAAAATTTTATGATAATTTCTTCGTTGTTGTTATTGTCAATCAACACTGTTGTTGTAAGTGCTTTTAATTCTTTCGACAACATTCATTATTAACACTTTTAATTTAATTACATTTAATTATCAAGACTTTTTGTTCTGTTCTCTGTTCTCAGAGGTTCGTTCGTTTGACCAGAGGTTTAGCTGAAACCAAAAATGTGTTGCAGGTATTTTAGCGCGAAAAAAATTACTTAATTAAATATTCTGTTATTATCACTTTTTTTTCGAGATCACAGCAATAAAAATAAAAACACTTGAAAGTTCTCACCATAATGGCGAGTAAAGTTGTTGGGCAGACGTAAAAGATGAAGAAAGAAACTAAATGCAGCAAAGCTAAACAAGTTTGGCAGCATGATGTTGAAGAAAAAGATGTATAGCAAACAGTTTGTAAAAGAATGAAGTTGAGTTAAAAAGTATTTTACTATTTTAAATTGCTCTTTGTCATGTTGATTATGGTTGTATTTGGAAACTTAGTTGAAAAAAGGCGTTATTATTAAACTGTTTTCAAAGATATATCAGACAATTTTATTTTAGATTATGGTGCTACATACTTAATTCCGAAAGGCTATAATTTTTCTGACTTGTTTAAAAACGATTTACATATGTTTCTCATTATGACTATTTTGAAGAATTTACCGTCTTAGAGAACTGTATCTCTTGTTTGTCTCCAAACTTTTGAAATATATAAAGTCTTCTTGGCTTACAGTCTAAAAAGCTACAATAGCAACAACAACTAATCAATTTCATATCAATTTGTAAATTTAAGCAATAATTGTGTTAATTAGCTAAGCGTTCCTTTAATATGTTCTCCTGATATACCTCGTCAATATGGTATACTGCGACATGTGCACAATTCATTATTGCACGTTGCTAGCTGTTTGCTGCGTAATGAATTTTTTCTTCATTGATTTGAGTTTTAAAACTCAAGTAAAATAAAAAAGTATGTTGATGGTGACAATGAGTTGATTCGAAACGAATAAATATCAAAATGATTGAATTCTTTTTTAAATCAATGAACACAAGTGAACGTAAGGCGAGGAAATAAATAAATTCATGAGCGAATGACTTAATGAATTTTTCATCATTTCAATTTACACCTTAAAATATCTTAAATTTTTTTCCTGTTACTAATGTTTTAAACATTTAAGTGGTTGTGGTTAAGGATACTTTTAAAACAAAAGCATGGTGCTTTTTAACAAGAGGTGGTTTTAATTACTGAACATGCATTCATAAATTTGAACTATTAAATGTTTGCAGTAAATACCATCAGCAATTAAAAAAATGCTACGTAGTTGTTGTGGATTGTTGTTTTTATGAGTACGTATGTATTCGTATTTTTTCTCTCACTTAATATTTGGTAACACCTTTTATGGTTAATTTGAAGTTTAAAGCCGACAAAAAACAAAATATTTCATTCTTATTTTCATTTACGTTTGCTTTAGTCATTTTTATTACGACACATATCAAACTCCTTCTCTTTTTTTACACGAAAAATGTTTGCTTAATTGCAATTGAATTATTTTGTTGTTAGTAGTTAACGAATAGAAAAATATTACATGTATTAACTTCTTGTACATGACCATCTAGTTGGCATTTAATCTAACTAAATATACCCATTATGTGGTCAACTATTTTTATTTTCAAAATTAATTAACTGCAGTTGATTTAGTGTCTTTGCTGGGTTGGGTCTCTAGTGCCATGTTGACATTCCAACCATTAAATTTAGAGTATTTCCCCATTCGGTTTAGTTTGTTTTAAGGGGTGTTACTTTTTCCATTGATTGTTATACATTTTTTCCACAAGATTTCATTTACTATTTATGATGGAATTTTAATTATTTATTATTGTAAATGACATTTAATTAAATAATACTTTATTGTTTCCTTTTTTCGTTTCAGGTAAATATTCGATAATATTGTGTGACCAGTAAGTGTGTTGTTCTGATTTTATTTGCTATTTTTTTTTTTTTTTTGTAAGGGTGACTAAATTTCTAACAAAGTGCTTGTTTTTGACTAGCACTTGCTTTAGGGAAATTATTTATGCATTGAAGGAAGTAGGTCATGCAAAAGTTGGTTATAAAAAAACAATAGCATATTATATGGTCCTTCGAATTTAAAGCACGCACTAAAATTAGGTGTCACGAACCTTAAGCCAAGTCTGAAATAGTGAAACGCATTTAAAAGAACAAGGGCTTACCTCACAAGTTTGCTTCTCTTCAGTAATAATTTGTTTAATGAAGTTTAATGTTTTAAGCATGGTGTAAGTAAAATGTAAGTTTATCGCAAATTATTTTAAATATGAAAACAGATTTAAGAATGATAAGCAACTAAAGAGCTTTTTAATATCACCAAAACAGGGACAAACGTCCTAATTCTATAATAAAATATGTATACTTTAATTACAAAAATAATTTTTTAATTTGAATCTTTAAAGCATTTTATTGAATATATGAATTTTAATTTACGAAAAGATATTAAATTTAATCAATTAAAACAACATTTTCGACAAAAAGAACAGTGTGCTGTCGTATCGTTTTATTACCTCGTCTCTAGTCGGTAACGTGATATTTTAACAAATATATTGTTGTATTCAGACGCAGTAAATTCTGTAAAAAAAAAAATATTATAAAAAATATTGTGCTGTATTTCTTTTATTTTGTTTTCCTTGTATCTCTCTCTCCCTATTAACTATATAGTGGTACATACAAATGATGTATATCTTCTTCTTTTGTGGTAAACTTATGCATCGGCGTAAGAAGGCTTGTGATGAAATGCCATGGTCAAACATGGATCCAGGGAAAGGAAAATAGGATATTTATTAACAACCGATTCCGCAAAAAATATATATTTTTTTTTATAAGCAATGTTTTGCAGCCATAAAACAAATGCAGTTAATATGTCGTGCGTATGTCGTGCTTTTATTTTCGTGACTCGTTACAAAATATATAATTTTTTATACACTGTCATACAGTAGTACTTTTCAGTATGATTTACATTAACTGGATGTGTAATCATATATTTCTTTAGAATAACCTTTGCTTGTATAGGATTTTCTTTAAATATGTTTTAAAACGCTGTATTGAATTCATGAAATTTTTGAGTAATAGAAAAATACAAAACTAATAAAATTAACGATTGACATTTTGATGTCAGACATTCCGTTTAAGGGATTAGTTAATTTACTTTTCTTCCGAACTGTAAATTCTAAATACTTTGTTTTTCTGTATTTATTTGACTTTTATTCTTTGACGTTTAATATAGAAATAAACAAACAACAATTTTTTTTTTCAAAAAACAATCCAATGACTTACGTCCGTGAGTTTCAATAATCGGGAAAACTTATTAGAGTTGCATTTCCATGTTTGATTTGAGTAAAAAAATACTTTGATTGCAAAGTTTCATGGGAAATAAAGCAACAAAAATACTTTTGGATCTTTACTATTTCAACTAGATGTGTTTGTTTAATCTATTATACCACTTAAACTTAAAATTTACTTTTTGACATATCGTCGTTCGTAAATTATTGTGTTCTATATGTCATATAAAACATAATAACGCAATAATATTTGTGCCCTTAATTTATAGTTAATCAGCTTCTTTGCACCATATTACTTTAAACTAAATTATTTCAATGTAATTTTCAAGATATTATCAAAACTGAACTATTTATTAATATTTTTTGAATGGATTTTATTCAGTGTTAATTATAAAAATGGTCTAAGACAAAAATTTAAAAAAAAATGAGTTTTTATAAATTTACGAAAATTGTACCATTATATTTTTTACACATGTTTTCATTAAATTAAATGTGTTAAGTTTTATTTAGATTGTGTATTGATGAAGCTTAGTTCTTTCGAATAGTAACACAGAAAAAATTAATAAATAGGGATTTCAATTACGAGATTAATATTATAGATAAAAAATTTATTAAATTTTTCCCCAATTGTCAAATGTTAATTCGTCAAATAGTTAAATTAAAAATGTCAATTAAACTAGTATAACAAAATAAATTAAAATTTTAACTAATTTAATTACGTCTATAAAAAAATTTCGAATTATTTGAATAAAATATTAATCGTATTAGTAACTCCAGTCTAATGGATGAGATTCCTAAAAGAAATTAACCTCATATGATGTTTAACAAAACTGTTTAAGATAACTCTGAAATCCATGTTCATAAATTATTTCACTTACATTACTGTTTTTTCCGATTTGGTCATTCAGTTAATATTGAAAATGGTCCAGCTCCGAAAACAATATTTTCGTATGAGATGAAGACAAAATTACACATTCATAGAAAGCTTTAATTAAGCTTTCAAAATTGAAATGTACCACATTATAAAAATATCTCCTAATTTATTCTAACGCAAATCGTTAAATATCTCCAAACAAAAAATATATGGCCGACCGCATTCATAATTAACGACACATTTATGTTTTTTATAGTTTGGGGGGTTGTGGGTTCGATTTCCATTAGACACTCTGGTCTGTCACAATACAACAGGCAAATGGTATTCGTTACTCCGCTTGGTTAATAAAATTAAAATATAATTTGTAATTTTATTGTAATAGAATTAATAAATAAATAAAATACGGCAAATGGTGTATTTTAATGGATTTTTACTTTTTTCACTGTCTTAAAAATACATAATACCTTTGATTAATAAAACACATGTTGTAGTTTAGTAAAACATTTTAATCCACTTTTTGTTAAAAAACAAATTGTTAAACACAAATACAAACAAAATCTCACATAAAAAAATTTCTTTTTATATATGGAAATATTAACAGATTGATATATATGTATTCATACATGCCCACATACATTAATACATTCAAATAAAAAAACACAAGATTTTTTAATTAACAAAAAAAAAAAAACTTTAATTACAATTACGTGTTATTTTAATGGTTTCATTTGTAGCATTTATTTAACTAGAGTTGCGAACAAACATATTTGCCCTAAAAGCTTTTTTTTAATTAAGCAATTAAATCTACTTACTTTTAACCGATTAAAGGTACTTAAATGTTGTAAATAAAAAATTACGTACCAGCTACAAATATTGAGACAAGCAGACAACCAGACAACAACAAACAGCAATAATGATTTTGCTTGTATTTATAAGAGTTAGTAGCAATAAAACAAGGTTAATTACTTTATAACTTTTGAAGAAACACTTTTCAATCTTTAGTCTTGGGGATTGTTAAACAACACATAAAAATAAAGTAATTTGTTTTATTTAGTTAGATTAACAACATTAATACTGGTTATACCCTCCACCATAGATGCAATTGTTAATATGCGTTCAACCTGACATTTGTAATGTTAACTAAGTACGTCTGACTGATTTAGATTAATTTTTGAGCCGAATACATGATCACTGTTCATCTATATCTCTAGACAAAGGAGATTCAAAAGAATAAATATCTGCAAATTATTTTCAAGTTAGCCCATAATTTACTTTAGCTCCCAAAAAGTCACCCTTATGCTGAAAGTCCGCACCACGCTTTCTACGGTTTTTCGCGTCGTACGCCTCTCTCAAAAAAGTTGAATCAATGTAGTTTTATGTTGTAAGTTACAGAGCACAATGCGTTGGACGCTCTCACGCATACCACGCAAAAAGTAGGTTTACTTTCTACTTTTTTAAGCGTCATGAGCGGCGGGAGAACAACTTAATTGAGTTTAAATGCTAGAGACGACTAATTATATTTTATTTTTAAATTTTATCAATAGTTATGTTTGTAGTCATTTACATAATGAGTGACATCTCTCTTGAAAAGCAGAGAGCGTATGAGGTATAAAATGCGTAGAATGCACTGACGCGAGAAAGCGTGGTATGGACTTACAGCTTTACATCCAATAATTAGAAAGTTTAGACTGAACTCACCCATATCTAAAAAAAAATTTGTAATATTCGGTCTTTAATTTTACCGGTAGCAGAATATGTCTTATATCGGAATTGCAATAAAAATTCAGCTTAAATAATTTAATTTCGTGTAGGGGATTTCGTGAATTGATTTGCTTTATTTAACTTGTTGTTGTATGCATTTACCTGTCTTGACATTATTTTGTTAAAAAAAATTCAACAAATACGACCTTGATCTATTTAGAAAACCGACATGCCAGAATTTAGTTTCTTTTTGTTTCTTTATAACAACAAAACGAAGCATTATATAACACAAACCAAAAATCTGAAGACACTTTCTCCCAGAGCATCTTTTTCCACCTCTGTTTTACCATATATATTTTTGTGTATGTATGTTGATGTGTTGGTGTGTTAATAGTTTAATAATAAAATACAAAAAAAAAATTGAGAATTCCTGCTGGGCAGGCGCAGTTGCATTAAATAGAAGGTTGCCCGTTGTTAAAAAAATCCTAAGCAATAACAGCAGCAGGTTCAGCAGGTTTCTTTACTAAAGGAATGCAACAACATAAAAGAAGTCATAAAACACAGCTGTTCTATTTATTCTAAATATGCATGTCTTATTTATTTTTTACAATAGTTTTGTTGGCAATTTGATTACGTAATAATATCTTCATATGTGGCCTACGAGGGAAAAGTACAATTTTAGTAATTTCTATACAAATTTGGCAAATGCAACAAACTAAAAGATGTTCAGTATTTGTTTTACATTCTAGTTTGTATTGTTTGTATGTATTTTATGTGCTTAGTCGCTTATCTATATATATAAAAGTGAAACTCTGTGTGTGTGTGTGTGTTAGCTATAGACTACGAAACTGTAAAACCGATCGGACTCAAACTTTGGCAAGTTGTTGTACACATTCCAGGGAGTGTTTAGGGGGGAAAAAAGTGGGCGGGGCCACGCACATA
Source organism: Phyto melanocephala (assembly GCA_941918925.1). Lineage (NCBI taxonomy): Eukaryota > Metazoa > Arthropoda > Insecta > Diptera > Rhinophoridae > Phyto > Phyto melanocephala. The sequence continues at coordinate 84,145,472 of OW799233.1, forward strand.
AAAATTAGTTATAATTTTAAGCTACTTGCACTGAACCGATTTTTCTGAAACTTTGCACACATATCGCGCTGTCATGACTTTATAATTTCGTGATAAGAAAAGTGGGCAGGACCACGCTTATAAAAAAAGTTATAATTTTGAGCTACTTGCACTTGACCGATTTTTCTGAAACTTTGCGTACATATTGAGCTGTCATGGCTTTACAATTTTATGATTAGAAAAGTGGGCAGTGCCACGCCCATAAGAAAGAAGTTATCATATTAAGCTACTTGCACTAGATCGATTTTTCTGAAACTTTGCACGCATATTGAGCTGTCATGACTTTACAATTTCTTGATTAGAAAAGTAGGCAGTGTCACGCCCATAAAAAAAATTATCATTTTCAGCTACTTGAACTTCACCGATTTTTCTGAAATTTTGAACACTATTGAGCTGTCATGACTATTTAGTTTCGTGATTAGGGCAGTGCCACACCCATTTAAAAAAGTTATAATATTTAGCTTTTTGCACTTAATATTCAATTAAAATTCAGAATGCATCTTTTTTCATTAGGGGCGTAGCAACGCGCGCCGGGCTTTTCTAGTTACTTAATAAATTTAAAAATGTTTTTTTTAAGACTTAATATTTATATTTTAAGGGTTTTATTGAACTACCCCTCTGTTGTCATTACTGCTTGCCAATAGACATACTGTTAATTTACATATTATAGGCAGGCAAAATCAAACATGCATTTTTCCAGAGCATAGATCATCATGCTAAGCCCTCAGAGGCCGAGTACGTTTCGTCAATTTCACATTCACAATACGGCAGTTAACAAAACTCACTACAAAGAGTATAATAAACTATTGGGGGATTCACAATAGTGTCATATAATCATATGTCCTATAATAATAGCATGAAAAATTAAGACTATTGTGAACAACCCCTCATAATTAAATGTGCTATTTTGAATTTAAATCAGCTGATGTAAAACAATTATAAAAATAAATATTTTCTTTCATAATGCCAAAAACAAGTGAAAACAACAAAATAATAGCCAGTTTGTGCGAAAAGTACATTTTAGATGTTGTCATGGCAGACTCAAGTTAATAAATAAAATTTTTTTTATTTGTTTTTGTATAAAATATAAATTAAATTTTGTGTGATAAACAAAAACAGCAGAGTCCTTAGCCGATCTTATTTGACGCAGCCAGTGATTCGTTATCAAAAATTATCCACAATAACATTTTTAAACCATTGTAAAATTTTAGAACAATATGACATGATAAGACACCTTGTGAGTTACCCATATATATATTTTTTTCAGTTGCATGATAGCTTTTAAACAAGCAGGTCATAGCACTTTCCCCTAATAGCTTTCTATGTACCTACCATTTATGTACTTGATATGAAAAATTATTGCTAAATTATAATTTCAATGCATAAAATTAGATTTCTTATATCGCAATTAGGAAATTTGAAATATTCCAAATCTGTGTCACATGTGTCAAACGTATGCACTTGTTAAAAAATAAAAAACCAAAAAGTTTTATCTGTTTCTCAGGATAAATGAATATTTGACAACTTATAAAAAAGTTTTTATGGTTTTATTATAATTCTGTTATTTCGAATTAATAATAAAGACACAGAAAATGGAAAAATTATAAAGTTTTTGTGTTGATATAAAATATCAACTCCCAAAAATCGACGAAAGAGGCAGAAACGAAGAAAAGTTTTAAAAACAAAACAACAACAATGTGAAAAAATTATAAACCGAAAAGAACATGATGATGTATTTTTAAAGTAAATTCATAATATTTACATACACATTTAATGTTTAAAAACTTTATCCCCAAACACCCTTTATTATTTTTATATTTTTTTTTGTTTTATTTCGCAGTCAAGTTCAGTTTCACAATTTGTTTGGCTCGCGCATTAATTTTATTTATTTTATTTTTTTTTTTTCTTAATCATCACTAGAGTATTTATGTTTCTTTTTGTTTTTGTTATAAAGTCTCAGGAAAATACCAACAATAGCAACAATTCGATGTTATTACAGTAAAATAACACAACAAAATACCTCCCATTTTTTTATAAATAAAACTAGAAATTCTTGGTGGCTTTAATCCCCACGTTTTTTGTTCTTTGTGTTCGTGTTTTTAAATGTTGTTGTGTGTAAAATACATATGTAGTGATTTTGTATATTTATTTGTTATACTTATTTTAGTTTATTATTATTAAAAAAATATACAAAAATATATTTACAGATATATGTTTGTAATCTTTTAAACAAACATCTTTACATATACATAGATGTTGTTTCTAGATTTTTGTTTATCAACTTGAAACGAATGGGTGATAATTAATAGCCGATTAAAATGTAAAGTAAACTTTAAAACGATACTTGAAACAATTGCAATGTTTTTCACTTATAATTAATATATGTATATACATATATTTTGAAATAAGTCACAAAAGTTTATTTTACCGAATGTGGGATCGATCATAACTGTTATAATCATAAAAGCTTTTATTTTGTCAGTCAATCCCTACAAATAGTTTTTTTTTCCTAAAAATACATTACTTCATAATGATTTTAATTTGATATTCACTTTATTAAAAAAATGTACTGTTTCATTACCTTTGTAAAACTTTCGACTCCTATCTCAGTATATTTCGTTTTTTCTTTAATAAAGAACAATTGCATTTATTAAAAAAAATATTTTTAAAGTCTTAAAAATATGCAGTAATTCTAAAGTAATAAAATCTCTTACACATATATTTATTGACCCAAGATATCGGCAGCCCCGAAGGACTAAGCAATAGCATTAGTAGTCCGCTAGTATAGGGACTGTTTACTTCTAACCAGAGACTTACTTATGTGAGTAATAATCCTCGCATGGCTAGAATAAATCTATGTAGATCAGCCTCAAAAACGTATTTATACCAATTCATATAAGGTTTAATTTTAAATAAGGTTTAAATATTAATAATTTTAATATAATTTTGGATTGGACTCAAAATGTAATTTAAAAATATTTTTAAAAATAATCAGTTTTTATTTTCTCAAGTTTTCAGATTTCCCTTTTTTCAAAAATTGATTGTTGAAATGCATTTGTAATTTTATTTACTTATTTGCAAAATCATAAAATGAAAGGTACGCAGTAAGAATGAATTTTTTTAATTAAGTGTAATTTTTTTGTGCAAGTGGCAACTCTAAAATTTTGCAGCTGTCACATATGTTTATTCCAATTATTAAAAATGAAGCAAACGTCGCAGAATTTTCAGTCGAAAAAGTACACCAAATGTGCAAACATTCGAAAACTGATTAACAACTTTTACCCGGGGTCTCCACGTTACAATATTTATTACCGCAATTGTCAAATTTGATTGCGTCCATAGAAATTGCGATGTGTAGACCGCAAATTGCTATATGTAGCAATGAATTGCGCAATCATTGCTCTGCTGATTGCTTGAGCAATTATTGCTGCAATTAGCTGTCAAAATCATTTTAATTTCCTTTGAAGTTTTTGTTTTTCTTTGGAGAAACAAAGGAAAATTAAAATAATTTTACCTAATAATAATTTAGAGTGAGGTATTTCAAGAAAACCCATAAAAAATAAAACAAAAATATTAAATTTTATAAATAAATTACTTGTGTCGTGTTCTCCACCCAATGAAAATAAACACACTTTAGCAATAAAGTGCCGTTATTCTGCCGACGTTATTGCTTATGCTTAGCAATGAAAATTGCTACGTGGAGCCCCAGCGTTAAAAAGCTGGGTCGGTTAAAGACAGTAATGGTTCAGTAAGTAGATTTGTATCGTGATGTTACAAATTAGCGAAAAAAAACTGTCGCATAAGCAATGCCTATTAAAAATGTATCGTAACATTCCGTAAGGAACCTAATAATGTTGTTAAAGAGAAAAAGATACAACACTTCGTTTTTACTAACTAACGTGGTGTAATTACATAAGGTAATAGCGTAAAGCAGAGGTATTTTTGGCTCTCTTTTTTATATATAGCGTTTAACAATTCTTGGCACTGAAATCTCTTTTTTAAATATGGAGTTTGACAAAATTGGGACACAAAAAAATAATCAGCCGTACCGTGCTAACTAACACACATATTTTAACGATAACGGTAAAGTAAAACAATACAAATCTGCTAACTGAGCCGACTGAAAGATTCATACATAGATATTGGTAATTAGTTTACATTAATGTTTGGCTCAGAAAATTTATTTCGTTTACAATTAAATTTGTATGCATATGTATGTAAGTATTGCAATAATATTTTTGAGTTTCGTATGAACTAACGAAATGAAGTCGCTATACTTAAATCTTCCAAAGAAAAGTATTCAAACAGTGAGTTCTGAGTGTAATCATAGTAAGATATATTAAAACAAGTAAAAGCGCTATATTCGGCCGTGCCGAATCTTATATACCCTTCACAACGTGTAGTCATGTAATAACAGTAAATTCACTTATGTATGTTAAAAAAAACAAAAAATAAATAAAAAATAAAAAAAAAATTTAAAAAAAATTTTAAAAAAAAATTAAAAAAAAAAAAATTAAAAAAAAAAAATTATTATATACATATATAATATATATAAAACAAAAAAAAAAAATAAAAAAAAAATTAAAAAAAAAAAAATAAAAAAAAATAATAATAAAAATATATATAATATATTAAATAAAAAATAAAAAAAAAATAAAAAAAAAATTAAAAAAAAAATTTTAAAAAAATTTAAAAAAAAATTTTTTTGCCTCAGCTGGGATTCGATGCCACGTTTTCTCTAACCAGTATACACGTTTGTATGTATGTATGTTGTAGTTGTAATGTTGTTTTTATGAAAAGAAAATCGAGGTGGTCGTGGGTTTTTGCTCATATCTCAGTTGTTTATGTACCGATGTTTCTGATTTTCAATACCGATCTACTCCCGAATATTTCTGATATTTTAATATCTTACCCGGGTCCAACCTATGTCGGGGGGCTTCAAAAAGTTGATTTCAACATACACACGGACAGACGGTCAGACGGACAGACGGACAGACGGTCAGGGCTTAATCGACTCCTCTATTCATAAGCTTTCAGAAAATATATACTTTATGGGGTCGGAAATGAAAATTGTAGAAATTTCACACGGAATGACAAACCTATATATACCCTTTTTCACTGTGTGAAGGGTATAAAAAGACAGAAAAATTTCAACGATTTTTCAAACTTAACTCCAAAGTTACGTTTAGTTTTAGAAAATATGATTTGCCAAATTTATTATATATATGTTATTTTTCTTACACAGCATATAGTCAAAATATATATGTTTAAGAGAAATTATAAACGGCGGCTAATTTTAAGCCGATAATAAGCTGAAAAAATGTCGTCGGCGAGGGGTTGATTCAAATGATCAGTAGCTGACTTAGTCGGTCGGTCTCGTTCTCAATAAGTTCAAATTTTACGAAGCACAACGATTATTGACGAAACACCTCCACCTTCATGCGTCCAAAGCTCTGGTTACTAAGGAGCTTAAAGCAGCAGACCGTGAAAACTGATGGAAAATTGTTTAATAGATAATGGATCAAATTGAATTCAATGGCAATTTTTCAAAAAAATTGCACCGCGCATGAAGCGATCCATTTATTGTAACAACCATTTTAAAAGTAAATTAAAATGCAAACTGGCCACTGAGACCATAAGATTTATCGCCATGCGAATTTTTTTTTTAACAATTCCTAAGGTCAAAACCGAGATAGATAGAGCCAAATCTCTGAAAAAAATCAAGGAAATTTTCATGAAAAGAGTAATGTCCTGGCTGTGTAATCCCATCTGACGGATATTTTATTCCAAACTCAATCGGAGCATGTCTTCTTGTCAATGCAGCAAAACAAATTACAACTATCTCAAAAAGTACGTGCTTAAGTTTTAAAATTAAAAAGTGTCTTCTTATTGAGATACCCTTAGATACGACTTAGAAATGACTCGCTGTCTGAACGATGGTTTACGTAAGGACTCTAGTGATACACATAAGTACATAGTCTAAATATATCAAACATGTTTTTGTGAAACTGCAGATATTAAAATTGCTTATTAAAAAAAAACAACTGAAATATTTAATTGACAAAGAATTCAGATATCATAGTGAATCTGTTTCATTTTTAAGAAATTATTAAAACACAAGTAGTCACAAGTTCATAACTCCAAATTTTTCTTGGGTGTTTAAGAACTTCTGAAACTTTGCAACGACTTAAACATTTGGAATTACAGACTATAGTCAGTTTCTATAATTCCTTTTTTAAGAGTTTGCAAACAAATTCTAAACCAAAAAAATATTGTTAGCAAATTTTTGGAATTCAATAAAATTGTTGTTTAATCGATAAACCATTCATTCATACTTTTAAACCAATTTATTAGTTTTCTAAACCTTCTTCTGGTGCTTATTCATGCCTTCATAACTGCTATGAAAGTCAAATGGAAAAAATAACAATTTCGATGTTTTCTATTGTATTGTATGGGTACGTTTTTGTGTTTTTAAATGACAACAAATATCTCTAGGGAACCAACAACAAAAATCATTAGAATTTTTGTTAAGGGGGTTTAAAACAGTATCTGCCAACATAAAAAAAAACCTGAAAAAACTTAAACTACTGGCAGGGTGTTTTAACGTGAAATCTAAATAAAATCACCAAAAAAGTTTTTTAAAACAAAAGTAACAAAAAGTAAAATTCTAATACAAACTCACCCATATGGGATTTCACACATGCATATCTGCCACAAACAGAAGAATCTCAATAAAGTTTATAGCAAATATAAGGCATCAAGTTTTTGAGAATATATTTCCAAGGCATTAACAGTGTAAAAATTGTTTTTAAATAGTATATTTGTTAAATCAAAATAAACAACATTTCAAAATGTACCAAACAAATGCCAAGAGGCGCCATTGTAACTTTCCACTTCATTGTAGTTGTACAAGTTTTGTTATTTTTGTTTAATTCTTTTAGTTTTTGCCTCGTAGAGGGAGGTTTTCGAAATGGAAAACTATTATACGAACAAAAACTACAACTAAATACATACATACATACATAGAAAAGTAAGAGTACAGCCATGAAAACCTTTTTTCCATTTACTTACGTTACATTTAAATATCAGCAACAGCAGAGTTGGTAGAAAAAAACATCCCTGACATATGTCGGTATTCGATGGCAAATTCATTTCTTGTTTTTTCCTTTCTATCGACGTTTTTACACACACACACACACTCACTCGTTCATTCATTCTCTTATGCGATTAATCGTATTATATGAATATTAAAGGGAAAAAATATTGATATCAGAATGTGAGAAAATAACAAACTAAATTGCTAGTTCCGATATCTAACTGAACATTCTACTAAAACAGAACTTTGTAATAATTATTTCCTTAAGCTTTAACTAAACAAATGAAAGAAGTTAAAATTTTAATCATTTTTTTCTCAGCCAATGCAATATTAATTACAAACATGAGATCATATACTGAGCTGAGCCCGAACATAAATATATGTACAGAAATTATTTGACTGTTTTCTTTTCGATTCCACAGCTACCTAAGTTTTGAAAATGAATGAATGGTTTCGGTTCATAAATATAAAATTTGTTAATTATTCGATCACAGCATGTTATATGTATGTTATAGCAGCAAGATTAAAAAAACTAATTTAAGTTTTCGTGGTATCTAATTTCGAATTTAAAAAATAAAAAATTTCTTATTTCATTAAATACTAATAGATGAATAATGTTATCTTTAGCAACAAATTGGCGATTCGAGTATACTTAGAAGGCAAGAGGTTGCAAAATGCATTTTTGTGGTTTAAGTTTTTTAATGGCTGATCTTAACAAAAACACAACATGCTAAATTTTCTCTTTTAGTTCCAAAGTTATTTCTATTAAATATAAATTTTATTTTGTTTTGGTTTTTGAACCACAATTAAACGGACTAGTTAATTTTGAAATGAGAGAAAAATTAAACAAATGTTTTTTAACAATTTATTTATATATTTTTCCAGACACGAATAAAAGTTTTATTCATTTTAAGTTTTTTGAGCTCAAGTAAATCCTACATACAAATTTGACAATTCCTTTGCTTATGAAAATGTTTGAAAGTTTTCTAAAACTGTTTTATTTTGTCTTATAAAATCATTAATGCTTGGTAAACGATTAAAAAAAACAAATGACTACTTATTGTCTCCATATTGCTTCTTGGTAATATTAAGTTTAAACAGTTTAATATTTTTTTTAACACTTCTCAGGCACTTACCATCAATCAAGACCCCCATTGAACTAGTAATATATGTATGAAGAAAACATTCTTTTAAGTTTCATATTCTTCCCCTTTCGTCGTTTTCATTTGTATCTTTCGTATAAATGTACATGCAAAATGTATGTGTGTTTGACATTCATTTCTATTCGATTTGATCCCTTCCCCTGTTTAGCGATAGTATTTTGTTATCAATGGTTTTTGTTGTTGGTGTTATTTGGCTGCTTCTTTTAGAAGTTTGTTTTCGCAACATATTTTTGCTGATATTGTTTGCAAAATTTACAAAAAGCAAACAATTTTAAAAGCAGTGGACAAAAAAAAACTTTTTATTTCGTTCTAACCCCCCAAAAAAATAACTTTCAAAATAACTTCTTTGCACTCTTCGTCTGGGTTTTCTTGGAAACATTTAATTGTATGCAGATGAAATTCTTTGAGATCCTACCGAAAACCACTTAAGTAATTATTTTTAACTTGCAGTTGTTTTTGTGTTACTAATCACATTGTAATGTCTTTTAGAGTTGATTTTGTACATCGATATTTCAATGTAATTTTTTCAAGAACCTTTATGCATTCATTTCGTAAATACAGATGAGTAAATATAGACGAGCTTACGATATAGTTTTCACACTTGAAGTTTTGATACGTATAACTAGTGAACTGAATTAGCATGTTTCTCTTGTTTTTTAGTTACAGTGCGTGCACTCGCGATAATATAAACACCCCAAAATATGAACACTTTTTTTCTTCCATTGTCTACTCTAAAATACAAACTAAGTGCAAAAGCTCTATAATTTAAAAAACTAAATTTTGTATTTTTTAAACGGATTATATCTGCACATAGTTAAAATCTTAATCAACAGGATAGTGGTTAAATTGTGATTCAACTGCATAATTATTTGGAGTTTTCCTAGCTGTTTGATTTTAAGTTGTCTTCAGCTGTCAATTAAAATTTCTTGCATACACTTTTAAGTTAGCGTTCACATTCTATAATCATTTTTTATATACAAATTCAACGTGAAAGAATTAATTTAAAAATAAATTAAAAAATAAGAAACTTTAGATTGTTTATGTAAGTGTTTCTTATTCATCGAATAAATTTAAAGTAAAAAAATATACAATACGGAATAAAAATAAATAAAAATGCTAATACATATTACATGTGTTACCAATACGTTTATTCGACTTGGAAAAGCAAAATTGTGTAACCTTCTGAATATCTGAGACAAAAAGATCTTTTTTAGCAGGATTTTGGAGATAATATAGAATGTAACGAAAATGAAATGGAGGACGAGCAATGTGGAGTTGCCAAAAAGGACCTTTAATTTTGGGGAAGCTATCGTATTCTATATATAAATGAAATGTCATTTGTTAGTAAGCGCATCACTTAAGAACGGCTTCATAGATTTTTCTTAATTTGTTTTAAAAGAAAAATTGGCCACTCCCATTTTTTTAATTTATCTAAAATCCAAGAACGGCTAGACCAATTTATTTTAAATCGATGAAACTCAAGAATGGTCCTTACGGAAGTGTCTTTTTTAATTTGAAGTGTGTGAGGAACCTACCTCCGATACAAAATCAATAGTTTTTGCGAATATTCAGAGTACTGTAGCACCCAAAGTCTTATGTCAGGTATTATAGTAATAACTTGCACATTTAAGCTTAGATTGAGTTAGAACAGAACAATAGTAGTTAAAATAGAAAACTATTGCAACAATCTAATCTTAAAAGAGTGTGTGCTTCACTTTTATCTCATTTACCTTATTCCAATAAAAAATTGAAACAATCGGATCAGAAAAAGTGATGCCACCATACAAAAAACTTAAATAATTTATTTAAGAGGCAATAAATGATATAAAATTCATTCCAATTATTAGATAGGAATGAGGAATCGTGGTACCTCCCATTCAAAGAAAATATATTTAATGGCAACTCTGTTGAATTGTTATAGCCTTTAAATTCTGTATAATTGGCTACGATATTAGTTTACTCTTTCAAGCACAAAATCGATAGAATCAGAGCAGAGAACGTGATGGCCCCAACATTCGATGGTATTTTAGAAAAATGTAGTCTCTATTTAGTTTAAAGTTAATACGAGCTACTTTTGAACTAAAGGATCCAATTGTTAGATTCATACGAATGATATTAAAATTTAGCTCTTAATGAATACAATGATTAAACTTTGTTTGGACCAGCAAAGCGGCCTGGCTTCTGATTGTTTTTAATAAAGTACAACGATACACGAGATTTAAATGTTCTCAGATAGTTAGAGAGCGGATCGTCTTAGAGGTGATTGAACAACCGAAACAGCTCAGATTTCATTGTATAATAAGCTTCTTCAAAAAATAAACTAATTTTTAAAATCCAATGAACAATTAATAGAAATCTTTTATTTTATAAGATAAACGCGTTTTTAGAAAAATATAAAACGTCACTGGCAAAAATGAACAATATAGAATTGGCTTGGTTTTAATTAGTTACAGTTACTATAAACTGTAACTTTTGGTCAATTGTAAGGTGCTGCAACCAACATTTTGTTATTGTTCTAAATTTTATTTAAAAAATGTTATACATTATTTAATTAGTTTTCGTGTGTTCTTGTTTTTAATTTGCTTTCTACTCTGTATTATTTATCGTTAAACTTAAATTCCCTGTGCCTTAAAAACTCTAGAGATTGTATGTGTGTATTTTTGTGGTTCCCACATTAATTCAATGACAAATGCGAATGTATGTTGTTAGTTATTTAGTTAGCACAAGGTTGACATTTTATTTAATCAGAGTAATTTTTGCATTAAGACTGATTATGCTTTTAGTTTTGTAAATATGTGCTATGTTGTGTGTGTGAATGTTTTTTCTTTTTTTCTATTTTTTTCTATTTTATTTTGGTTTTAATGGGCGTGTTTGTAATAGTAATCAAGTACATTTCAGTTAACTTAATGTACTTCACTTCATCATGTTGCTAGCTAAACAAATTTTATGAAGGTTGACATAACCACACACAAGCACAACAAACCCCCCTAAAACAACACTCCAACTAAAACATAGTCAAACAAACATCCTGTTTTAATCCCTGTCCAACCAGAAACAAAATGTAACGAAACTATTTAAAAACAAAAGAAAAAAATGCTTTTAATATTAGCAACATTTACAAATAAAAACCACGACCATAACAGAACTACAAATATTAAAAACCCGGTAGTTGGGCTGAAATACACATAAACACAACCGAAGCTACTGTGTGATTATAGAAGTGTAGTAAATGCCCCATGGAATTACCCCATGATTGCCTGTTAAGTTTTTTCTTGTTTCACTTTTTTTGTTGCTTTTGACTGAATTAACATTGACGTGTGCTATTTGTGCAAGCTCTGGCCAAAAAAAAACTACAAAAAACCCAAAAGCTTTGTGGCCAAGAAATGCAGGCAGGCAGGCTGAAACAATGTTATACATTTGTGTGTAATTCCATTTTATTTATTTTTTTTTTGTTTCTAGCCATGTTACTAAATGAAAATGAATGTGTGTTTAGATGTTTAATATCAGTGTGTTGGCTTATAGGAGTACATTTCTTTTACATTACATACATTTTATTTTGTGTTATTATTCGTAGGATCTGTCATTGTGGAGTTACTATGTACATATGCATATGTACATACATACGTAGTACATACATTGTTCTGTTGTTTATTTGTGAATGTTTTAAAGGTTTACCACAACAAAACATAATTATCAAATTAGTGTGCAACCAATGGAGGCTAATGAGTTTGTGGTTAACACACATATATTTAAGTAATATAAAAAGCATTCACATACTTACTCACTTGCTCATATACAAAGGTATATTTAAAAATGCTTTTAATACAATATTTTAGCGAGATGAAAAAAAAACAATAATATTAAGTAAAATGCTTAATTTTTAAGATAATAAATGTTAATAATTACTTTGAGCGAAATTTCATCTAAAAGCCTTAAACGTGACTGTTTTTTTAACCCATTAATGTTTTTTACGTACGGGATGGCAGTCAGAACTTAATATCTACAAAACTGTAAAAAATCAATAATTTCTATTCTTGAACCAAAAAAGTACCTTTTCTGAGTGAGATCTTTGAAATGGTTTTAGATATTTTTTATTATCCTGCAACCATTCTAACTGACTGTACGAGTTCGCACATAATTACGTTAGATAGATATTGAAAATATCTTTTACACTTACAGTGATTAATTTGTTTTTTTTTTTGCAAATAATTTTTCTTACCAAATGCAATAAAGCAAACAATTTTCTTTGAGTGTAAAAATCAAAAAGAGGCACGAAGGCAAACAAATAGCGGTAGAAACTAAGAACAAACTTTTCGCTTTCGGTTTTCTTTTCTTTTGGATTTTCTTAGCGTGAGTGTATGTGTTTTCGCAACGTTTTATTTTTCTTTTTGGTTGTTCATTGCCTGTCACAGAAATGTCAGCCTTCAGTAAGGCAAGCATAAGCAAATCTTCTAGACTTGAGATATAGTTACTAACTTAAACGCACATATATTTATATATGTATGTATAGTACATGTACGTCTATATTTTCACAAAAATAAGACAAAAAAATTAGTAAAATACATACACACATACATATGAACATAAATAAATAATTTAAGTCTTTAAATATGAAAATACGTAAAGAAACAGCAGCAGAAGCAACAACAAAACAAGCAACTGACAGTAAAAATTTTCTTTAAGTGGAAGAGCAAAAACTCAACAACAACAACAACAAAAAGAATCCAAAGAAAAGTTGTGAAGAAAAAAAATTAAAACATGCAACAAAATATTTGTCAGTTTTGTTTCATGAAATGGTGCCAAGAATATTATAATTTCTTTCAACTATTTTCTTATCGTTGTTGTTGTTGTTGATGTTTATTTGTCGCTTTTTTAAACAACAAAGACGACATATTTTGAGTAGGCTTCTTTAACTTTTTTCGCTAGCAAAACAAAACAAGTAAGAGCTCTATATTCAACTGTGCCGAATTTTTAATACCCACCACCAATTACGTGTAGTACTTTTATACCACAAAATTATTATTATATTAACAAATTCTATCACTAAAGAGTTATATCGTTATAAAAAACTATGTATATATTTCTTTGTTTATGTTTGATTAACTCTTAGTTTATGATATGAGCGAAAATACCCAGATTTTGTATCATAATGTTTAAAAAAATTAAAAAGTGAAGAGCATGAATCGGTAGCTAGAGGTAGTTAAAAAATTATATTAATTTTGTGTGGGCGTGGCACTTCCCACTTTAATAATAACATAAAAAAAATAAATTGCAAAAAAAAATTTCAATTTAGATAATGAAATATTATTTAAAATCTTTGTCCATAAAAAAATTATATGAATTTAACCAAAAACCTTGTATGGAAAGTTTGTGTTAAAGTAGTCGTGTCAACTTCTTTCGGTTTTATGGCGTTTTAATTAGAATAATCAAAACACTAGGCGGGGAAAATATCGTAAATTTTAATCTATATTTTTTTTGTAATAGATGATTTGAGCAATTTTTTGGGTAATATTTATTTTACTCAAGAAATATACTTGCATTAAAAAAAATAATTTTCTACCTAATGGACCGATTAAGCCGATTTTCAAAACCAAACATTTCTGATGTATAGGAAAAATTATGACAAAATTTCATATCTATCGTGCTTTTAGCAAACGGACAGACGGACATGCGAATATTGCTAATTCATCCTTAAATAAAATGTGCACTCGTAAGTTTATACTTTAAGGCGTTTAAAATTAATATTTTGATGTGTTACAAACGGAATGACAAATTTAACATTCCCCCACACTTTCTTTGTAGTAGTGTGTAAAAAAAACCATACATTCGTTTACACATACTTATATGTGTAAATGTATATTAATTAAAAGAACTTATTTTTTATGGCACGAAAAACAAAGAAAAAACTGGTGAAATATGAAAAATTAATCTACAATTTAAAACAGACAAATGGCAATTTCAAATGTCTTGAAATGTATGTTTAAGTTAATCCCTTTATGAGTTGGATTGAACCATAATTTTTTGTTGATTTATTAAATATTGCTGTTATTGTTAATGACTGCATTGCCAATTTATGAAGATAATTATACTTACATACATACATAAGCGTCTCATATTAAGGTCAAAGTAAATATCTTTCAATAAAATACTAAAATAAATAAAGCAAAAAAAAGAAAACGTATTCCCATCTTAAAAATGTCCATTATTGTCATATTCTAATAAAAACTGTGTGAAATGGGATGAAAAGTTTTTGTTTCCACTCATACGTTACATGTTGATTGTTTTAAATCTCTTTTAATTTTTATTCTTGAAACATTTATCGAGCTATAATTGGCAAACAGTTTAAAAATTAGCATTTAAAAATGGTAAATATAATCAATCACCTACGGAAACTGCGGGAAATATATTTTACTCAGTTCATACATATAATTTTTTCCTTTTCAATTGCCATTGTTTTTACTTCATACTTTTAAAAATATACATGATTTTTATTTGATAATTGTATTAAATTATAAATAGTAAATGACACCAGAGATCAACAACAGCAATAACAACAACTAATAATAATTGTGGCACAAACAGTGGAAAAAAGAAAAAAAACTAAATAAAACTGACAAAAAGGACACATTTCAACAACATTTAAAGATTTGAGGCAAAAAGTGCTTCTTGCACCCATAAACAGTATTGGAATCTGCCATAAATGACGGACTTTAGCAACAAGTAGAAACGAATACAAATATTAAACCTATGATGACCAGAAGTCAATATGTTTGTTTTTTGTTTATGACGTTTTTGGCAAGAAACAGAGCGAGTTTAATGGGGGAATTTGTTTGGGAGATTATATCGTTTCAGCCCCAAAAAAAAAAAAAAAAAAATAAATGTGCATTAGAGATTAGGCATGTATTTCAATTAAATGATACTAAAGGAATTAATTAATGGAGTTCCAAAAATTATGTTCACCAAAGGGTTAAACAAGTATTGTGTAGTGGATGAAGAAGTTGAATCTAAAGTGGACTTGGAAGACAAAGTGTATATATGGAAGAAAAGCAGACAATCTCTGCTTGCACCTGTTTAAGAGTTCAACACCACTTCGCACAATCAGTATGCGCTGTCAAAGTTTGACAGTTAATATACTTAAGCATTAATAGCAAAGAATAAGTATGGAATGGTACTCATACGGATTGCTTACCATGGCTAGCTAGCAAGCTGGCTGGCTGTTCGTTGCTGTTTTAGATCCGGAGGAGGCCAGTTATCCAAAACCATTTTAATTCTGATACACATACACACCCAATCAATATGTGTGAACTCTTTTCGCTACAAAAACTAAACATTTTAAAGTTAAGCTTTACTAAATGATTGCGTCAGGGGAAAAACAACTACAAAGTCTAGATTTTTTCTTCATTTATGCTTCAGCTGTTTTGTCTTCATACTTTGACTGTTGTCTGTGGCTGCTTTTGTATTCAGTTTTATATATTTTTTCCTTTATTTTAAATCAAGACGTGCATCTTAAAGATTGTTGAGTTGGTTTTAGAGACAAACGTACAATGTAATATTATTACCATTGGGAATATCTCTAGCTACATGTAGTAAGACAAACATACATACATACAATATTTCTTTTAAATAATGCTACATGGGTATGTACTGTATTTAAGTATATTTAACTTGCTTAAACATTTTATAACGCATGCACAAAGTTATGAAAACAATACAACAGATCAACTAAAAAGTAACAGACAACAAAAAAAAACTAATAAAATCGAAACTCACACGAAATTAAACTTAAATAAGAAAATAAAAAAGTAACGACAGGTAACAGTCATTTGGACAGTTAAACTTAAAAGCTGCATAAAACTAAAAAAATAACAAGAATCGAATAAAAACAGAAGAAAAAAAAATAAAACAAATCAAATTAATGATTTTGATCTGTAATCATTTCTTTATTTAACAGACTGTATTAAATATACAAAAACAAATAAACAAGAGAATATCTTATCTTGACAGTGAATCAGTTAAACAACATTTTCTGATAATAAATCTAATTGTCACAATGAATTGAAAACCCCCCCCAATTTATTGTCGATATCATTATAATGATCGATTACTCAGTAAGAAGTTAGCAACCATGATTAGAGAGAGTAAGATTGCGAAATAGGACTTTGTTTTAAAAATATTATTTATTGTTAAACAACAGGTAATGAAGTTAAAGAGAAAAAAAAACTACAGGCAAACAATATTATCTGATTTTAATTTTACTAAATGATTGCAATCGATTAACGTAAATTAATTTTATTTTTTAATTGTTAAGTGTTTTTAGCTTTAACTGAGAGATTTTCGTAAGTGTTTAGTAAATAAGTTTATAATAAAATAAATTTATAATAATAATAGTAGCCAAACGAAGCTGGTTTAAAAATTTGAAAAATAACGTTAATACTATTAGTGAACTTGGCTTCATATAACCCGTCCTGTTATGCCTTTACAACGATTTGTTTTTAACTAACATTCTAGTATCATTAAAATTAAGACGTGACATTATCTCCCGACGAAAGGTGACCCATAAATTAACACAGATATTAATAAAGACACCAGGGGCCGAATTACGGCATTCGATATCGATCGATCGAGTTCGCTGTGCTTTAGGTATAGAGATTCTAATAAGAATTTTCAAATTTCGATAACGTTCGAATGCCGTAATTCGGCCCCAGATTTTATCAAAATCTATTCCGTAGGCGGACAGACAGACAGGAAAAAATTATTCAAATTAGTTGTATATTCTAGATCGTTAATCAAATACAGTGTCTTTAAAATGCTAAAAAAATATTTCTTGTATAGACACAGTTTTTTACAATTTTTACTCTCACCATTATAATATACTAGCCAAACCCGGCGCGCGTTGCTACGCCCCTTAATGAATCGAAATGCATTCTGAATTTTAATTGAATATCAAGTACGAAAACCTAAATATTATAATTTTTTTATGGGCGTGGCATTGCCCACTTTTCTAATCACGGAATTATATAGTCACGACAGCTCAAATATGTGTGCAAAGTTTCAGAAAAATCGGTTCAGTGCAAGTACCTCAAAATTATAATTTTTTATGGGCGTGGCCCCGCCCACTTTTCTTATCACTAAATTATTTAGTCATGACAGCGCGATATGTGTGCAAAGTTTCAGAAAAATCGGTCAAGTGCAAGTAGTTAAAAATGATAACTAATTTTTATGGGCGTGGCACCGCCCACTTTTTTCCACCCATAAACACTCCCTGGTATGTGTACAACAACTTACCAAAGTTTAAGCCCGATCGGTTTTGTAGTTTCGGAGTCGATAGCTAACACACACACACACAGAGTTTCACTTTTATATATATAGATTACTCAATGGTAGCGAGTAATGTAATGTGTAAACAAATAACTGTTTGTGCTATAAAATGAGCTTTGCCTAATTTTAAAGAGGTGGACACTAAAGTAGACGTGTCACCTTTATTTCCTAATTTTACGATAATATTGGCTAGAAAGCCACATTTGAGAAACTTTACACAGTTGTCAATTAAATTAATAGTAGAGTATGCGTTATGTGGGAGTATGTGTTAAAGTAGGCGTGTCAAAGTAATTTCTGCTAATGAATTCAATTTTGATATTGAAACACAAAGTTGTATATTTTTCTAAAATCTTTGCCCATATAGAAATAAAAAGAAATCAAGAAAAAGCGGTAAAGGGGAGATAGGCGTTGAAATGGGTTTGTAACCTTAATATCCCGTTATTACCATATTTGCACACAAGCTATATTTGCAGAATTTCAGACTTGTAATTCTATGCAACACTATGCGACGTAAATTTTTGTGCATTTTGATCTATAATTCCTTTTAAAATATATGGATTTAAGGGAAAAATATTTTTGTAATTTTTTGATGCATAAGAAATATTTTTGCAAAATCTTATACTCATGCTTTTTGAAATCAGGACACAGAAAATAAAGGATCCGCCAAATAACTTTCAATGTATGCGTGCGGGTTTTCTGTACCCAAACGCGACAATTTTGCTTGTTTACATACCCGCCAAGATCAAAATGACCTTCATCTGAAAAGTTGATTTTTTTTTTGCAAAATCGGCCAAAGTAATGTCGCAATATTTTCCAGCGTTTTTCAAACGTATACACAACCATATTCGTTCAGCGAAAGGATAAAACTAATTATCTGTCAAATCAGACATGAGCTAAGTGTTACCAGTCACGAAATAAGCACTAGTTGAAAAAAAAAGTTAGATGGCGGACCTTTTATATACTATATGGGCTACAAAATGAATATATTTCGATATGTTAAAAAACCACACTATTTTTGTGGTGACAAAAAAATGTTGATGCTAAGTCACGCATGCAGTTGTACCAAAATTTCAGGAACTACATTTTTTACTTATCTTTACACGGAAAAGAAATTGTAGAGAAAATTTTATAAATACAAACGAAATATAAAAAGAAATCACAAAAAGTTATACGACTGCTAAGAAAAATGTGAATGTTTAAAAAAGAAGCGTCAACAATTCCTTGAATAAACCATTGTCATAACATTAATTTTTGAGTTGGAAAAAATGTTTCGCTAAGTGTAAAAACGTCTCTGTCAAAAATTTCATTTAATTTCTATTTAGCTGTGCCAGCAAACAGAAAGTTGCCTGAAAATTTGACAAGTCTGAACTTTAGCTTTTTTTCTTACATAAGCAGCTGAAAAAAATAAAATTCTTGAAGAACTGCATATTAATCTTTATGTTAAATTAACCCACTGTTTTTTGTATGGTCTCACTATTTGCCCATTACTATTTACGCACAATCTTGATTCCAAATAAAGTATTAAAAAAGTTCTTTTGGTCTGGAAAATGTTATTTAATTTAAATATTAACTGTATCGAACATTCAGCTTAACGATTTATTTAATATTTATAAGATTTTATAAGTTTTTCGATTCCACAATACAACAACTAAACCTAAAATAGATTTTAAAAATGATTTTTAATTCGTAGGTGTGTAGCCTACGAATGTTAAATTTTTTATTTTTATTTTATTAAAGTTTTCAAACAAAACCATGCCTGCATTAACGTTAAGCAACATTAAAGACAATCAAGACCGATATTTCATGTTGGCTATTTAACAACCTGGGTTTTGTCTACAGTGTATATGCAATAACAATACCATCAAACTTTTTTAGAACTGATGTGTTATTGTGTTTGCTGTCTGTTTTGTCCACACTCGCGTCTGCAGCGCCTAAGACGACTGTAATACAAAGCAACCTAAAACGAAACAAAAAATGCCAATCTCTAAACTTTAAAGAAATTGTAACTTCATCATGGCACTTTGATTGGCACATGAGCACGATTCAAACTAATATTGGAACAGTAGAAAGCATCAGAATGTCTACAACATGGTCGTATTAATAAAGTTAAAATAAAAACTCCAACAAACGTTGAGTACGATCACATTTTGATTTGTGTGAGACTTTACAATTCACCACTAAAGAGTCGTCTCAGTAATTTTGTTGCGGTTTGTGTGGTGCAGCACAGAACATGAAAAAAGTCTTAAATAAAAACGTCATTCTTCAGATGAAGGACAAAAGTAGATGTAAAATCAACAGCATTAATATAAGAAATAACATCATGATATTTTTATAAGAATTTTACAACATTTTAAGGAAAAAATGCCACAAAAAATTAACAGAAATGCGTAAAAACACGCATACCCAGTTACTGCATGCTCATACCACAAATATAAAAACTAGTGAACAATTGGGAGTTGAAGGCGCTTAAAGTTGCTTAGTAATGTAGAAAAGAAAATAAATACGAACGTTTTACATAAATTCAAATTAAAATTGTAGTGTTCACAAAACCTTGCTACAAAAGTGTGAGCAATAATTTTGAACTTTAAAATCACCTTGCATTTAAAATTCAAATATTATGCAGAGCAAAACAAAAATAAAGGCGCTTAATATATAAGATATATTATTCAAATTTTACTTTTAATATTCTGAAATTGGCCTTGATTTTTTTTTTATTTTTAAACTTTGCTTTAAAATCGACTAAGTTCATATCACTTTTAACTAATAATGTATATAGCAATCAGTATTGATCGACTAACGATTCAGTATTTAGTATTACACAGAAAAAGCTACAAAATATGATTTGACTTTTCTTTCTTTTAGTCAGGGCAAACTAAAAGGTCAAACATTCGATACAAGGTCGCTCAATTCTGTAAATATCGAATTCTCTTTGATATTTGCACACTTACTGGACTACTCCAACTTAAATTAATTCAATCATGCGTAGATTTTATCTTTAGCAGATAAACGAGAAAAGTTTTTCGTGTAGAGATGAATAAAAAAATAGAAAATGATTGAGAAGTGCATTCTGGCTTTTAAATGTGCAAAATCTTTCTTGGATACACCAATCAAAAAGTTTAGAAACTTTTCGATCACATTTCTCTATATAGAAGAATAATATTGGCTTTCAAAGCGTCAATCGTAGCGTAGCTGTCTTATTTTAGAAAACCTCAGACTTTACATATCCCACGAGATAGTAGTCCAAAGGTATTATATCGCATGATCTATTTGGCAAATTTACCGTAACAAAACGTGAAATGATGTGCTCACAAAAATGATGTCTCAATAAGCTCATTGTTTTACGCTATTTATGGCTTGTGGCGCCGTCTAGTCGAAACCTGCGCATACCGAAACCATGCGCTTGAATTTCAGGAAGCATTGCCTCATTTTAAAGATATATGGACTAATGATTCCACTAGCTCATAAAGCTTACCATACCGATGTTTTTAATGGATATAATGGCAGCTCTTATATCCAAATACAGAAATTTAGTTAAATATAACAATAGATCAATGGTTTTTTGTAATTCAGCTGAACAATTTGGAGACGCTGTTGTGGCGAGATTTTTTCCATGATTACTTGCCAAACTACACTAAACAAAAATGGCAAAGCAATTTGATATGGGTCATGAGTGATCTGCCAGAAAACCGCCTAATGAAAATAAAATCTTATGATGAATCACCCGCTACATTGTAAATCAAGTCTTTTCTAAAACACTTCTAAGTAAATAAGACAGCCGATATGCGATTGTCATTACTTTATTTTTGCTGGGAAATTAATTAATTATTAAAATAATTTTGTGTTGGCACATTCTTGGATATTTTTACAGAAATTCAAAACGCTGGTCTGGTATCTATGCCTATAATGTGTTTTCTTTTTTAAAGATAGATTTTTCATTTAAAATGTGCGTTTTTTGTTTGCTATAATTCTATTTGTGTTTTTAAGATCCCTGCCAATTTTCCTTATGGGAAAATGTATATAGTCAACGTTAAAACTGAACAAGCTAAATGTAGTTGATGGCCTTTTAAGTGTTCTATCAAAAACTAATAGATATGTATTGTTTAAAATAGTTTTTTATCGTCTTTGGTCACCAATTCAAATATTAAACCTTTAAACAGTTTTTTTCTTTTGTGGAAGTTGTTTATATATTTATTTTTAGAAATTTATGTTTCATACTGTTTATTGGTCTATTCTAGCTGTCAAGTTGAGGGGGTACATTGATTGTATATGGAAATTTGTCAGTGAATGTTGTGTCTTCCAACAACAGAATTTTTTTTTATTATATTTAGGGATATTTATTATTTAGTTTGCTAAAATTATTTTTACAATTAAGTTTTTTGTGCTGCAGGCAGAGGAACATAAAAATATATTATAATATTTTAAGCATAACGTTAAAAAAACTCGTCAGTAGTAAAGTGTAAAACATTATTAAAGATCATGAAGTATCTTAGATTTTTCTATATCATTAAATTTTTTAATTTAAATTCAAACAATGAAAACAAATTTAACTTAAAAAAGTTACCTTACGAATTGTTATTAATATTTAGTTGCGTTACCCTTGTTAGAAATAACAGCTTTATATCGTCTACCAATGGAATCGAGTAAGATTTGGAATCTTTCTAAATAAATGGAGTTCCAGGCCTAAACACTGTGTTACAAACTTAATTATTACCTTCTTCCTAATATCAGCCCATACATTTTCGATGGGGTTCAAATAAAGGGATTGAGCAGGCCATTCCATAAAAGTAATTGTAATTATCCAGAAAGCACTTTTTAGCATTTTTGCTGGTATGCTTTGGGGCATTGTCTTGTTTCATGACCCAAATCAGTGGCATTTCTTAAGATGCATACGGTAGCAAGGCCTCATCAAGTATTTTGAACTATTCTATGATTCCTCCATGATAGTACGATGAATGGATTCAACACCATAGTATGAAAGACAACCCCATACTAGATTACTAGAACCGCCATAATTGACAGTCTTTGCGGACAATTTTTTTTTGTCTGTGAGCTTTTAGGTTATATTCTCTTACCGATGTATTTATAAAAATAATTTTAGGTTTATTAAACTTCTGTACAACATTTGTCAAATGAGCTTTAAATTAACCTTAAATATTTTTAATTTCAAACTTGAGAATAGTTTTTTCCCTGAAATCTGCTATTTTTAATACATGTGTTTTAATTGTACAGTGTTTAGCATGAATCTTTATGAACACTGAACATTAACAACCGAAGGTTATTATGCTTTTCAATATATTTTTCAAAATACAAGTGGTTCTTATTTCCTGATAGAATATTGGTACATCCAGTCTCGTTACTGTAAAGTTATTTTGAAAAATATAGAAATATAAGAACAGAATTGATAATTAAAAATCAATGTCTATAGCGGTGCTATTATTTTGACGATACCTGTATATAAATAAATGTTATAACAAGTTACTCGAATAATACTTTAAGCAATATTGGTCTAATTATTTTATAGCTTACCTAAATCTAATTTTAGGAAAATTTGACAATAACCATTTGACAATTTTTAGTTGCCGGTCATTTTTATTTCGGCATATTATCTATGCTATAAAAAAATCACCACCTACGATTACCGAAACCCAGCCCTCATTAACCACACAACAACGTTTTTACTCTCCCTCTGATTATTACACACATACCTTAACAGTGTCTTATCAATATTTTGCCACATAACAACAAACTACAAAGTAGAAAAACACTATCTACAACTAAGCTCTCCTAATCTACTTTTAAAGCTTATGCAAACATCTAGTAAGCAATCAACTCACTAACACCCCTTTAAAATATTAGTAACACCTTAATTTGAACAATAACAACAACGTCGTCATAGGTTATAAAAAATACAAAAGAAAAATAAATAAATTTTAGAATGGTAGCAAAGACATGTTTTTGAATCTGTTTTTTTTGTTTCTGTGATGGAAGATATGCATCATCATCACATGGAATAAACAAATCATAATACAGGTAGCAAAAAATCATTCCTTGTGCAAAAGAGATAACAAATACTCAATAACTAAAACCAAACAAAGAAAAACAAAATCTTGCTCACTCTCTTACAAACAATCAATCATTCTTCATTCACATGCATTCATGTCATACACAATGATACAAACTCACGTACGGGCAGACATATGTAAACATGGTTGCCAGATTAGGCGATTTAATTATTAATTTTATTTATTATAGTAAAGAGTAAAATAATAACGTTTATAATACTCATGTTTATTAAGCAACAAGTTTTATAGTAAAGCATCTTAAAAGCAAGAAATAAAGTAAAAAACTAAAAATTGATGTGTCAAAGCTGCAAATATTTAATTTTAAAATCAATTCAAAGATTTGGTTTAAAATATTTCCTTCGAATAATGTATACTTGCTATTAAATTTTAGAAAAAAAAATTTTTTCTTTCATTTATGAAGGAGAAAGACAAAATTAAAAACCTTATTGTTTAAAACTAAAATTGTTTAACGTATAAAATGTTAATAAATTAGATATACATTTTATTTACTTCAAATATTTATTTTCAAATTCGCGATCTTTTAAAGGTTATTTGAAAAATAGTAAAATCTTCTAAAACTTTAAAAGCCGATTTACCACCAACTATGTTTCATTGACTTATGTTTTCTTCTGAGTACTAAAATAATAAGTATGGCAATTGGTTATGTGATTATTAAAGAAGATTTGTGAGAAGTTTTTGTAAATCACACACATTCATACAGAAATTTTTACCATTTTCTGTGCTTGTTATCAGATAAGTTGGTTGGTTGTGATTTACTCAAAGAGTTTTGTATTGGTTTCTTTTATTTTTACTATGACCAATCTGAAATGTTTACACACAGCCATCGTTTGAAAACAGATACGTAACGTTTAAGAAGGAGTTAAACGGTATTTAATAAGACAATTACATATAAATAAAATTAAAAAAAATATATTTAAAAGATTTTTTTTCCACATAGAACAAAATTAATAAGTATCTCATAATTATTTTTATTTTATAAAATGTGCAACTGTTTTGTATTTTTTAATGTCATTTTGAAGATTTTTGTAGTATTTCTGTGTGTTTATTTCTTTCTTTTTTTAAAACTCCTACCTATATTACTTACTATTTATAATAACAATTACTGCTGTTGTTGTTTTTATTTTTTCTCAAACATTTAACTATCAACCATTTTGATTTACGACTGTTATGTATTGTTGCTTTGAAAGCGTAAAAACTCAGTGATGCGTCGTCATCATCATCATCATCACCACCACTATCAGAAGTAACAACATCAACGAAAACAACACTCATTCGCCTTTATTAAAATATGTGTGATATTTTTGTTGTTTTTTTTCTATTGTTAATTCTAATGTTTTATTCAAAACAGCTTTGAGGGCATTGTATTTAACATTTTGTGTATGCATGGTTTAAGTAAAATTTGCTCCCCTTTTTATAAACAAAAGGCCCCCTAAATAAAAAAGCTAGTGATAGAAAATAAAAAGATACACAAACGACGGTGTACAAATGGTAAATCTCTTTGGTGACTTCCGTTTTACTTAAAGCTGATTTTAACAGTCTTGTTTTTTTATACACAAAACTTTTTAATTCTGCTTCTTTTTCTCTTTTGTACACTTATTTTTGTATCTTTCATTATTTTTTCAACCATTTATCCACTTAGGTTAAAGTGAGCTTATAAGAAGACCCATAATTAAAAACAGTCTAGTTTTATAATGAAAAAAAGCATACACACTCCACAAAATTAAAATTTTATTCGTATTTCCTTGAATCAAAAAAAGTAAGAACAAAATAAAACTACACACTTGAACGCACATCTTGTGTCTTTTCTTCTACAATTGTTTGCCGGTGTAGGACAGTTCTTTTGTGAGGAGGGTACTTCTTTTCTTTATTTTGCCTCGATTTTATTTCTTTACTTTTGTTTTAGTAGTTTTATTGGAGTTTACCGCCATTCACCATTATATTGTCATTATCGTTATCGAGAGTTGTAGGCGTTTTTCTGCTCTTGTTCTTGTTATTTGTTCATATACGGTCAAATTCAGTTTGGTTTGCGATATTATTTTATGGTTTGTAATTTCACAAAACGATTTTATGATGTCGTCACATCTCTGGTACTGTTTTTCAAGGGAGCGGTAGCATATGCTGTTTGTGCTTCAGAAATTTAACTTAAATGTGTTTAAGGTGTTTTTTTATATTTTGAAACGTTTAAATATTGTGGTTGATTTATATTATACAATTCTTTTCTATTATTGATAAACTTATTGAACTGTATATGTATAATATATACCCAAAAAACAAAAGTTCGATTTCATTGCCAATCGAATGGTTCAGTTTATGCAAACGACCTTTTCTTTTCTGATTATAACATTTTTATAAAGTCATACTGCTGACTATATATTTATATATCGAAACGAAATTCACAATTGGCAACAATTGTGGTACTCTTATCCGAAAATTTTTTCTCTGTGTAACTACATGATCTATTATATTTAGTTATAAGAAAAATTTTATTAGTTAATAACAAGTAAGAGCACTATATTCGGCTGTGCCGAATCTGTTATATCCACCAACAATTTTGTGTACATTTAAAGCACAATATTTATTATTTTGTTACTCATTATGGATTAATCTTTTTATAATAAAATATGTATCACTTTCTTTGTATAGGGTGGTTAAATTTTAAGGGCCCATGTTGAAGGTGAACTACATCTAGTCTTTAAATTTGTTTTCTGCATTTCATTTGACATTTCTCAATCTCAAACTTACTCAATTTGATCCGTGGAAAGATACGCAAATGAGCAACGCTTTAAAGTTATTTAGGTTTTTTATGAAAATGGGCGTTCAAATCAAAATGCATTTTGTGCACTTCGTAATTCTTTTGATCAACATAATCATTCAAATTCATCCACAATCGGGAAAATTGTAAAAAATATTTAAATTTCTGCAAAACAGGTCTAAATAAATAATTTGATTTAAATGTGAACCATTTTTTATTTTGGCTTAAGTTCATTTGTTCTTTTTATTTAATTTTATAATTCAAATTAAATTAAATTGTACCATTTTAGGAATATTCTTTCTAAAAATTATTTCCGATATTAGCCGAGTGGAATGCATTTTCGAAATCAGCTACGATTTCATCATCAGCACTCTTTATCGGTATACTACTATGTAACTTAAAATTCCTATTTATGTTACAATTGAATGAAATTTGAATTAGTGAATCTTAGTATTAATTTTTCATATTTTGTTGAATATTTAATTTCACCTATCAAATGACAATTCATAATTCAACATGTTCATATGAAAGCATTACGAATATAGAAGAATATGAACATGTTGAATTATGAATTGTCATTTGATAGGTGAAATTAAATATTCAACAAAATATGAAAAAATAATACTAAGATTCACTAATTCAAATTTCATTCAATTGTAACATAAATAGGAATTTTAAGTTACATAGTAGTATACCGATAAAGAGTGCTGATGATGAAATCGTAGCTGATTTCGAAAATGCATTCCACTCGGCTAATATCGGAAATAATTTTTAGAAAGAATATTCCTAAAATGGTACAATTTAATTTAATTTGAATTATAAAATTAGATAAAAAGAACAAATGAACTTAAGCCAAAATAAAAAATGGTTCACATTAAAATTTAATATATAGAAAAAAGTTCGAATAAAATATAAAAAATAAATAAATAATTTGTTTTTTATTTAAATTCAACATCAGCCCGTAAAATTTAACCACCCTTTATAACTTCGATATGCTACTAAAATGCTTTTGTAAATGTAGTCTTTCAATGAAAGTGGGCGTTAAAGTAGGCGTGTCAATAAAGTTTCTGCTAATAAATACAACTTAGATATTTCAATATAGTTCTTTATTTTCCCAAAAACTTTGTCAATAGAGAAATTACATGAATTTAAGAAAACCCGTTATATGGGAGGTAGGCATTATAGTGGGCGTGTCACCTAAACTTTTTGGCACAACAACTACATTGATTGATTAGAAGGATATATGTAGCAAATTTCCTCATCATACCTCTAATTTTGTCTGTTTTATGAGCTTTAACATTTCATTAACGGTAGATAACGTGAAAAGTGGGCGTTATAGTAGGCGTGTTAAAGTTATTTTTACGAATGAGTACATTTTAGATGTTTCAATATAGCCTTTTATTATTCCAAAATCTTTATTAATAGAGAAATTATATGAATTTTAGGTAAAACGTTATATGGGAGGTGGGCGTAAAAGTGGGCGTTGCACCTTAATTTTTTTGTACAATAATGACACTGCCTAGGGGATATACGTATCAAATTTGATCATCATACATCAAATTTTGGCGGTTTTATGAGCTTTGAAATTTCATTAACGGTAGATAACGTGAAAAGTGGGCGTTATAGTAGGCGTGTCAAAGTTATTTTTGCGAATGAGTACATTTTAGATGTTTCAATATAGCCCTTTATAATTCCAAAATCGTTATTAATAGAGAAATTATATCAATTTTAGGTAAAACGTTATATGGGAGGTGGGCGTAAAAGTGGGCGTGGGACATTAATTTTCCGTTAAAAAGCCTTTCACCAAAAAGTAAAGTGTGCAAAATTTCAGAGTCGTACATCCAATTTTGTTGCTTTTATGACGTTTTTGTTTTTAAATATACCGAAAAATACACTGTGCGGTATAAATTTTCGTACATTTTGATCGATAACTCCTTTCCTAATGATTAGATTTAGGTAATTTTTGGTGAGAAATATTGTTTTGACTCGAGAAATATATATTCGAAGTTTCATGACTGTACGTTAATCCGTTTGGACACAATACCATTTTATTCGATGTTCGTAGGACACGGTTTTTTCGACCTACTCTTGCATTCCGAGCTATAACTCACTTCCTAATATTCCGATATTGCCCATTTTCAATACCAAGCAAACCTTGTCTATAAGAAAGATTCTGGCGAAATTTAAGCCTCCTAGCTTTTTCGGTGCGACCTCTATCGTGCTTTCAACAGACGGACAGACGGACGGACATAGCTAGATCGTCATCAAATCAAACCCTGATTCAGAATATATATACTTTATGGGGTCTAAAATGGATATTTCGATGTGTTACAAACGGAATGACAAAAGGAATATACCCCCACCATTTTTTTGGTGGCGGGTATAAAAAGTTGTACGTTATGAATGGTAAACTAGGAAAATTTACGTCTAAGTTCCAACAAGATTTTTAGTTAACATGTATGTATGTATGTATGTATGTATGTATGTATGTATGTATGTATGTATGTATGTATGAATGTATGTATGTATGTTTTTTTTTTTTTTTTTTATATAATTTTAATTATAATTAATTTAATTATAATTGTAATTTTAAAATTTGATAAGTCTTTGTTAAATTATTATTTCAACTAATATAGCGTTTTAAAAAATGTATAAATTTCTACAAAAAAAAATAAAATGATTAAAATTATTATTAAAAAAATGTGTTATTTTTCTTGAGTGTATTATAACACCCCTCCTGGGCAGTAGAAGAGAATCAGAGTTACTTAAGACTACAACCACATTTATTTAAATAGTCAATTCAACATTATTTCAGTCTTTCGTGCGTCAGCACCAGAGGGCAGCAAGGTTAGAAGCGCCTTAAGATGTGCTAATGTTTTTAATAAATTAAACGTTACCATTTTTTTTATAGTTATACATAAACCGTTGAAAAAATTTGTTTCCTAGTAGTGGAGGCCAAAAAAGTGTAGAGAGCAAATAAAACATAAATAAGAGTTCAAAGAAAAAACCGTTTTAAAAATTTTAAATTTAGATTTTTAAATTTTAAAATTGCAACTATTATTGTTTATATTATATTATAAAATTTAAATTAAAACTTACTAATAATGTTAACAAACATATGAAACGAGAAAAAAATCGTTTGTTTATTATATTACTTGATACAAAATCGTATATAGAAGATATTTTTTCAGACATACTAAATAAAATATATTTTAAATTGTTCATAATGTACAAAAGCACCAGAAGAAAACATTCACTGCATAGTTTCTTTTACATAAAAAATAGTTGTTATCTTAATTCTTCAACATGAATGAATCTTATATGTAGTTTGGTGTTTAAATTTGATGTGAGTAGTAGCTCTATACAAATACAAGATAAATATTTCACAACCACATACTTACATACATGTAGTCGCAAGATAAAAATACAAATATTCTTTGGTTTTAGAAGTTTAACAAAAAAAAATTCTATGGCTTCGCCAACCACTGCAACAACAATTTTACGAAGGGAGCAGTTAACTCCTCAGACTTTGGTCAGAATCCATTTGTAAACATTTCTATTAATTTTCTTCACAAACATGCAAACATTCGCAACGTGCTTGTATTGTACATTGTCCTTAATTGTGTCCACAACTAAATCTGTGTGTCTGTCTGACATGTCTGTTCTCGTGGTTCGTTTATTTTAAAAGGCAAATGTTTAAATGCCTGCTGCCATTTTGCTGTTATTTTTGTTCGTCTCTTTTATTTGCCACTGTTGTTGGCGTTGTCGCATATTTGTTTCCGGTTCGGCATTGTTCTGCCATAACGGTATTTCACAATAATTGAAACGGAAGCTTTGGTTTTGTCAGTTTTACCATATATTTAATTCTCTCCCCCACCAGAGTTACATACAATTTGCATACAATTTAATCTTGTTACTTCTTTAAGAGATTGAGAAGAAGGAAAAAGAGTGAAAATTAACATTATTTCATATACAATTTTCATAGGTATCTTTAAAACTTTGAAAAGGTTATGACTTATTAAATATGAAGCTTAAATAAAATCTCAGCCGAATTTTTTGTATTTAAAATTAGCTTTGTGTATTAGCTTAAATGCACATAAAAAATTGTTTCAAATTACGAATTATAAAATCTCTTCTAACAGTTGCAAGATGAAATCAGTTTTCCCCTTAGTTTGTAGGTTTTCTTTAATCCTTCTGCCAGTGGTATGCTGGAGTAAATGTATGAACGTTTTATAGATGTAAAATTCCTTTCATATGTTAGAGTTTGTAAAACTGTGTAATACATATGTACATAGACGAGTATTGTTTGAAATTTATGATTTATGGGGTCAAGTGTAATGTTAATAACACAAAGGTCTAGGAAATTAAATCAATTTGAACGGAAGGATAGTCGGGGTTACATTTGATTATAATAATAGCATAAATATACGTATAAATACAATCTCACATTATTTAAATGGTATGACAATGGCTTCTATTGAGTAATAAAACAATTGATAATATATACTCATATAGAAACAAATCTATAAATATTTCAATTATTTATGTATATTATCCCTGGGGGCAAATCTTTTATGTGATTTAACTAATTATGGAATTAAAAATAATTTAAATAGCAAATGGTATCTAACAATATTTAAAAGTGAAACTATGTAGCCATATTCTACATAAACTTGATTTGTGAAAATAATATTTAATTGTCAAATCAATACTTAGTCTTAAGATAAAAATGTCCTTTATCACAAAAATTTATTTTAAACTTTTTTAATTCTTTGCAGAGTTTCAAACCTAAATCAAAATTTTTTGGATACAAACAATATCACCTAAAAGCCTGAAATACAAACTATCACAAAAAAGCAACTAATGTTTGGATATATATATTTTTTCTGCTAAATATTAAATTTATCCTTTTCGTACGCACCTTATACACCAATTAAAAATCTATTGGATATTTCTACTATAAAAATTTTAAAAACTGTTCACAAACACCACATCATTTCTAAAGTGATAAAAACGAAACGGAAGACGAAGAAGAATTAAAACAAAAAATAGGAACATCAAATAAACGTAATAATTTTATACCTCAACTCTTAAACGCTAAGATCACTAAATTGTAAATTTGTACTTAAGTGTTTAAATTTTAAGGTAAGTATGCTCTATTAGAAATAATTCTAACTTAAAGTTATTACAAAATTCTTGTTATTACAGGTTTACACTGAGAAAATATATAAATAAGGAATCTAGTAATTTATATTTAAAATATAAGTTGTATAGAAAAAAATTAGCTTCAAGCAACTTTAAGAAAAAGATTATTTCATTCTAAAAACAGCCACCCGGAACAATAAAAAAAGTTTAAAAAAAGAAATTAATTTATATTAAAATTTAAGTTATTTGCTTTCTGGCAAAGAGTCACTAGATTTTAAGTTATAAAAAACACACTTTCACCCACATACATAAACAAACTATAAAAGATGACTATGAGTACAAATAATTGCGAAAGTATGACATCATACTTCACCAACTCGTATATGGGTGCAGACATGCACCATGGTCACTATCCGGGTAATGGTGTTACCGATCTCGATGCCCAGCAAATGCATCACTACAATCAGACACCAAATCATCAAGGCAATATGCCTTACCCACGTTTCCCGCCTTATGATCGTATGCCCTACTACAATGGCCAGGGCATGGAACAGCATGGAGTCTATTCGCGACCCGACAGCCCTTCGAGTCAGGTGGGTGGTATGCCGCCTTCGCAGGCGAATGGTGGTCAAATGGTCGGACAACAACAAGCTCAACCTCAACAACCATTAAATGATGCCCATCAGCAACATCATCCGCAAGTGACGCAACAGGTGACAACGCATCAACATTTGCAACAGCAACAGCAGCCTGTCGTCTATGCCAGTTGTAAACTTCAGGCGGCCGTTGGCGGCTTGGGTATGGTGCCTGAAGGTGGTTCACCTCCCCTGGTTGATCAAATGGTAGGGCCACATCAAATGAATCCACAAATGACAATGCCACATCATATGCAGCACGCACAAGCTCAGGTGAGTGTAAAATCTCGATTTAAAGTTAGTTTTAAGTAGCACACAAATCCTGATTCTCTTGCACACTTTAAAATGCCTCACAAATTATTGTGATTTCTCTTATTAACGAAATATAAATTTTGTGTAGTACAATTGTTTCGGTTAAAAATTAAATATTATCTCATTCATATGGTTTCCGCGGCTGGCCTTATAGTACCCCATTCGATCAGACTAATTTTTGAAAACTTTTTAGAGCGTATGGAGTTGTATCTCGGCAATGGCATCATCAATGTTGGCCTTCAAATGCTCAATAGTCTCTGTTTTGTTGGCATAACAGTTGTCTTTAACGGCGTCCCATAGAAAATAGTCAAATCAAATAGTCAATCGGTGACAAATCACAGCTTCTTGGTTGTACGCAATAAATCGATTGTAGCATTAGATGTGCAGCAAGTTGCATTATCCTGTTGAAACAAAATATCGTTCATATTAATACCATGAACAGCGGGCACATAAATCGGTTATCATGGTTCAATCTGTATCTCCATTGACTGTAATGGTTGCGTCGTCCACATAATTCAAATAATGATGAGCCAATGATGCCCCACTCCAAACAGTCACTCGTAATGGGTGTTTTGGCTTCTGTAAGACGTTTGGATTTTTTGAGCCCCAATTGTGGCAATTTACGCTACACCCTATGATTTTAGTTTGATTAACCCTGTGTAGTGAATTTCTTCATACCATCATAATGGTGAAGATTATAAAAGATTTAGGATGACCGAAAAAAGCACTTTAACCTGTATCTTAAACATGCAAATATTTTTTTTATATAGATTTTTTTATATATTTATGGGTCAAAAACACCACAGATATGGGTAAAATTATTGTTGCAAAATATTATTTGTTTCCAAAGTTCGGTTTTCAAATTATTTAGATATATCTTGGAAATACTTTGATCAGACACGTATAATTTTCAGACATTGTTTTGGGAATTTTTATTATTAAAATCATAAACTAATAATAAGTTTTCTATCGCGGATGTAAAACTTTGCAACAAACGGATTAATAAGTTTTAAAAATCATATAATTAGTAAAAATCGTTTGAACGCTAAATGTACATCAGTGCCATTGATAAGTTTTTGTTTGATTGTAATTAAAAACTTTGTAAAACAAAATTTTTATTAAAAGAAACTATAATTTTGTAAGGCATTTAGCGATTGAATTAGTTTTAAATAAATATTTTTAAATTATTTAACTCAATTAGTTAAGTTAGAATAATATTATAAGTTAAAAATCGAGGAATTTATACTTCTGGTCTGATTTTATTTGAAATTTTCTTTTAAATCTAAATGTTAGAAATAAATATATTCTCTTAATTATTAACTACTTAAAAGTCAAATTATTCAATGGCCGATATTGTCTGTCCTATTCTTTTTAGTTGGGGTACAATGATGTCGGAGTACCCGATGTTACGGAGGTAAGATTCTGATAATTGTATACAAAACCAACCATTTACTTAGTAAATATGTAAATAACCCAATAAGTACGAGTAGTTAATGTAAATAACGGTTTTAAGTTTATATCTTTAGTTTTAAAAGTTATTATTATTTTTTTTGTCATCTTGTAGTATTAAATGTGCTTTTTTAATCAGTATTTATTGCCATTATATAACATTTTAATTTTTAATTACTCCAAGGTCCATCAAAACCATCACAGTATGGGCATGTATGGCCAGCAGCAATCCGGTGTGCCACCTGTTGGTGGTGTACCTCCCCAAGGCATGGGCATGCATCAAGGTCAGGGACCACCGCAAATGCATCAAGGACATCCTGGTCAACATACACCACCATCACAAAATCCAAATTCGCAACCATCAGGGATGCCTTCGCCTCTGTATCCCTGGATGCGAAGTCAATTTGGTAAGTGTCAAGGAAAGTGATCGACAATTCCACGAAACGTATTAAGTGGAATTTTTTTTCTTCTACAAAATTCGTAGTTTTTTGCGTGTAGTTAGAGAGTTTGCTTTTAGGGATGCCAAATTTATGTTTAATACTTGTATGTAATGGTACTGAAAGTTATGTGCATGTAACTTGATAATTGGAAGGCATTTTGGACATTTCAGTTGAGCCCCTAATAAAACAAAAGAAATTACCTCAATCTGTTCAATTTATTGCTTTAATAGTTTTACTTAATGACATGGAAATTTTTTTATACTTTTATTATGTAACTTTCATAAATATATTCTCACAAAATATTTGTAAAATAAGTATTTAATTTCAGATTTGTTTCAAGTGTAAAATTGTTATTCCACTTAATTTAAACGATTTTTTTATCAGAAAAAGTAAGATATTGACAAATCTTTTGAAACTTTATTTAAACCAATGACCAATGACCTAAATGTTTTAAATAAGCATTCTACTTTATTTGAATACATATAATTTTATGATATAAATCTATACTTTTTTAATAAAATCGAAATTTTACACACAAAATTAATTATTCTTAAATGTGTCTAATCTGAGATTTTAACCCCAGTTTAAATTAATTTCACGTTATCCGTTGAATTGAATCATAAAGTAAAAAACAGTTTTGTCAATACCATAGAAAAGTGCCATTTTATTGTCATTTAAAATTGCCTTTTTGTCAAAAATTGCCTTTTTGTTAAAAAGTTGAATTTTTGTTTAATTCTAAATGGAGAATTAATTATTATTATTTTTTTAATTTTCATTCAGGCTTGAATTTATTTTTACAAAGATTTTTAATTGTGATAATGAAAGAATAATATGAAAAAGTATGTTTTTGCCGACACTAGCCGAGTGAAAGCAATTTTCGATAGCGGCTATGATTTCATTATCAGCACTTTTTGATCGTTGGTTATGTGTTGGGTGTAAATATCATCTATTTAACTCCCAGAAGTTAATTGAATTCGGAACTAACTTGATTTCTTTTTTTTATATTTTCTTACCACAATGGGCTGAGTTAAATAAAATTTACCGACAACAGCTCTTTTTATACCCTTCACACAGTGAAAAAGGGTATATATAGGTTTGTCATTCCGTGTGAAATTTCTACAATTTTCATTTCCGACCCCATTAAGTATATATTTTCTGAAAGCTTATGAATAGGGCAGTCGATTAAGCTCTGTCAGTCTGTCCGTGTGTATGTTGAAATCAACTTTTTGACGCCCTTCGACATAGGTTGGACCCGGGTAAGGTATTAAAATATCAGAAATATTCGGGAGTAGATCGGTATTGAAAATCAGAAACATCGGTACATAAACAACTGAGATATGAGCAAAAATCCACGACCACCTCGATTTTTTTTCACAAAAACAACATTACAACAACAACATACATACACACAAACGTGTATACTGGTTAGGGAAAACGTGGCATCGAATCCCAGCTGAGCCAAAAATTTTTTTTTTTTAATTTTTTTTTTAAATTTTTTTTTATTTCTTATTTAATATATTATTTATATTTTTATTATTATTTTTTTTTTAATTTGTTTTTTTTTAATTTTTTTTTGTTTTATATATATATTATCTGCCTAATTCATAAAACTTATTAAAGGTTCATAAAGGGTTTATTAAACTGATTTTCTATGGAAATTTGACTTATAAACCTCTTATAAATTTCTTTTTATTTGTATGAATTAGACCGTATATATATAATAATTTTTTTTTAAATTTTTATTTAAATTTTTTTTTTATTTTTTTTTTTTATTTTTTTTAACATACATACGTTAATTTTTAATTTTACAATGGGATGTTTTTATATATGTATGTTTTTTATATGCATGTACGTATTTCATATGAGATGAATGGTGATACAAACTACTGTTATTGCATGACTACACGTTGTGAAGGGTATATAAGATTCGGCACGGCCGAATATAGCGCTCTTACTTGTTTTTATTATCTTCCTTATTATCACCAGTTTTGTCCTGCTCTAGCCACCAGTTAGGTGGCAATAATAACAAATGATTGTTTTGTTTTATTGAACAATCAATGTTTGCAATTAATCAAACAAAACTGAATGAAGTAATTTTTTGAAAATAGATGGCACTTCTTTTAATCATGTTGGCTTTTTTTTTGTATTGAAATATAAATTTATTATGTGCAAAGTGGTCTTAATTTAACTCCGTCGTATCAAAAACTCACGCGTTATTGCCATTATCGTTTAAGGGCAATTAAATCGTTAATTTTTATCTGACTTCAAAAAACTTCGACTTACGGATACTGAATCAATGTGGGATACTCTGGTTTTTTGGTTATGGACCTTATATTTTTTGAATTTAAGAAAGTTATAAAATAATAAACCAAAACTAAGTGTTACTGCTGATGCAATCTCATTTAAAATAGCATCTGATAAATCAATTTCCCAGTTAATAGTAACAAAAACTATGTGACTATCAATTAAGCAAAAAATACTGTTATTAATTTTATCTTAATTGTTTATTATTTTCTTTAAAGAATAATTAATCATCTAATCAAAATTAAATAAACTTGGCATCCCTAAATCAAATGTTGCTGTATGTAGTTTGATTTGGAAATAAAGTAGTAAATATTTTAGTTTTATTTGGTATTTTATTTGGATTTTAAAATAAATTAAAAAAAAAAATTTCTCAGACTTTTCCAAAATTTAAAAATTTTTTTATTTTGTTTTCGTTGTATTTATTATCTACTAAATTGACTGTGAATATCTAATAAGAAGCTTAATGCTGTAGGTTTTTGTCATTGCTAAAATAAAAATGTGCAGTTAATCATTTCCACGCCAGAGGTCGCTTGTGTTTTTATGAACCAAAGATGGAAAAACATTTTGTTTGAAACTACAATTGTTTTGTTATTGTTATCTAATATTCCATCAAAAATCACTTTATAGAAATAAAATTTTATAAATTATAAGTTATGTTTAGAAATTTAAATAAGATTTTCGATAGGATTTTTTAAATAAAATTAATTTTGTTGTTTGTTTAAATATTGATAAATGTAAAAAAAGAAAAACGCGTGACCTTCACTAGAACACCTTTCTTAATTACAAAATTACTTTATTTCTTAAAATGTTGATTCAATTGTAAATGAGAACATAAAGATACGCCTTTCCATCACATCCCTTTCATGTAGCTCAACTGGTTTAAGTGAAGAAAAAATTGCCAATAGCCTTGACTTTACACAAAACGATTTTCGCAAAGATTTAAATTTATGGGCCTTTACTAATCAATCAATACATTTTCAAACAACATTACGAATGACAACAGCATACCTGCGATTTGCACAAAGCGACTACAAAGTTGAAACGTTTAAGTAAAAATTATAGCAAATCGAAAACAAAAGTAAAATTGTAACATACTGAATTAAAGGTTTCTTATGAAACAGGATTAAACGCAAAAAGGGATAAAACAAACACATACAGGCACAAAAAGGCAAGGAGACGAATGTTAGACAGGCAGATTGTTGCTTGTGAGAAAAAAGGGCGGGCGGCCACACAACTAATTTAAATTGTCTACTCTAAGATTTGGCAACAAACTGTTTAAAACTAGAGCATGACTAATGCTTGGACTTAAGCAAACAGCATGTACAACATATTGGTTTTTGAAATTTTGTTTGAATATAAGTTTCAGAAAATTATGTAAAATTTTGTAATGTTTACATATGTAAAACTAAAATAAATTATAAATTCCCAAAAATACTTGTTAATAATTTTTTCAAATCTACGTTTTTATTAACCATGTGCTGCAAAAAAATATAAAAAGTTAAAAATGTTAATATTCTTCCAAAAAAAAAAGAAAAGAAAACCCCGAAACTGTATCTTTTTTTGTTGCTGTTTAAATCCTGGTTGCAAACATTTATGGAGTTTAGTTTTCGTGTTATATTTGGAGTTGTTGTTGTTGCTGTTGCTAGATTGAGATGTAAAGTAAAATTGATTACAGCTATTAGTTACACGTTATGTGCTGCAATGGATGCCATCAATTTATTAATCTTTGGAACACGACGGTTCGCGTTTTTATACCAACACAATATTAATTTTTTTTTCGATTTCTTTCTCGTTTCATTTATTTGTTTATTGCTGTTTGTTGTCCAAATACAAATCCATTCATTCATTCATGTTTAGGTAGGTTTTTTATTTTTATTTTTTTTGTAATTTTTACTTTTGTTATTTGTTGCAAATAACTTTAGTATATTCTCCAATTTGATAGAGCAAAACTCACGCATTGTAAAGTGGTTGAAAACTCTACGTGTTCTTTGGTGTCATAATGATGTTCACATCAGCAAAGAAAACTTTTTTTGGGCAAATTACTTAAGATAAATAAATGTATTATATGTTCCATACTTAAGATAATTTCAATCAGAGTGTTTTTTAAAACTGTACACTAATTTAAAGAACAAAGTCAAAATTGAACGAAATAAAATTAAATTTTCTACAAGTGGATACTAGAAATGAATTGGATGGTTAAGCCCTCAGACATATCTTCTTATGCTAATGCATATTTGTCAAAATCTACCTTCCCGATAACTTTCATATGTCATAAGCAATACTTTCGATACTATTTAAAACAATCGCTTAAGGAGCTGGCGGAAAAGTTTTTTTTTGAAAATTTTATATATTTGCACTAAAAAACAGCTCTAAAAAAGTGTTCTTTATAAGTTCTGCATATATTCTCAGTCATTTATTTCTAATTACATATCACGCACTAATTGAAAGTTGACACAACTCAAAAGCGGTAAAGTGTGATTTTTTAAGCGTAGTATTTTTAAAATCTAATAAAACACTCAAATTTGCATCATATATTCACAATTTTTATCGATTAATTGGTCTTTACCATTTACTTTTTAAAAATAACTTCATGTAAATGTTGCGCGAGGCTCCGGTTCAAATGATCCATTCGTAAGGTCGTACATATATTTGCTATTACACTCTTTTAAAAGTTAAAGGTATTCAAAAATATAAAATTTATGTGGAATTGAAGATGTAATTTTAAAATTATATCGAAAACAAATGGCTAACTAATGTAATGTTTAAGTCCATCCGCCTTAAGGTGCAACTATAAAATTATTAAAATTAATCCAAAAGTTCTCACTCTTAAAATATATTAATACAATTTCTTGCAGTCGCCTCTTTTTTAAAATTGCTTAAAGACTGTCTATAATTTTATGTTGTCCTTACAAAAATGTCCGATTTGATTTCTACTTTAAACAAATCAGAGTTGGGCTTTTTGCATTGAATTTAATTTTCCACTGCTTTTAGAGATAGTGGGAAAATGGTGCACTAAATGAAACGATTTTAGTTTTAGTGCAAATTTAGTACACTGGATTTCTAGTTCATTACCACTTATCATTCAGTAGTGCACTCAATTTTCACTACCACTCAAATCGTCTGAGTTAGGGGTTAATTATTTCCATCCGACATTGGTAGTGACTGGATTTAATTTAGTTTGCACTTGTAACGATAATGCATTATTAATGCAATAAACAAAACTCTGATACAATTGTTCATATAAAAATTGTTTCTTGGCTAGTGTGCACACATTTCTACCAAAAAAAGTAACACAAAATATTGTATAAAGTATTTTTAATGTACACACCACAAGCAGTCATTGTAAAATTAAGCAACAGTGGTTTCTTAACTATAAAATCTCAATAAAATCCCCACATGTCGAACAAAGAATAAATAAGAGCCTTCACAGACCCACAGTTCGTTGTCGTTTATAACCACTTAACGCCTGTTTAAGTTGCTTGTATCCATTAAAATTATAAATGACCAACTATGGTCTCCAATATCACACAAACAGTGCAAAAACACTAAAGTTCTATAAACGTGACTAAGTTCTAAAATATGTTTTAGCCAAAACAAAAAGTAAAAAAAAAAATTTAAACAAATAAATACAAGGAAAATACTTATAACGATCCCTTGAAAGAAAACCTTAAGCTTTACTTTGATCTAAGGTCACGATTTCAGACAAAACAGTTCCAAGTGAGGAAGAGAGCAAGATTCAAAAACAACAACACAACCATTCTACATATTTTGAATTAAGATGTTAAAGGAAATTAACAAACAAAGATTATGTTACTTAAAAAAAAAAGAAAAAAATTCTAACTCAGGAAAAATATTAAAAATAAATGTTTACAAGAAAAAAATGTGAAAATAGTTTTGTTGCATGCAAATAGGATTTCTTTTTTAAATCCTTTGATTTCTGGAAAATATTATCCCTACCCTATCCTTACTACTTCATACTCGGTTGTTGAGGTCATAAATTTGTTTTTCTTCCTTAAGCGACATTCAACAAATTTTTTCAACAAGTGTCTTGTTTTAATTTTTTTTTATTTTTCCATAGTAGTCTCCAATAGCAAGAATAAGAAAATGTAGTCTGTGGTATGGAGGATGAAATAAATTTGTATGCAACACTTAGGATATAAATATTACGAAATTGTTACACATGCAGTTGTTCGTTTTTTATTTGCCGTATTCGTATTTATTTAAACTGATAATGTGTACATGTTTTAGATATTAACGGCAAAAAATATATATTTTGCAACAGTCAACCAGCCACATGTGAAAAAGAAGAAGAAAAAAAAAACAATTCTAATAATGGAGTATTACTTTTTGTATTTTATCAGGATTATTTTCAAGGAAGTGCATATGTCCTAATGTATGTGTATACACTTTGCATCTGTATAGAATGCAAGACAACATTAAGAAGTATTAAAGAAAGTATTTCAAATTATTAAGAAAATTAAAAGTAATCGAAATTAATATATACAAATTTTGCAAATAGACCAAATGAAATGAGTCACATAAACACCAACTCATTAATATAGAGAAATTAAATCTCGGTGGTAACAAAAGAGTGGGCATCGCCAAAGATCAAAACACACATAAACCAATTTTATATATAATTTTGATAATTGTTTTGTTCTTATGCCTAAAAGAATGTCTTATAATTTCAAGATTGTTGCATTTAATTTTGTTCTTAATATTCTTTTTATTTATTCTTGTATTTGTTATTGTGACTGTTCAAAGTCATCTTCAACTTATACTTAAACTTTTCAGCACAATTTTTCCGCAACAACAAAAGCATTAAGCCAAAAAAGTTTCTAGTGCTTTTGTTCTTATTCTTTTTTTCTTTCCTCACTTCAACTGTCCTTAACATTTTTTAAAGTGTTTGGGAAAAAGTTTTTCATTATAAGGATTTTTCTTAAGCGCGCTAACGTCAAGGATATGCTCAACGAAAAGACAACAACTACTTAAAAAGACGATTTTCTAAGCTTAAAACTATAAAAGAAAACTAAAGTGACGTAAATGTATTTAAGAAAGTGGTATTTTAAAACAGAGGGATCAAAAAAAGAAGTAAAAATTGTAAAGCACAACGATAAAGTCGAAATGTGAAAATAAGTTTTACAGTAAAAGATTAAGTGCAGAAAAAAGTAGGATTAGTAAAAATTTAGAGGAAAATGTGATTTGATTACTAATTG
This sequence comes from Phyto melanocephala, assembly GCA_941918925.1. Taxonomy (NCBI): domain Eukaryota; kingdom Metazoa; phylum Arthropoda; class Insecta; order Diptera; family Rhinophoridae; genus Phyto; species Phyto melanocephala. The sequence continues at coordinate 84,187,424 of OW799233.1, forward strand.
AGAAGATACAATTTAGTTAGTTTTAACGTAAATTATGTCTGCGGCGAATAAACTTGCTAATTATAAGTTTAATTAACACAACGACTATTATTTAATTAATGAAGCGAAATGCTCTGAAAATTCTTAGCGAAAGACTAAAAATTCGACTTCAACTAATATTGCATTAACATTATTCTCACTAAATATATTTAAACCTGGTTTGAAGTTAGTAACTTCAAAAACTTCGTACCTTAAAAGTTAGCGTTAACCCGGCAATTCTCATACCCTCGCCTATAGGAGAAACAATAGTAAACAATAATTATAATTTTTTCTTGTTGTGGAATTTATTCCAACATCAAATATGAAGGCCCATGGTGCATTCGGCGTTCATGACAACAAAAGCTATCCTGCTCAATATGGTCCTCTGAACACCCTCCCAATCTAATTTTATTTAAAACTCTCAACATAGTTAGTTGGTTACGTTCCGTAATTTTGCCACACGGAATTCACAATAAGTCCAGGTGTTATCGCATTTTCTTTTGATAAATTTTCATCAAGGCGGCTTACACCACCCATACACTTATTATACAAGTAATGACTTGAATTTTCGTTCGCTACGATTTTTTTTTTCAGAAGCCTTGTAATCTTATGGAATAGCTCGTGTAAATAATTTAGCAAAGGTAGGTAGAGCAGAAATTATCAAGTATGAATAAAAGGGACCTAGTTCCTGAGGAAATCTTGAGTAAAGCTCTAAAAAACTGCCGCACTATGGGCCACTTGCTCCTTGATGCAATTTGCAGCTAAATATTTTTGTGCCGTAGCTGCAGGCCAAACTACATAGTCAAATCGTAATGGTTTTCCATGAGTATCTTGCTTTTTGCTATGTCTCCCATAATATGAAACAATAGTTTCATCCATTGAAATGTTTGATGAGCCGACCTTATCTCAAAACTAATCTTAAAATAGCAATAAGCAACTCAAAGTTTTTACGAATCTTGGCACATTTTAATTTGGAGACAATGCGTTGCTATCACACAAATAAACATTGCAGTATTTCAAAAAGGCGATTTCATCTTATATTGCTGAATACCAAATCATTGTACGTGTCCGCTTTATTTTCCCAAAACATGTATTTTGGTGTCATTTATCCAGTTAACTGTTATACAGCAATATAAACTCTAACTTCATTTTCAGCTATATTCAATATGTAAACGGTTCTGCTGTCGATCATACAAATTGCTCATATCTGATATGAGGGTTATTAAATCTTTGTTGTACAATAGATCATGTACATTGTACAATGACATCTTCCTGAAAGTGCCTAGAATATCTTGATAGCTGTCCGCTTTACAGCATTAAGAAAAAATCACTTCTGTGCCGTAAGTTCTTTCTTTTTCTTTTTGGGAGCAGGTTTCTGGTCTTTAATGTATTTCTATTGGACCTGCTTTGCACTTCAATCTCTGACCGCAATATTCGGCTGGAAAATTTAATGAAATTGACATTGGATATGAACACTGTCTTTATCGGTAACTTCACCATCCTCTGGAGGAAACAATATAATGTCACCAGGGTTATCTCTATCCTCTAGTATTTGTACCATTTCGCCGAAGTTTAATCTTCCATTAAACATATAAGCAATAGTAAACATTTTACAAGATATAAAATTTGTGATATGCATACATACACATGTACATATGTATAATACCCACATACCCATGTGTCTGTTACGTAATTTTTACGTCATCATAAGGTATAATGTGTTTAATTTGCATTTTTGGACTAAAATACATTTCGTATAATATCAAAATCTTACCGCATGCAGCCACTACGATTCATCAGACCCACATGTACATGTGGCTTTTTACATTTCGTATACTATAGGCTTTACACTTTTATGAAGATTTATAACAATTTATATGTATATTTTAAGACGTACCAGTATGCAAAAATCGAAAACACTGCTTAAGATTGTTAAAAATCTTCTAGTTAATAAAATATTTATCAGTGATGTCTGTTTTGATATTCAAAATACTGTTAATCCTGTCACCTGTAGGTGACACTGGTAAACTGTGTAGCCTAACCATCTGTTTCACTCCAGTGAGTAAATATTATAAATACATTACAAAACCTACATCGAAGTTATATGTTTTATTGGAGATTTTATTTTTTCCTTGGCAAAATGTTAAGTAGAGTTTTTTAAAACAAAGACAAAAGAAAAGAAGAGGTCATCAAAATGCGTTGGCAAATCATTTTTATATTTTAATGTTGGAATAATGTATGTAACTTGATGATACTTTTATAACACCAACAATGCTTTTGCTTATTGTTTTGAAATTCAAGTTTAACAATTTTTATTTACTTCCATTTCCGTTTCCTTTCACTTTGATGCCAAACTTAAATATGCGGATCAAAAGATAATTTGCAAGTTTTGTGAAGATGTTGTCTCTTTTTTTTTCTTTTCAAGAAAAAAGTTTTTCTTATATTTGCAAGACATTCAATGAATAACAAATAGTTGATACAAACAAATAAAAAGTATGAAAAACAAAATTAATATAAATCTAAGTAAAACACGCTTTGGATTTAAAGGAGGATGAGAACAAGAAGTTGCAAACGTTTGAAAGCTTAAACCTAAATAAAGGATTTAAATTTCAAGAAAAAGAATTTAATGAAAATAAATATTTTAACATTCGGCTAAGTAACAACAATTTGACTATAAAAATATTCAATTGCTAACAATATTCATAATTTTTTTTCATTAAATAAATTATTAATGGTTTCTTATTTCTAACATCTACTGATACGCACCCATAATCGTTTGAAAAAATGGTCTTGTATAGATTTGTTGTTACTCAATATGGCCAATGCTTAAAACACGTTCATATGGCCAAAAAATTAATAACGAACAACAACAAAATTATTTTCTATTCAATATTTTTATTTCTATAACTTCAACATATATTCTCTTATTTTTTGTTTGCTCTCTGTCTCTTTCTCACTCTGTTGTTGTTTGTGCTTCACTGGACGCTTCGCAATGGGATATGGGCTTCACATGGCATGTTTTAGTCAGCTGTCAAATATTTTGACATGGGTTCCAAGCTGAAAATTCCAAAATGGAAAAATGTTTCACTATAATGTTGCTGTTGTTCTGGCTATAACATTTGGTAACTGACAAACAAAAAATTCGAATGAATTAAAGAAATGAAAAAAGAAATAACTAGAGAGCATAAGCAGTCGTAGAAACTATTTTCTTCATTAAATAGGGATTTGATAACATAACAAAATTAGATGATTATAAACTCTTAACAATTAGTAATTTTCTATTTCTTTTTTCTTAAATATCAAACAGGTTAAATTTGAATTTAACCCTTTGTTTATTGAATCAAAATTAAAGATCTATGTAATACCCTATAGGTTTGTAAATTAGTTACGTAAGTCCCGTTCAGAAAAAAATTGTAATTTACAACATTAGTAAAAAATAAGGAAACGAAAAAGAAATGTTAATTAAAACAATACTTTTCAGATGCTTAATCAAGTTTTTTCTCTTATTTTTTGATAGAATTTTTTTAATAAACCATTAAATCCCTGGAAATTGCTTAAAATAAAAGAATAACAACAAGTTACTCTTAACCCTTCATTTTATTTCTATCCTCCATTTTTGTTTGGTTTGACTGACTGACAATCTCCCTTTACGTTTTTTTTTAATCAACTGTATGTTGTTTTTTTTTTTTTTTTGTTTTTAGTTCCCTTTTCCATAGATATTGTATGGTCAAACACTGTCAAGAGCCATCAAACCATTTTTTTGCATTTGTTACAAAAAATATTTTATTTTTTTGTAGATGTTCGAAAAAATATAAATCCGAGCTGCACAAACTTATCAAATTACAGGGGCTGGTATATAAATGTTATTAAGATTAATCTATTTGAAAGATTATTGTAAGAAATTTAAATTAAACAATTTTTACAATCGTCTAAAAAAGTTTAAAGAGAAATATGTTTTTTCTTAGATGACGGCAGGTTATTTTGTAGTGTTTAAACAGATTTAAGAATTATCAGAAGACTCTATTTCTCTTAATTTTCAGAAAAACAATTCATACCAACTTCACAAAATGCCACTCAAATATTTACAACGAAATTGTGAAAAATATGATGCATTTAGTTACTGCATGAGTAATTAAAAACTTCTAAATGATTTTTATTAAAAACTAGCTAAGCCCGACGCGCGTTGCTACGCCCCTTAATGAATAAAAATTCACTATGTATTTTAAATAAATATCAAGTTCAAGAAGCTAAAAATTATAAATTTTTTTTAATGAGCGTGGCACTGCCCACTTTTCTAATCACGTAACTGTATAGTCATGACAGCTCAATATGTGTGCAAAGTTTAAGAAAAATCGGTGAAGTTCAAGTAGCTGAAAATTATAACTTTTTTTATGGGCTAGACACTGCCCACTTTTCTAATCACGAAATTTTATAGTCATGACAGCTCAATATGTGTGCAAGTTTCAGAAAAATCGATCCAGTGCAAGTAGCTAAATATGAGAACCTATTTTTTATGGGCGTAGCCCCGCCCACTTTTTATCACCCATAAACACTCCCTAGAATGTGTACAGCAACTTGCCAAAGTATGTTCCGATCGGCTTTACGGTTTCGGAGTCTATAGCTAACACACACACACAGACAGACAGAGTGTCACTTTTATATATATAAATTAAGTGTGACTTCTTGTTATTTTTAGTGTTTAAGTGACTCATTTTGTATAAAAACAGTTTCAATTTTGTTGGTCGCTAACTGATTTTTAAAGATGTAATTTACAAAAGTAAAATTTAACAATTTGGCTCCTGATGATAAATTTCTAATTTTGCGTGCCCTAAATTTGCCATGCTTTTATATGATGAAAAATATTTATGTGGTGAGCTTGTATGTATTTGATAGTCCTTGTAGCAGCAGTAGTTGAGCAACAAAAAAGTTAACATAACAGCTGAAATGTGTCAAAAAAAAACTAAAATAAAAGTTATTCCTTTTTTTTTCCGAAGTTGACTTTTGGGAATATCGTCTGGTTTTGGTAGCACTCGCTCAAAATGGAATTCATAAAAAAATCAAATTAAACAAACAAAAAAAAATCAAAAGAAATGTTTTAAAATTTTAGAATATTATTTACGTACATCCTGAGAGAATCAAAAATATGTTTTCATTCGTTTTTGTGTGGTCTTCCTTGCAACTCTCCAAAGGTTTAGATTTTATTTTTCTTCACTAGTTACATTTTTAATTTGTATTTCTGTTAAAAGTTTAAATAAAATTAAAAAAATTTGTTATGTTTTTTTATTTTTCTTAATTTCGTTATCTTTATTACATTTTAATTTTTTAACTTAACGTTTTAGCATGTCATTTTATGATGATTTGGCTGTTTAGGTCTTTTTGTTGTAAATTTTAGTATCGAAAAAATAAATCTTTTGAAAATGTTTATGGCAGTACTTACACGAGAGGTGTGAGTGAGTATGAGCCTCATGGTTTCATTGTTGGGTTGTTTCTTGATGACATTACAAATGCCACACACGAATTTTTATACATTTTTTTGCTTTGTTTTAGCAAAAAAATAAAGGAATATATCTTTTTTTTTCTTGCTGTTGTTGTTGTTGGTATAATAAATTTATAAACATTAATAATGTGTGGTTGTTTCTTGTGACCATTTTGGTATAAATGTTTATATTCTTAAGATCCATTAATTTGTTCATTCGTATGTATGTATGTACGTACATACGAAGATTCTTATGTGCGACTACAATTATTTTTTATTTTTTATTTTTTTCAACAAAAGTCTTGATAGAAACTATAGATGTGCACATATGTATGTACATACAAGTATCTACATATAGGTAAGATTCTTTGACGAGTCTTTTAGAATGACAAAAGAATTGTGTCTGAATTTAGCAGGCATTTTATTTTCTTTTTCTTTGTGTTTATGAAATAATGATTATGTTTCTTAAGCCTGTAATTTCCGCAATTATAAAAACATTTAGTGAATTCCTTAAGAGCTTTTTTCTACCACCACAAATCATTTTGATTGATTTCAATATTCATTTTGTTAAGTGGAATCATTGCACATAATCGTATCAGATAAAATTAACTGTAAAGTCTTGAAATTTCTAGTTCTCAATGATTATTTGGAAATACTTATTTTTTAAATTTGATTGATTGTATGAAATTAAGAAAATTAAATTAAAAGCAAAAATTTATACTAATAATTAAATTTTTAATACGATAATATTGATACAATACTGAGATATACAAACTCTAAATAACGAGATTAGTTAGGAATTATTGGGAAATCGTTATTACAATTAAAAAATATGTATTAATGTTTTCGGTAATGATGTTAAACGGTGACTTTTAATGCATGTAATCATGTCTCGATAATGACTTGTAGTTAATCGCCATTCTATCTGTTCTGTCGTTATTGCAATAATCATCTAAAATCAATAACTGTATTACTAGAAAATAACAATAAAAATTACTTTGATATCGAATATAAATATTTAAAACTTTAAGGAATTTAAAGGACTAAATACGAGTAAACATATTTAGATATTTTTGTAATTTTACGTTCTATTGCCGAATTGTTAATATTATTGAGTTCTATATATGTACACACATTCGTACGTATGAAATTCAAAATTTTAAAAAACATTACATTTAACAGTAAATTTTAGGTAAATATATGCACAAATCCGTGACGTATGTTAGTCTGTAAATATCACAAAACTTTGAAAACTATAACAACTGTTTAAATTTTTGTTTGATATGTGTTAGATAAAGTATGTATGAAGATATAAAAATAATTATAATTTCTTTTGTGCTCTCACCCAAAAAAAAAACTATCAGCGGACAATTAAAACTTTTTTTGGTGCTTAAATTTAAATTATTATACTAATGGCAAAAGATGGTAATTGATAGCATACCGGAAAAACTAAAAAAAAAACAAGTAAAAGTGCTGTATTCGGCCGTGCCGAATCTTATATACCCTTCACAACGTGTAGTCATGCAATAACAATTGTTTGTATCACCATTCATCTCATATGAAATACGTACATATATACCATACACACATCTGAGGAACGTATAGTTGCTTCTAAAAGTTGATTTCAACCAACACACGGACAGACGGACAGACGGTCAGGGCTAAATGGACTCATAAGCTTTCAGAAAATATATACTTTATGGTGTCGGAAATGAAAATTGTAAAAATAAACAAACGGAATGACAAAGCTATATATACCCTTGTACACCACAGGTGAAGGGTATAAAAAAACATAAAGGCCTAAATACAAAAGTATGAACCAACAGAAATAATTACAGTCATGCACATATAGTTCTGAATCAGACAAAAATCTACATAATAGAATAATGTCAATTTTAAGATTTTTTCCACTAAATTCGTATTATTATTTTTGGTTTGTGAAACATTAAAAATTTTTTTTTTGTTCTTTCTTTGAAACAAAACGGTTAATTAGCGTAGATGAAACAGTACAAAACTTGAAATAAAATCATAAAACTAAATTAGAAAAAAAAATTAAGAAATTCTTTATTTACTCATAAGGTGGCCACGCCAAAATGTAATCAACTGTAAATGTAAGAAATTGCTTCAAAAAAAGATTAAAGCTTTTTGAAATTATATGAAAAAAACCACTTCCTGTTAAAAAAAAAAATTAAATCAATACTTAAACTAAATCATAAAAATCTTATAGTTTCTTTTCTTACATTTCTATCGTTTGTTTGCTGATATTTTTTTCTATTCTGTTAATGACATGACCGAGCATTGAGAGCTACAGCTTTTTGGAACTCTAAAAAATGTCTTGTGTCCATGACTGTCTGTCTACAACCTAAGGCGGCCATATTTAATCATTGGTTAATGTAAAAAATGATATTTGTAGCAAACTTTGTATGTGTGTGTGTGTGTGTTTTTTTCTATTTCATTTACTACAACTTCTACTTGTTTTATTTCATCTGTTTTTTGCTGCAGCAGATATTCAAAGGAATAAATTGTTAAACATATTTCTAAGGAAAATTCTATACTTTTCTATTTTCTAAGAGCGATTTGACTTGTCCTATATAATGCTCTTGCCACATATTTAAAACTTTAAAAACTTGTATTATTATTACTCAACCATTTACTATGCTTTTGGTTTTTTAGTGCTAAAAATGTTTTTTAACATGGTATAAGCGCTTTAAACTTAGAATTTTGGAACATATTTAATTAAATATTTCATCGATGGTCAACGGTTAATCCTTATACATTTTTCTAACAAGAAATATCGAAGAAAGAACAAATTTGCCTTTTTAAGTAAAGTAGATGGATCTAGTAGTTGTCGTATAATTAAAAAGTTACGCCGCTCTTTAACTATCAGAAAAAAAACAAGTAAGAGCGCTATATTCTGCCGTGCCGAATCTTATATACCCTTCACAACGTGTAGTCATGCAATAACAGTAGTTTGTATCACCATTCATCCCATATGAAATACTTGCATACATATAAAAACATCCCATTGTAAAATTATAAATTTACGTATGTATGTTAAAAAAAAAATAAAAATAAAAATTTAAAAAAAAAAAATTAAAAAAAAATCTAAAAAAAAATTAAAAAAATATTTTTTTTAAATAATTAAAATATATATAATAAATATAAAACAAAAAAAAATAAAAAAAAAATATATAAAAAAAAATTAAAAAAAAAATAATAAAAATAGAAATAATATATTAAATAAAAAATAAAAAAAAAATAAAAAAAAAAATTAAAAAAAAAATATAAAAAAAATAAAAAAAAAATTTTTTTGGCTCAGCTGGGATTCGATGCCATGCTTACTCTAAGCACTATACATGTTTGTATGAATGTATGTTGTTGTTGTAATGTTGTTTTTGTGAAAAAAAAATCGAGGTGGTCGTGGGTTTTTGCTCATATCTCAGTTGTTTATATACCGATGTTTCTGATTTTCAATACCGATCTACTCCCGAATATTTCTGATATTTTAATACCTCACCCGAGTCCAAGTGATGGCGGGGGGTTTCAAAAAGTTGATTTCAACATACACACGGACAGACGGTCAGAGGGACAGACGGACAGACTGACAGGGCTTAATCGACTCCCCTATTCATAAGCTTTCAGAAAATATATACTTTATGGGGTCGGAAATCAAAATTGTAGAAATTTCACACGGAATGACAAACCTATATATACCCTTTTTCACTGTGTGAAGGGTATAATTAATGCAAAATTTCTAAAACAATTTATGTAAACAAACAAAATCAAGCAATGAAACATCGGATGCTTTTCACCATTCATACATATATGCATGAGTTCTATGCGCTTATTAGAATGGAGTGTTGTTTATTTAATGACACGCTAATGTTAAAATCAATAGTGTTTTTTTACACGCAAACGATGCTGCCCGCTTATTATTTCACAAAGAGGACTTAAAACTAAAAAAAAAAAATATTAATTTTGATTTTTATTGATTTTGTTGTTATAAAAAACAGAGGCAATGAATTAATTCTTTAAATTTTCTATTTCTTAAAGTCGTTTTTGGTCTATGATTTGTTTGAATTTATATTTTTCTTAAGTTTAATAATATATTTTTCCCTGTATTTTGTTTAAGACGATCTCCCATGGTGACTGTGCTGTATATGATTTGGATTTGGTTGTGTTTCAGTGTTTTTTTTTGTTTTGCAGATTTTGAATGAAAGCATGCCTGCCTTAAATACGGTTGATAAATTACGCAAAATCTTATGAAAAAATAACAAAATATAAAAAAAAAACAGCAGCATTATAAATATGAGTTTTACACCTTAAATAATTTTTTTTTTGCTTAAAATCGTTGTCTTCTGTATATTTGGATATAAAACCTTGTCAGCAGTAGTAGAGGAAGAAGTTGGCTTTGTTTTAAGCGCATAGGGGGAAGGGCCGTCATAAGCAAAATTACATTTTAATGACTTTGGTTTTGAAGATGACCTGTAAAAAGAAAAAGAATTTAAATACAGTAAAAACGAAAAAAAAAATCATAATATATTTCTACATGGCGCAAGGCGCCTTTAACGCGTTTATCATTCTGCTGTTTGTTGTTGGTTTTTTTTAGTTTCTGTACATAAAGTGATAAATTTGATTAAATTGATATTGTTCATCAAACTTCAAAAGATATTTATGAAAAAAGCGACCTTTTTGCTTTCTAAACAGTGGAAATGAAAAATCGCTTTAAACTCTAAAAATTGTGAGAAATCATATAAGCAAGATTTTCTATTATTTCTTTGGCCAACAACTCACACGCATTCTACTAATAATTGTTAAAAAATTGGCCCTCTGTCTTAAAAAAATAACTTTTATAAAAAAAAAGACGCACGAAAATTGTTGTTAGAAAAAATACAGAAAAACATGACTACCAACCAATTGTGAAACAAAATGTTTATAAATTGTTTTTATATTATTTTTTTTTTTAGTTTTATACATGTAATGTTTTTTACGTTTTGTTTTTTGATATAAAAACGTATTGTAATTAAATAGCGATTAGGCCACCATTTTTTATTAAAAAAATAGTAATTTTTACCAGTTGTTTTTTTATTCCATAGTTTTTTTTTATACAATAATCATACCTTTTAAATTTACCATATTAAGTAAAGTTGGCCATTGGCCATGTTTGGTTGTAACCACCACCACCGCTAGCTGCATCAAGCAGTTGATAGCAACTGCTACTTAGCTACCACGGGTTTTGTTAATGAAAGTCTGGCGAATAGTTAGGTGCGTTGTGTAGTTTGTACTTTCCAACTTAAACTCAAAGGAAATCATTAAAAATAATTATGCTTTATGGGGTTTGCAGTATAAATTAATATTACTTTTTAATTGTGGTAAAATGAAATATAAATAAAAAAACAGCCTCTAATAAAGTTAGAGAAATATAACTTATTAAAAAGTGTTGTTCGGAAATGTGATAAAACCATTTTGATTGTTTTATTGTTTATTTTATACCCTCCACCTGTGGTGCCTAGAGTATATGTATATAGCTATAATATTAATTTCCGGTCCAATAAATATATATGTATTTGGAAAGCTTACGACAAGAGGAGTCGATTGAGTAATGTCCGTATCTTCGTGAGGTGTTTGAAAACAATTTTTAGAAGCCCCCACATATTGCACAGATATGCATGTGGCATCAGTCTCCGGAAATGAATTGCTATTGATAATAACTTTCTGAGAGAGTAGCAAATAAATACGACTGCCTTGAAAATTAAAAATGTCTGCCCAATCGTAATTCAAAGACACGTTTGTTGCTATTTTTAAGTAGTAAATGTCTTTAGGGTATTTTAACAAATCGGTCACTAAACGTCAAAGTTATACGCAAACATAATTTTGAATAAAATAGATTTCTTTTAAAATATATTAAGTTACTAAAGTTTTAATTAATTAATGGAAACAATGCAGACACTTTAGTAATCCGTAGTTTCGAAAATAAATATAAAAAAAAATTGACAAGTTGGTTTGAAACACAAATACTTTGAGTTTACTAAAATTTACGTCTGGAAAACACAGGTAATTGATATGTGTATCAGAAAAAGGGATTGACTAGCATAATATAACACACTATTAAAAACATGGAAATCGATGTTGACCTCTCCTACAAAACGGCATAAAATAAATTTATATACAAGTCAAAGTTAGTATATAAAAATAAACCCCTCAATATTATTGTCGATTGAAAGAACTTGACCAGTAAGATACATTATACTATAAAAAAGTTAAAATTCACAACGACGCACTAAACAAAATGGCGGATATTTTTTACACCATCAATATAGGTATCAAATAAAAGGGCTTGACTAGTAGAATACAACTCACCATGTACAAATTTTAACTCAAGGATAGTATTGCAAAAAAAAATTAACAAAATGGCATATAACATTGAAAATTAAATCTAGGCTAAGCTACAATATTCATGACCACTATGTACACGATTGTGAAAGGTAATATCAGATTCGGCATGGGCGAGTATATAATTCTTACCTTTTTACATAAAAAGCAATTTGCCTCAAGTTCCATATACTATAAACGCTTGTATGTTAAACGTTATATAAAATATATTTTCATGGATTCTTTTAAATTTTTCTTAAACCTTTAATATAATGTGTCTTATGTGTCTTAAAGATCATTAGAAAATAATTACTCTTAAAAACAGAAAAAGTGTTTTAAGCCCTAAAGGTTAGATCCGGCAGCCGCCCGAAGGCATAGCTCACTTGGGTCCTCCGAGGGTCCCGTTGTGATAAGCCCTAAAAAAACTTTAAGAAATATTTTAATTAATTTTTATTAATTTAAAGTAAATAAAAATTTGCTTTAAAAGTCGCATATGAAGGACAACATAAATTACTGAGATATAAGCAAAAGACTATATAAGAATAAAAAAATTAACTTGAAATTCATTTTAATTTTTATTACTAGAATCGGAATTTTTAAAAAATTTTAGCTTTTAATGTAAAATATTTCTATAAAATAAATTAATACGAATTATTGGTTATTGTTTCCGGTCTTTCTGTCAATATATGAATATCGCACCAATAAATCTGCTCCTATTTTGAGGCCATAAACGAATCTAGCCAAGTTCGAATAAATGGGTCCTCAGAAAAGTGTATCCCAAAGATCGATCAAAATAAAGAGTAGTTGAAGTAGACAATGTCTGGACTGTAAGGCTGGTTAAGCACTTCTTTCAAAAAAGTTTTAAACATGTATTGCAACATCTGTCCGGTCGTTCTTGTGATGGATAATTGCGGTTTTTTTTCTGGCCGTATATTCTATGTTTTTGGCCAATGCTCACTTCAAACGAATCTGATGCATTTCAAGTTTTACTCAATATTTGTTTCGCAAAAATCTGCCAATTTCACGCGAAAATATCTTTATTACGACTATAGTGTCTTTTTTATCTCATCTAAAATTAATAGATTTAAAACAATTTTCCGCCAACTACAAATATAAAGCAATTTAATGTACATGTTTATCAAAAAAAAAACCTAAATATTAATCTGTAAACATCACCTTGTTTTGAAGATTGAAAATGAAGAAACACACACATAAATCTTTAGTTCATTTAAAGGTGACACTTGCATTCAATCTTGATTGATAGCACTTGTCTAGAGAACGTGCAAAGTGCAGCATATATTTATATTTGTGTCTTCTCCTCTCCTAGATCTATATGTGTGTATGTATTTTTTTGGTATTTCATGCACCTCTTCCTATTCAGATATACATTTGAGGTAAAATCAAGAAGAATTAAATCTTTTGATAAGCATGTTGCCAGCAAACAGCAACAGTATGGTGCAGCGGTTTCTTCTAATTCTAGGAGTGACGGTTTAATATGCAGCAAGTTTTTAATAAATGTTTCAGCAGGCAGTGCGTATAATTATTTAACGTTTTTGATTTGAATTAAAATAAAAAAAATAACGAAAAAACAACAAGGTTGTATCATTCCAATAGCTACATAGGGAATACTGTATGTTCGTTTCATGTTTATATATGTGACTGGTATCTTCTTATTTGTGTATGTATGTATATACATATGTACATATGTTTGTATGCATTAATGTGTTCTTATGTATGATGTTTGATAATGAGCATACAATCCCATTTTGGATACGAAATAAGAAGACGACCATACACAACACATGTTGAGAATTTGACAAGTACAAATGCCAAGAAGGGGATTCAAAACAAGACCAACAACCGCATTTCAAAAAAAGGTTGTTTTTGTTACTTTTTCCTTAAATTTTATTTAATTTTTTTTATAATAAAAAGAAATGAAAATAAAAGAAAAGCATGTTGTTGTGTTTTTTTTTCAATTATTATTTTGTAATACTTTAAAAGTATCTTATTGCAAGTGTAGTTGTTGCTTAAACTTTTAGTTTGCTTTTAAAGAATATTTAAAAAAAATATATTTTTTATCAACCAACAGAACGCAAACGTGGTCGGCAAACTTATACTCGCTATCAGACATTAGAACTGGAGAAGGAGTTTCATTTCAATCGCTATTTAACCCGCAGAAGACGCATTGAAATTGCTCATGCTCTGTGCTTGACCGAAAGACAAATAAAAATCTGGTTCCAAAATCGTCGTATGAAATGGAAAAAGGAAAATAAAACCAAGGGTGAACCCGGTTCTGGAGGAGAAGGTGATGAAATTACACCGCCCAGTAGTCCACAATAAAATTGCACATCAATACCAGCACAACAGCAGAAACTAAAATATTTATAAAAAATATAAAAATAATTTCTAAAATAGATACATATACAAAGCAATAGCCGAAATTTTTATATTTTACAAGCACAAAATTATTTATCTTATTTATTTAAAACTGTCATAATTATTTCGGAAAGAAATTAAAGGCCTGCATAAATTTCATAAATGTTAACTTATTCTTTTTGTGTTCTGCAGTTATTTATTTAATTCTTCTTTAATTCAGTTTCTTAATTATTAAATATTTATTGTGGTTATAGACAAAAACTGGTTATTTTATTTGTTTTGCTCTCAATAATTTTCCATTTTATGTGTAAAATAAATATGAAAAATAATAGTAAAGTAATCTCAAACAAAACCAACTCATGTGACCTCAAATTTAAATAAGTTATTTAATATAAAACTATTAAAAACAAAAACAAGAAAATGTAATAAAAATAAATTAAAAAATAATTTTACTTTAATATTGTAATAAGTTAACTATATTACTAAAATAAATATGAAATAAAACTCCCCCTAGAATTAATTAGATATTAATTTAAAAAATAAAAAAATAAAAAACGTTACTTATAAAACAGAAAACACAAAAAAGTTGCAATGTAAAAAAATTTAAATAATATGGTGTATTGAACAATGGAATAAACTAATTTATATTTATAAAAAAATCTTATTAACAATTAAAATGTAATAAATTAATACAAGAAACAAAAAATAATAATAAAAATTGCATGTTTCGAAATAAAAAACAAACATGTAGTTTTTTATTGTTTTTTCCTTTCTTTTTGTGTTTAATCTTACACACAAAGTATAGAAAATAACAAAAAAAAAAAATAAATAAAAAAAAATAAAACACAAAAATTAGACAAAGATATACCAAACGATATACAATAAATAATTATAAATTAATTAAATAAATAAATTAAACATGTTTTTAAATTATACTTAATTATATAACACACACACACACATTCTGTCACACACCTACAGACACTTACTCAAACAAACAACAACAAAAAAACTTACACCACTTCAAAAGTTTATTTAAAAAATTTAAACGCATACAATTGTTTACGATATTATGAACAAGATATGAAAAAAGAAACATCATTTTATTATTTATTTGTAATTTTTTAGACTTTTTTTAATTTTGGTTTTAGTAATTCTTAAGAAATTTTCAAAAATTTCAAAATTTTTGATACAGGATATATAATGTATACCGATTTAATTGAATAAACAAAATAACGAATGGCACATTTATACAATTTTAGTTATGACTTACAAGACACAGAATCTTACACTTTTCACATACAATTTTATCCCCTTTCTTAATGCTTAATTTAAATTTTTCTTTTTCGAGTTTCTCAATATAATCTTCTTATTTTCTTTATCTGTAATTAATGTATGTATGTAAATTAGATTTTTTTTTTGTAGAATTCAAGGTGTTTTTCATCTCTTCTGATGTTTTGTTTGAAATTTAAAATTGAAACTAAAAATAAGATAAACGATAAAAAATACCTTTTTAAATACCAAAGTCCCATAAATGTAACAATAAACGGAGAAAACACTTTTTTTGATAACTCTATATGAGTTCAACGATAAGATTTTTAAAATGTATAATTTTACAGAATATACATGCTTTCAAATAAAACATTTAACTGTTCATGCGTATATTAAGTTTTAACCAGAGATGGCAAATGGAATTTCAAAATCGTAACATATGACTTCCTTATTTGTAAGCTCTCATTTCAGAGTATTAATAATTTCAGTACTTACGCGATTTGTAGATTTGTAGACGAATAGGAAGAAATTTAATAATATTTCAAAGGTGTTGTATTACACAAGTATTAATTGACAAACGCTCTTATTAATTTTCGGATTCCGATTTAAAAACATTATTCTAAAAACAATAAAAATAAACAACTGAGTGATCCCAATTAAATATATAATGAAAAATAAAAGAAATATTGCAACCCTTTAGATAGGAAAGAGTTCTTAAAATAAAAATTGTTTGTACATTGCCTAGGAATCATACCCAAAAACAACGTTACAATAAAATTTTCTTTTATTGTTAACGGTTATTATATACATGGGATTGTTTTTAGAAGTGGTAAACGATAAAAAATACTCCGAAATATAAATAAAGAAAAAAATATTGCATGGAATGTAAGCAAACAGTTTTGACTATCCAAACAATATTCTTAACAGTCAAGTTAACTTTAAATATCCCCCGGCATTTGAGTTTTTGTTTAAACAAATTAAAGTAAAATGCGTGATTATTAAATTAGAAACGAGATGAATACATACAATTTTCAAGTCTCACTAAACGGCAAATATGGGAGATTCATTTGATGTTTTGCCGATAATCTAATCAATCTTTTGAGCTCATATCCCACTACTGATTTAGTCGTTAGATCCTTCAAAATTTATAACTGTTCCTGTGTTGCCAGATTAAACGATTTGAAACTTAACTTATAATGTTGTATCTTTCGCTTAGTCCTTTATATGGTTGTAATTACAACTTAAATATTAATGTCCATATGTAAAAAATCATCATAAAAATCTTTTCTTAACGTTGCGTATAGACCAAATTTTTTTCTGTAGATTCTATATTAAAAAGGATATAAAACTTATTATTCGTTTGTTTTTAGATTCTTTTATAAAAAGATTAAATTAAATTTAAATTAATCTATTCAGACATAAAGCAACAATTGCAATTTAGTCCTTTCGATAACTATTTTAACTGAAAGAAATTATACTAAATTTTATAAAAAAAATCAATATAATCGCAATAATTTCAGTAAAAAATATGAATTTCTAAAGATTAAATATTTGTCTTTTTCTAGTCTTAAGATGTAATTTAGTTATTTTTTTTATATAAATTTTTTGTTCGATTAACTTTTCTTTATTTAAACTGAAAATTCTGCTGTATGCTCTGAATGTAGCATAAAGTGAATTGAGAATTCAAAATTGTAATAGGATTTTTTTTGGCTAATTTTTACAATTTGGTATTATTTTAAATATTTAAAAAATAATTGATTTTATTTTAATTTTTTTAATTTTATTTTAAACAACATGTAAAAGTGGTGGCAATCCTGTTACAATTCTCTGACAATTCGATTCTAAAAAGTATAGTCAGTACAAAGAGTTAGGATTTTATGACCACAGAAAAAATAAATAAATTTAACTAAAATAACTCGATTATTGGATAAAAATAGAAATTCATTTGCCAAAGCTATAATTTTTTTATATTTGCAATACAAATGTTTTGTCCGTGGCTGCCATACCGAACTAAAAAAAACTGAAATTGTAAATCATGATTTATTAAAACAGCAACTCTGGTTAATAATAAAAAAAAATGTGTGATTCGTCTGATGTGAGAGAGTTTTAAGGTATAAAATCTGGATTGACTACACTTTAAAAATCTTACCTTGTAACAAGGGTTTCAAAAATGTATTTTGTAAATAATTATTTAAATACAGTAAAAAATTTTATAAAATAAAAGTTCTATTATTTATTACAAAAAAAACCTTATTGTGATTGTTTCTTTTTAAACAATAACTAAAAATGTTATAGAAACAGTTCTTTTCTTTTGCACTTTTATTGATGTAATGATAACAAGCGAATATCCTACTTGAAAAATTCATAACATTAATTAAAAAATACACAAAATATTTTAGGCATTTCAAAATATAATTGTCCAATTCACAATTTTGTTGTTGTATCATTCGTTAAATCATTATCAACTGGAAAAAAATAGTCGCTATTCTGTTTAGGATTGCCATTGAAATTTTGTTGTTAAGCAGAAAAATGCTAAATTCCTAACAATTTAATTTCATTTAGAATACAGAAAGCCTAAAAATTCAGCAAAATTTGGCTCCTGGTTTTCATGTGTATGTAAAATGAAATTTGTATACATTGAATTTTCTAAGTTTATTCAATTTATTACTACATACGAATATTAAAATGAATAGCACGTATAGAACGCTTTGTGTGTTGGACAATTACGGCCTTATTCATAATAATAAACTATATGCTAACTAACGAGCTGATGTCTTTTTTATGTGTAAATTCCCTTAAGAGAAATAAAGCAGTTCGTTAGTTAGAACACAGTTTCTTGTTATGAATATACCGTTAATTTTCAAAATTAAAAAAAAACAAGTAAAAAATTGATAAATATTTGAAAATGGCAATTGGCACAAAAAAAAAATAATAATAAAAGAAACCTCCCATGATACGTAAATTTAGGCCTGTTTCTGTAAGAAATTTTCAAAAAAATAATAAAAACTTTAAGCATTTTACAAAAACGAAAAAAATTATAAATAAACTTTAATGTATTTACATACAATAAATTATATTAAACTAAAGAAAAATAAACATTATAAATATTTGTAATATTATTAAAAAAAAAACTATTGTAAATAAATAAAATAATATAAATATGTACTTTTTAGAGTAAAGAAATCAGTAATAAAATAAAAGAAAAACACACAAAATACTTAAACAAAAATGGTTTTTATTATTCACTCACAATAAATAAAAATACAAATTTGGAACTGAAAGCGTAAATAAAATAGTGTCAGACAGAAAAAAATTAATCACATCTTTGACCATAATTTGGAAAAAAAATAAAATAAAATAAAAAATCCACTTTATCGCTTTGAACTTATAGCCTAAATTTAAATTTAATTAATTATTTATTAACTCGTAGTTGTTTTTGTGTCTTCCTTTAAAATTTAATTTAAATTCCCTTATCAGAAGTAGACAGTTCAATTAGTTTTCATTAACCCACGTCTTACTGCGAGCTATAGAATAAAAGATTTAACAACAGAAATAACCGAGTTTAATTTAATTCTTTTCTGATTTAATTTTTTAATTTTTCGCGCTTCTGAATTATTTGAAATTTGAAATAAATTCTTTTATGGGAAGCCCACAGATATACGGTATGATCCTTGACTACTTCGGAATCCTGGAGAAAATATCATAAGACAATAGTTTTTTAAGCTATCAATATTATTTATAATTTTCCTACAGCTAATTTTAAGTCACTTAAGTAAAAATTCAGCGATATTGCATCAATTGATAATATTTGCAGTCAAAGGTCTATGTCAGCAAGCAAAAAAAAGCATTGCATATAAAGGTCCAACAGAAGTTCAGTCAAACTTATGCAAATTTTTTTATGGAAACAACCATATTTTGTTTATTTTCGGCGTTATGCATAATGAAAAACCGTGTGCTGCTATCTTTCCCTTATGGAAATTTTCCCATAAAAAAGTTAGCAGTTCAATAATAATAAAAGTATATTAAGAATAAGAACATGAAGAAAGTGTCTTTTAAGAAGGAAAGAAAAGAAAAAATAAAAATAAAATGCTATGCTTCCCATTTTCTAATTTGATCAAATCGTAACTAAAAAAAAGTTTTAAATTATCTTACGATAAAGTGTGCTGATGATAAGATCGTAGCTGGTTTCGAATATCTATTCCATTCGGTTAATATCGGAAACGTTTTTAATATTTTTAAATGTTTACAATTTAATTTAAAAATGTTTTAAAAAGGAAATTAACTTAAGCCAGAATAACTGATTTACAATAAAATAATTTATAATTCATGCAACGGTGGGTCTTTCACTCTATTAATGATTTCGCTTATCAGTTTAATCTACACATGTGAAATTGTGGTTTTGACAGCTAATTGTTATCAAGAGTATGTGACAAAAGTTGTAAGTGTAAAAGTGATCACAATGCTGAATTTGAATCAGTAGATTATAAAGCCATCATCTGTTTTACTAAGTGCGTCTCTGCTTTTAATAATATTTGCACGACTTAAGAGGTACAAATATTACAGAAATTGTTAATGTATTTTTTTTAATTACATAAGTATGTATTAAAAGATTTGTTTGTCTCTAAATTACAAAAAGCTGTAATCAAAAAACATCGTTAACAAATTCACTAAATAAAGAAAATCTACTAGATACGTAATAAATTACTTAAACGATAGTCAAACTAACTAACTAATTACATTTTAATTAAACTACAAATATACTTGCACATGTATTTGTGTTCATTTTTAAATATTTGTGCATGTGGATACACAAATTTTTATATATTTTAAAAGCAAATGTATTTTTAATTATATTATAATTTATTGTACAAAAATTAATACGAACATTGATTTTCACAAAACCATGAATATCGCAAATTTTTTAGCAATTTTACAAAGACACAAATAAATCAAAATTAAAAGAATAAATTATGTATAAAGAGAAAAAAGAGAAAATATCTTTTTAATGAAAATATTTTTATAATTGTGAACGATTTAATTAAATTTTTATTCGTTATAGATCGTTTATTTAAACAAGAATTTTAAATTAATTTCAACAGACCGAAAATTTAACATTCTTTATCAACTTTACGAAAACATGAAAGAACTGCCAACACGTCACCCATTTGATGCAATTCAAAAGAAAGTGGGAGCGACTGCTACATTCTAAAAAATTAATAGCATGTCTATTCATATGTTTCATTTACTCAACTATTTATTGTTAAAATGTTTTTAAATAATAAATGTAACAGATTTTCTATAAACAATAAAATAAACTGAATTTACAAGAATACAAATCCGATTAACACACATACATTTTATCGGTAAAAACTTAAAACTTTTTAGAAAATATTGCCAACAATTAAAAATTTTTTTTCTCAATGTGTTGTATTTATTAATCTTAATTATAATATTTACATGTTCTGTAGTGTAACTTTTATACTTAGTATTACTCTATTTCCTTAAATTGGCTTAAAATCAATTTTATTGTATTTTTTTTTTTTAAATTTCTTAAAGTTCTAAAAATATGTTAAAAAACATTTACAAAAGTATTACTTAACATCAACTAAAAAGCAACATGATGTACAGTGTACACAGCAAAAATGTATTTAAAAAGAAACTGCCGGTGTTCGTATTAATTTAGAAATTTTTTTTAAGTGTATTTAAATAAATTTAAATGTTAAATTGTTTGAAATGGAAGTAATAGAAGGTGAAGTTGAAACATTTTGCACTATGGAAAAACATACATTTAATAGTTGATACATAAAAGCATGTGAAAATTTTGCTTTATTCAGATGTGAAATTATTTAATTCTGTTTATAAAATATATGACGATTTTCATAACGAAAGTCTTGTAGGTATGACTGATATGTGTATGTTAAAAGCATATTGTTAATATACGTGAACACTCGACAAAAACCTCCATTGTAAAGTTATGAGATAAAATGTTGAGTAATAATATGCCACATAGAACTACTTTGGCATTCATAGTTATTACTTCATTATCGCTTTTTTAAATTTGTTAGCAGGATAAAATTGACGCTTATTAACTGCAAAGGAGAAATCTACGAAGTGGGACATTGAATATAAAAATCATGCCTTCTACACTGAACCAAAAAAGTACATAAATTCAAAGAAAAGATTCGTTGTTTCAAAGAAAAAGTGCACTAATTTTGACCTTAGACACAGGTACGTTGAATTAATGAATTGCCATACGTTAACTTTTATAAAAATGTTAAGTTTAACGTACAATTTCATTGATTTAAAGTATTATTTCATTAATTTAATGAGAACGTACATTGAATCATAAACGCTAAAAATGAACAGTTTAACGTTGAATTTAATAAAAAAATATTAATTTAAAGTACAAGTTTCTTGAATCAAAGTACGTGTTCATTAAGTAAAACTTTTTTTTTCTTAAATCAAAGTGCTAGTACTTTGAATCAACCTACCATTACTTAAACAAATTCTACATAATAAAGTTATGAACGCAATCATTAAAATAAACGAATGAATTCGTTAAATTAAAGAACAGGATTACTTATTTTTTTTAAAGAAAAAATGTATGGAATAGTTTTAAAGTACTTTTCATATGTACGTTAACTCTTGTTTCGAATTTTAATTAATATTTTCCTTGAAACAACGTACTTTTACGTTAAGTCAAAGAATTTTTGCAAAAAAATCAATAAAATTAAGTCAATGAATGAGGTTCATTGAATTTATGTAAAATAATTTTTTCAGTGTAAGGCACTCTTGGAAGCAGGTTAGTGCGATTCAAGAATCGTAACGATATTTGTTTCACAGGGTGTTACGTAATGAATTATCTAACAGTGTAAAAATATCAATGTTTATCTCTGTACAGCATGACTTTATGACAAAGGCAGTATTATAAGGTTGCAATAAAACCGAAAATTTAAATATATAAAAAACTTATGTATATATACAAGCAATAAATACGTTATTCCTTGACTATATGATGTATTCACTAAAAGCGAATCTCGCTGAAAACGTAATGAAGTTGTGTGAAAGTTGTTAGGTACAATTATGTTATAATTTCTTTCTTATACACCAGGGATTTATAAACTAATTTCTACCAACAAAATTTTCAAAATAGATCTGATATATGTATGAATACTATTTACAATTCTGTACAACTTCGTATTGTTTCCAAAAATTGATTTCAACATACAAATGTATAGTCTGACATAGTTTAATATATTCTTTTGTAGATGGTAGAATGTGAAATTCTGGATGTAGCAGTTACAAAGCTAAAAATAAATGTAAAGTGGGTATAAAAGGTAACCGATGTTCATATTTTACACATTAAAAGAAATTTTACAGGAAACCAAAAATTTATATAAGTTAGTAGAGATGTAGTGGATCTGTTATTAGTATGTTTCTCTTGTGGCCGAGTCAGTCCATCAAATGCTCTGAGGAATTGAGCTTTTTTCATATATTTTTATTTGTGAAATATTTCATAATGCAATAACAAAAATGCCGTTTATGTGAAAAACTTGTTGTATGCATAACACAAACTTTAATGAAACAAAAACCGCCATACCACACCTGTTCATTTTATACGTAGATAAAAATAGGATTTTAATTAAAAAAATAAATCTGATTCAGTTTTGGAACAAATGCCATAATTGTTTTCATTTATTTATATTCGTATCACAGAAATGTTTTCTACTTATCCGAGCATCATTTTTGTTATTGTTCCTTAAGATTAATATATTTTTACTTTTAGTTGTTTGCTTTTAATATGTAACGAAATTTACGACAATTACAACACAATTAAATCTAAGTTTTGTATTGTCATAATTTCATAACTTTTAAAAATATTTGGAAAAGCTTAAAAATTTTACAAATTAAAGTTGAATAAAATAAATTTAATTTTAACATTTTTGAGAAATACTACATTACAAATATGTGCATATAATGCATATGCGTAGACATTTTTCGAAGCAATCGGGGAAAGTATTCCTTTTTATCATACGTATATACGTTTGAATATTGGTTGAATGGTTCTCGAGTTATAAAATGATAAACAAAGGAAAACTAATCTTTATAGTTTTACGTATATATTACTATAAGTTTGACCTTAATTGCATACATTGAGAAACACTGAAAATTTAAATATATCCAGCCGAAGGATGTACATATTTTGACATCACAAAATTGTGTTAAGAATATGAGAGAACTAGAGCATGCAGGAAAGGTTTCTCATTTCTAATTAAATAGTAAATTTAAATCTAATACAAGCATGCCGATATACAGTGGCTGGTTTTAAAATGGCATTCGAGCCGTCTAATATTCGATCACTTTTTGAGTATTCTATATATAATACGTTTAAATGGTATGATTGTGTTTAAAACATATAATGGTTGGCAGCTATCATCATTATGCCTAATTAAAGGATCATGTAATAATCTTGTTGTAACTACATATGAACCATTTCTAAAGATAATAATTGTTTTTTATATTCTTTATTATTTCTTTAATTTTTGTTAAAACTTTTTTTGAGTTTTTTGAAAAACAAACATTTAGAATAATAACAATTAATTAAAAAAAAAAGAACAAAAGTCGAAAATATACTCTTGTTGTGCTTAAAAAATATCGTAGCTGGATTGATTTGTAATCATACTGAAGTTTCATCTAATAGGGATAAAAAATAATCCATTTTGTGGTATAAAAGATTTGCACAAAATTACTGGTGGATATACAAAACTTGGCACCGTCGAGATTTCTGTTACTTGTTAATAATTATTCTGTAAATTATACTATTTTTTTAAAAATAGCCATATCGAAGTTTTCATGAAAAGTAAACATTAAATAATAAAATTGAAACAAAGACTTGATTATCATGACGAAATAAACGATAAAACATAATTAAAATAACTTTTTTTTGTTGTTGATAATCAAACATTGTAATAGAGATTATCGTATGATCGTCGTAACCATTGCTTTTCTTTGCGTGTGCTTTCACTATGGATTACAATTTAAAACTTGCTAATCTTCATTAATCGTTTAATATGTGTTCCGAAAAAGGTGATCCTTACATGTTGTAGAAATAAATAATTTAGGTAAACTTCTGACCAAAAAAATTTGTATTTAAATTTACTTTTTGTTTGTAGAATTTTAGTCATATGTTAATTGTGTAATTCCCTTTTAATTTTGTTGTTAATATTTTTTAATAAACTTTTTTGGTTTCATAAAAACACTGTGCATTGCTCTTTAATCGGAATGACACCGAAATGGTTACACCTATTTTTTCTCATTATAAGAAAACATGATAAAAGCTGAGAGTTTGTAGTCTTCATATGCTCGAACAACACATGTTTTTTGAATGTGTTTATTAAGTTCTTACATTCTCGTATGATTTTGCAATACAAGATGTCTGTCGTACAAGTAGATTTTAATATTTTTTTTTCTTTATTTTATAAGTATTTATGCATTTATGACAAATGTCTTCAGAAATTTATCATTTTATTTCATGTCACACTGCAGTTAACAAAACGTCGAATACGAATGCGGCAGCAACAACCAACAGAAATACAAAAAGCAACAATGACTTGCATACGGACATATACTGTGAATACTTGTCGCCTCGCAGTTGGTATCTTTATTAATTGAATGTGTTTGAATTTATATAAAAAAAAAAACTAATGTGGAATACATGCATACATTCGTTTGATTACGCGTTACTACAGTCAAGAATATTAAATTAAATTCATTAAATGAATTTCTAATTGTTTTATAAGAAAATAAGAATGGCCTTAATACAATAAGAATAAATATTTTACTAGTAAATTGAATTTTATCTGAATGTAGTCAATGGCTCACAGTAGCAGAGCAATGGAAAAGTCTAAAGTCTAAAGAAGTCTAATATGTATCTTAACTACCTCTGAGAAAGAAATCTGTAGAAATGAGATTCTTAGTTTCGATAACATCATTTATACCTTTTACAAACGTTGGTTTATTTCGTTTAATTGTAAATGATAAAAATCACTCTTGAAGTTTACGCTATAAAAGGTTATTACTACATACATAAGTCATTCTTAAAAAAGTTATTTGTATATATTAATGGTGTGTATTAGTGAATAAAAAAAGTATATGGATGTGTAACGGGTTTTCTAACAATTTGATATGACAAAATTATGCCCCTGTTTAAATGATCAAGAGTGTATCTTTGTCCACTACAATCACAAAACACAATTGTATTATGATATGCTATTCGTACAGTCTTGCTTCTAACAGTAGAACAACAGAAAACAACAAATTTTTGTCTGGTTGTTTGAGATTTTCTTTCATTCTTTTTTTTTATCGTGTTAATTTCAAAAATGCTGCAAGTTGTGGTATTGGCCAACTTTTAGTTTATTTTGTGAAAAAGCACAATCATACATACGCATATACAAACTAATAAAAAAGCCATAAAATGTAATTTGATTATAATACCGATTGATTAATGACTTATTATGATGTCAGATTATTGAGATCGTTTTAAAAAAGGACACACCAGTAATCAATTTGGTTTATGTATTTATAAAATTGCTATTTTAAGTTGTTATTTTATGTTGCTAGTATTCAATAGATGTAAATAAAAGTTAAGACAAACACAAACACGTTGTAAAGTTTTTCTTTTTTTTCTGTTTTATACTAAATAAGAATATATATTTTAGATCTCTTCTAAAAATGAAATATGATCGTATGATAGAAGTTTATGTGACCGACCTTAAAATTGTTGAATCAGAAAAAATGCAACATTTCAATTATGAAGGTAGAATGTTTAAATTTTAATTCATATTCCTAAGAACTGGTTTACTGATTAAAATAAAAATTAGTTTTCATAAATTACATTCATAATAATTTCACGGTAGAATTTTTGTTGTATTTTAGATCTTTTATATATTATGTACTATATGTACTTATGTGCAATAAAAACATTATCTAACATACATAATAATATTGACATATTTAAAGGCGAAATCTTTACATTTAATTTGTGTCTCTGTTGGCTCTAACTATAAAATAGAATTCTTAACCTTACAATTTGTGTATTATTTACACAGTGGAAAAGGGTATATGTTTATAGGTTTGTCATTCCGTGTGAAATTTCTACTATATTCCTCTCCTTACATACATACATACAAACGTGGTATACTGGTTAGAGTAAACGTTGCATCGAATCCCAGCTTTTTTTTTAATTTTTTATTTTTTTTAAACACGGAACGGAAATTTATTATTTTACAATTGGATGTTTTTATATATGTAAGTTTTTTATATGTATGTACGTATTTCATATTACTGTGATGAATGGTGATACACACCATTGTTATTGCATGCTCAATTTAAAGAATATAGATTAAAAAATGTGAGAAGTTTCAGTATTCTAAACATAATTTTATCGCAGTTCTGGAGGGTGCAATAGAATTGTTTTTGAACATGCAGATTTTGAAAAAATTAACCGATATTTTGTTCCATACATAATTAAATCATACAAATATTATCATAACAAAAAGAAATGACAATAATTTCCTAAATAATTTGTGTTTTATTCAAAATCAACATCGGCCCTTCAAATTTAACCACCCTTTACATATAAAATTAACTCAGTTTAAGATTTTGCAGCCTCAAAGAAATTTTGACCTTTTGCTACTATCAGCAAAATGGTAGCAACGACAGTAGATTAATTAAATTTTTAAGCCTTAAGCCTTTAAATAAATGAACATTTTTGGAATTTTCAAAAATTTGAAGAGAGCAAGAAACCAAAAAAAAAATATCAAAAAAGGTTAAATTGAAGTTGATAATTGATGTTGTATGTTATCTTATTCTATAACTCGCAGCAAGTCACGGAAGAGCGAAAACAAATTCGAATTTTAAGCACTGTCGACATTTAAGAAAACAAGTAAGAGCACTATATTCGGCTGTGCCGAATCTTTTATACCCACCACCAATTTTGTGTACATTTAAAGCACAATATTTATTATTTTGTTAATCATTATGGAATAATCTCTTTATAATAAAATATGTATCACTTTCTTTGCAGAGTGTGGTTAAATTTTAAGGGCCCATGTTGAAGATGAATTACACCTAGTTTTTAAATTTGTTGCCTGCATTTCAATCTCAAACTTACTCAATTTGATCCGTGGAAAGATACGCAAATGAGCAACGCTTTAAAGTTATTCAGTTTTTTTTATAAAAATGGGCGTTCAAATCAAAATGCATTTTGCGCACTTCGTAATTCTTTTGATCAACATAATCGTTCAAATTCGTCCACAATCGGGAGAATTGTAAAAAATATTTAAATTTCTGCAAAACAGGTCTGTATAAAATTTTAGAAAGTCTGTGAATGCCTTCTTAGTTCGTTGAATGGGAACCACTGCTGGTTTTTGCGATAGTGTGGCAAAAGAGCAGTCAGCCTCTACTCATTATCATGCCTAACAATTCAGCATCAACATTGTCATTGAAAATTTGGACCATCAGATAGAGGAGTGTCGCCAAGGATGGGGGGGCCATTTGGCCGATATTTTGTTAAATACATAATTGAACCATACAAATATTATCATTATAAAAAGAAATGATAATAATTTCTTAAATAATTTGTGTTTTATTTAAAAACAACATCAGCCCTTAAAGTTTAACCACCCTTTGCAACTTCGATATGCTACTAAAATGCTTTTGTCAATGTAGTCTTTCAATGAAAGTGGGCGTTAAAGTAGGTGTGTCAATAAAGTTTCTGCTAATAAACACAACTTAGATATTTAAATATAGTCCTTTATTTTCCCAAAAACGTTGTCAATAGAGAAATTACATGAATTTAAGATAAACCGTTATATGGGAGGTAGACGTTAAAGTGGGCGTGTCACCTAAACTTTTTGGCACAACAATTACATTGATTAGAAGGATATAAGTAGCAACACCTCTAATTTTGGCGGTTTTATGAGCTTTTAAATTTCATTAAGGTTAGATAACGTGAAAAGTGGGCGTTATAGTAGGCGTGTCAAAGTTATTTTTGCGAATGAGTACAACTTAGATGTTTCAATGTAGCCATTTATTATTCCAAAATCTTTATTAATAGAGAAATTATATGAATTTTAGGTAAAACGTTATATGGGAGGTGGGCGTAAAAGTGGGCGTGGTACCTTAATTTTCTGGTACAGTAATAAAATTGCCTAGGGGGATATACGTAGTAAATTTCATCATCATACCTCTAATTTTGGCGGTTTTATGAGCTTTTAAATTTCATTAACGGTAGATAACGTGAAAAGTGGGCGTTATAGTAGGCGTGTCAAAGTTATTTTTGCGAATGAGTACAACTTAGGTGTTTCAATATAGCCCTTTATTATTCCAAAATCTATATTAAAAGAGAAATTATATGAATTTTAGGTAAAACGCTATATGGGAGGTGGGCGTAAAAGTAATTGTGGCACATTGATTTTCCGTTACAAAAAAGCGTCTCACCAAAAAGCAAAGTGTGCAAAATTTCAGAGTCGTACATCAAATTTTGTTGCTTTTATGACGTTTTTGTTTTTACATATACCGAAAAATACACTGTGCGGTATAAATTTTCGTACATTTTGATCGATAACTCCTCTCCTAATGCATAGATTTAGATAATTTTCGGGGAACAAATTTTTTTTTACTCAGGAAATATATATTCGAAGTTTCATGCGTCTACGTGAATGCGTTTGGACACAAATCCGTTTTATTCGATGTTTGAAGGACACGGTTTTTTCGACCTACTCTTGCTTTTCGAGCTATAACTCTCTTCCTAATATTCCGATTTAGCCCATTTTCAATACCAAACAAACCTTGTCTATAAGAAAGATTCTGGCAAAAAACAAACCGGCTTGAGAATCTTACTTCTCTGATAAAGAAAGATAAAAATTTTCTTACATTAACTTTAGTTAGCCCACAGTTATGCACTTTCTGTTTTATTAAAATATTTATTTGCATTAAATTTTGTCTTTAGCAAAGTAAATAAAGTTAAAAAATGTATGCAATAATTGACAAGTGATGAAAGCATAATATTTTTATTTTGTCAATTGACTTACATACAGCGCAAGCATATATTTGCTAAAACTTTTAACAATTGACATTAAATTTAATTTATTAAAGTAAAAAACAAAGTGTAACACTTTATATGTTCCGACAGTGCTTCAGTAAATTAATAGAGATGTCACCGATAAGCGCATGCGTAACAATTGCACTTTTAAGTTTGAATATATGAAAGCTGTATTCTTTTTGCGGCCGCAAATATGCGAATGTGGAGTTATTTATCAATTTTAGAATTTTGGCATCGTTTTGATGGTGCATATTTTACATTTTATAGCTTTATTATGCATGCTTAAGTTCCAAGAGAATATTAATAAGCATTAACCAAGATAATTTAAAATTATAGATTAATATTATTTTTAATACAAATAATGTTACGAAGTTTGATTTTAAAACTGATTAGTTTTCTTAGCACAGAAAAAAGGTTAGAGCATTTTTGGGTCTAGGGCGACTTTTATAAATTTTCGTCTGGTTAATTTTTTCGTTTTGATTTTGTGGTTAAAATTTACTCACAGGTAATTCAAAATGAAAATAAATATACAGATGCCCGTCGATTCATTTTTTTTTTCGTACTTTTATGTATGCTTAATTTAATATTTAGTTCAAGCAGTTTACACGCTTAGAAATCTTATCAAACATTTCTGTTTTTTACACAAACATTAAACAAGTAAGTTTTTAGTTTAGACTCGTTTTCGCACAAGTCTTTAATGGTTTTTAGTAACCATAAGAACGACGACAGTGACCAAGAGATGAACAATCGTAATTCGCAAATTTGCATAATACGTACCAGAGAACAGAATGAAACTATTCGCGTTTGCTGCCTATTCAGAAATTCATTGCTTTTGTATTGCCTTTGATTGATAATAAAAAAAATGTGTATTGACATTTGCATACTAATACTGTTTGTACTATCAGCAATCTCTTTTTGTGATGGTGTTCAATATTTGTTGACATTTGTGTAAAGTTTGTAGACAATCAGTATTGCTTATGTACACAAATATTTTATTATATGCATGGAAAAGAATACCATTCTTTTCAGATATATAGCAACCCATCGTCGCCTGCTTGAACATCTTTGACACCCTCTTCAATCTACATAGCAGATAGTGTATTTCACTACTAAATCCCTTTTATTTGATGGGGTAGAATATACAGTTATCCGTCATTATGTTAAGAGCACCATCTTAAAATTTATATAAGTTTACTTTTTTTTTTATTGGTCGAGCCCTTTTATTTGATATCAATATTGAGGAGATAAGAATAGGTAAATTTTTATTTGACCCATATTTAAATTATTGTACGGACTTTTCTTTGTAGTTATTATTCAACTTCTTTTTATATCCATATCGCTCTTCCCTGTTGTCCAGAAGCTATAAAAATTGATTTCCGATGCAAGTTTTAGGTAAAGCATTTGTATTTTTGTGTTTATATCTCAGTTAGTTTCAAGCCAATTATTAAGTTTTTCTCAGAAACGATTTTCGAGACTATGGTTTGTATTTTGGTGTCTATATCATGTCCAAGAATTAATTAGCAGCATTAGGAACTTTATATATTTAAAGTCATATATGTATATTTAATTTTAAAAATTATTATTTGTGTCTAACTTTAACGATTTGTCAAAAACTTTTATATTGTAAAGGTTTTGGTTATCAATCATAGATTAATTCTTTATTAAAATTTTTGGTTCTTATAAATATACTAACATTGAGAATTTTGCTTATAGACTAGTATTGAGTGATTTCTAAATCACTCAATATAATTCTTATTATCTATTTAATGTTTACATTTCATTCTTTAATATACACATATCATCGTGAGTATATTTGCTTTGCATGCGCTTGATATCGCTGACCCACATATGTGTTTATACAATTGTAAGTGCAGTCTTTGCAAAAGGAGTTCGAATTACATTTGACACAATTGTATCACATATCGATGCCTTACTTCCTCAACTTCAGGAGAGAAAAAAAAACGGTTCATCTTTTTATATTTTTATATTTTTATGTTTGGTTAAAAGTTTAAATGCAATTATTAAGGAATTGATTATTTATGTATATTAGTAGTAATAATATACTAATCTTTTTTAGTTAAAGTATAAAACAATCGTTTGAAATGAAAAAGTCAAAACCGTATTTTTTAAGATACGAGGTTGAGGAAGTAAGGCATCAATATGTAGTTTTAGTCATAAGCGTCAGCATGTATGATATTTGAACATTTAGTACGCTACTAAATTCACGATGGTATGTATTGTTCCTTACATTGTATTAGGTGAGCAGTGTACACTTATAAGATACACTACAATATCCTTATATTTTTGAAAGTTGTTCCTGGATACTTGCAAAATATTGACACAACATACTATAGATATCAATGAGCATACGGACACCCATAGTTGTCAGCTTTCAGAAAATATAAACTTTATTAATGAATATTGTAAAAATTACAATTGATTTATCAAACTTATATACAACAAGTAAGAGCACTATATTCGGCTGCGTCGAATCTTTTATACCCACCACC
This sequence comes from Phyto melanocephala, assembly GCA_941918925.1. Classification (NCBI taxonomy): domain Eukaryota; kingdom Metazoa; phylum Arthropoda; class Insecta; order Diptera; family Rhinophoridae; genus Phyto; species Phyto melanocephala. Next base: position 84,219,552 of record OW799233.1, read on the forward strand.
AATATGATGTACTTTTATAGCACAGAATTTATTACTTTGTGATTAACAGTAATCGCTATGGAATAATTTCTTAATACTAAAATATGTATCACTTTCTTTATATAACTTCTATACGCTAGTAAAATGTTTTCGTAAGTTAAGTCTTTTAATGAAAGTATGCGTTTAAGTAGGCGTGTCAATATAGTTTCTGCTAATAAATAAAACTCAGATATTCTTCCAAAAACTTTGTCAATAGAGAAATTATTTGAATTTAAGATAAAACATTATATGTGAGGTAAGCGTTAAAGTGGGCATGTCACTAAAATTTTCTGACATAACAGGACATTGACTGGAAGGATATCTGTGGCAAATTTGATCATTCCTTAATTTTGTCGGTTTTAAAAGTAAAAAGTAGGCGTCATGGGAGGCGTGTCGAAGTTGTTTCTGCTAATGAAATCCAAAATCTTTATTCATAGAGAAATTATATGAATTTGAGTTAAAACGTGGGCGTGTCAAATTTAATTTCGTTAGAACATAGACTTTGACCTAAAAGCAATGTTTGCAAAATTTCAGAGTCTTACATCTATTTTTGTCGGTTTTATTAGGTTTTAAATTTGAATATACCGAAAAATACACTGTGAGGTATAAATTTTCGTACATTTTGATCTCTAACTCCTTTCCTAACGCATAGATTTAAGCAATTTTCAGGGAAAGATATTTTTTTTTACTCAGGGAATATATATTCGAAGTTTCATTACGTTAATGCGTTTGGACACAATTCCATTTTTTTAGTTGTTCGAAGGACACGTTTTTTTTACTCATTTCTTACGAGGTATAACTCTCTTCCTAATATTCCGATTTAGACCATTTTCAATACCAAACAGACCTTGTGTATAAAAAATATTCTGGCACGATTTGAGCTCCCTAGCTTTTTTGGTCCGAACTCTATCGTGCTTTCAACAGACGGACGGACATATCTAGATCGTCATAAAATGAAACCCCGATTCAGAATATATATACTTTATGGGATCTAAAATGTATATTTCGATGTGTTACAAGCGGAATGACAAAATGAATATACCACCACCATTGTTTTGATGGCGGGTATAAAAATCGAAGTGTTGACTGAAGTTAGTATTATATGTTATAAGTCTGCAGCATAGAGAGAGTTTTTTAACTGAACAGCATTAAAAAGTTCAAGTCTCGTCAAAACAAATGTTGCGTATTTCTTATACCCTTTACACAGCGAAAAACGGTATATATAGGTTTGTCATTCCGTGTGAAATTTCTACAATTTTCATTTCCGACCCCATAAAGTATATATTTTTTGTAAGCTTATGAATAGTCGAGTCGATAAAGCTCTGTAAGTCTGTCCGTGTGTATGTTGAAATCAACTTTTTGAAGCTCCCCGATATCGCCTGGACCCGGGTGAGGTATTAAAATATCGGAAATATTCGGGAGTAGTTCGGTATTGAGATATAAGAAAAAACTACGACCAACTCGTTTTTTTCACAACAACAACATACAACAATTACATACATACAACGGTATACTGGTGGGAGTAAACGTGGCATCGAATCCCAGCTGAGCTAACAAAAAAATTTTTTTTATGGTTTTTAATTTTGTTTTTATATTTTTTTTTGATTTTTTTATATATTTTATTTTATATTTTATATTGGTTATATATATATTTTTTTATTTTTTTTTAATTTTTTCTATATTTTTTAATTTTTTTTTTATTTTATTCAATTTTTTCATTTTATTTTTAATTTATTTTTTAAACATACATACGTAAGTTTTTAATTATACCCTTCACACAGTGAAAAGGGGTATATATAGATTTGTCATTCCGTGTGAAATTTCTACAATTTTCATTTCCGACCCAATAAAGTATATATTTTCTGAAAGCTTATGAATAGGGGAGTCGATTTAGCTCTGTCAGTCTGTCAGTCTGTCCGTCTGACCGTCTGTCCGTGTGTATGTTGAAATCAACTTTTTGAAGCCCATCAAAATCGCTTGGACCCGGGTTGAGCCAAAAAAAAATTTTATTTTATTTTTTTTATATTTTTTTTTTAATTTTTTTTTTTTATTTTTGTTTTTTATTTTATATATTACTAGCCAATCCTGGCGCGCGTTGCTACGCCCCTTCATGAATTTTAATCGCATTCTAAATTTTAATCGAATATCAAGTGCAAGGCTAAAAACTATAACTTTTTCTTTATGAGCGTGGCACTGCCCACTTTTCTAATTACGAAACTGTATAGTCATGACAGCACAATAAGTGTGCAAAGTTTCAGAAAAATCGGTCTAGTGTAAGTACCTCAAAATGATACCTTTTTTTATGGGCGTGGCACTGCCCACTTTTTTAAATTCGAAACTCTATAGTCATGACAACTCAATATATGTGCAAAGTTTCAGAAAAATCGCTCCAGTGCAAGTACCTCAAAATGATACCTTTTTTTAATGGGCGTGGCACTGCCCACTTTTCTAATGAGGAAAGTATAAAGTCATGATAGCTCAGTATGTTTGCAAGGTTTCAGAAAATTCGGTCCAGTGCAAGTACCTAAAACTGATAACTAATTTTTTATGGGCGTGGCCCCGCCCACTTTTTTTATCACGAAATTATAAAATCATGACAGCTCAATATGTGTGCAAAGTTTCAGAAACATCGGCCCAGTGCAAGTAACTCAAAATTAAAACTTTTTAGGGGCGTGGCCCCGCCCACTTTTCTTATCACGAAATTATTTAGTCATGAGAGCTCGATATGTGTGCAAAATTTCAGAAAAATCGGTCATGTGCAAGTAGCTTAAAATGCTAACTAATTTTTTATGGGCGTGGCCCCGCCCACTTTTTTCCACCCATAAACACTCCCTGGTATGTGTACAACAACTTGCCAAAGTTTGAGTCCGATCGGTTTTACAGTTTCGGAGTCTATAGCTAACACACACACACACACACAGAGTTTCATTTTTATATATATAGATTTATATTTTTATTATATTTTTTAAATTTTTTTATATTTTTTTTTGTTTTATATTTATTATTTATATTTTAATTTTTTTTTTCTTTTAATTTTTTTTTTAAATTTTTTTTTAATTTTTTTTTTTAATTTTTTTTTAAATTTTTTTTTTATTTTTTTTGTTTTATATTTATTATTTATATTTTAATTTTTTTTTTTAAAATTTTTTTTTTAAATTTTTTTTTAATTTTTTTTTTAAATTTTTTTTTATTTTTTGTACATACATACGTAAATTTATAATTTTACAATGGGATGTTTTTATATATGTATGTTTTTTATATGTATGTACGTATTTCATATGATATGAATGGTGATACAAACTACTGTTATTGCATGACTACAAGTGTGAAGGGTATATAAGATTCGGCATGGCCGAATATAGCACTTTTACTTGTTTTTTAATGGGATAGTTTTATATATGTATATTTTTTATATTTATGTCCGTATTTTATATGAGATGAATGATGATACAAACAATTGTTATTGCATGACTTCATGTTGTGAAGGGTATATAAGATGCGGCACGGCCGAATGTAGCACTCTTACTTGTTTAAGCATATTTTTTAATTGTTGTCAACTTCGAAAGCTAAAAAAGCGGCAAACCCCAGAAATGTTAAAAAAATTAAAAATTGTTTACTTTTCATTCAATTTATTTAATAAAATTATAAATTTTCATATAAAAATATAATCAGTTTTCATCGGTACTATTAGGAGAATAGGAAGTATATAAATTTAAAAATTTATTTTTTTTAAATAATACGTTTTTAAACAGTGTGTTAACTTTAACTTCACAATTGCCAACATAATTACTATTTCACAGAAAAATTCTGAAAGCTGCCAGTTGTGTTCGTGTATATCTTATTGTATATCTTATAACTGGCAACGAAACTAAAGTTGTATTGCTAACGATAATCGACCTATACATCTATAGATTATCTATAGATATTCTCTGGCCAGATATCAAGTTGCTATCGAAATGAAAATTTCTATCATTGTAAATATTTACTTCATCAAGTTGTCAGTTGTTGCTCTCTTTACATATTAATTTTTTTTATTTTTTGTTTTTCCTTTTTTATTGCATTTTCATAAAAACTGAAAGGAACGCTTAATATCAAAAAATTTAACTTTAATAAGTTACCGGGAAAATATAGTTTTATAAAAAGCAGGTGCTTTGTGTCTCATAAACCATTAGGATATCAAAAATATCGGAATTAGATTACAATAAATAATGTCGAATATATAATACAATAATATATTTTTTAAAGGGTTGCTACTTAGTTCAAAACAATAATAACAGAGGCATTGTGTACTATCAATCCTTATCATTTTCAAAATTAAAACTCAGCAAAATAACACATTGCAAAATAATGAGTTGAAAAACTCACGATAATAAATAATGAAAGAAAACAGTTCTTCACTACTAACAATTTGGCATCCAAATCCATTATTTTAACACGGCAATGTCATTGGAGGCAAGTATACTTACCACGCTCTATTACAAATAGGGAATCAAAAAAGTGCTTATCACCCTCGCTTACAAAGGGAGAGTCCTATAAGTACTTATTACAATCGCTTATAAATAGTGACTTAAATAAGTAAGAGTTTTAATATATTTTATATATTTTCATCTTAACATTATTTTAAAATCAGTAAATATTTTTTAGATTTGTATATTAAATCACCTTTACGAAAATTATTTATAACTAAAATAAATTAATTTTAAAACTAGTATTTGGTGTCACCAAAGAGAAAAAATGCACCGACTACTGACATGAACATTTTCCCCGTCAAAAATTTCAAAAAGCACTAAAAACCGTGTTAAATTACCGCTGCATATTAAGTCGCTATTGCATACTTAATGCTCATAACATACGCTTTTAGAGAATATTTGTTTAAACCGATGTTAGCATACGAATTTTGAGTGCTTTTGACTACCGCTCTGTAACTTGTTATTTGTGAAATATTGAAACATTGACAATGTCAAATTTTTCAATGTATGTAATTAAATAAATAAAAAATCAAATATAATGTTTTGTGAACGTATACTCAAGTTTAATCTGAAATTATTTTATTATTATGTTGTCTATATCAGTACAAAGAATCAAGATGTTGGTCTAAATCAAAAGTCAAAAAAGTTCCACCAAAATTTCAATCTTATGACTGATAGACTATAAGTTTATATTTCTTACAGGGTAATTTTACTGATATTTTTTCGGTTATGGGGTTTAACCTAGACTATATTCATTTCACTGGTGATTGTGCCATATCAGCAACAAAACTTTATACATATTTAAGAAAAAGTTAAAAGTGTTACAAGTTTATATATTATATTGTAAATATCATTAAAAAACTAATAGATTAAAGTCAGGAATAACTTAGTGAAGTATTTTTAATTTACTAAGTACTTCCCGTGCTTCTTGTTTATCTTGAGAGACTATCTTGAGTAAGTTTCCATCACCCAAAATTAGTTTAGTTTGCAAATATTATACGTTCTTTAATATGAATTTATTTTAAATCCAACTTAGGCGTATATGTTTATTCTGAATTTTAGTTACACGTACGAGTAATACATAATATAGACGAAACTTTTATTGACTAAAATCTTTTGGAGTCATAACATTATCAGTTTAAAATCAAACTCAAAACAATAAAACTTATACAATTCTTTAATTTGTTCGCATGATTGATGGTGTGAACTTAATGTTCGTTCAACTAATACTTATTTACGAAAACATGTCTCAGTTAAATTTCTATAGAAAAGTGGACATAAATACATGATGATCACTTGTTTAATTCTTCATCAACCATCAATATTTTCATGATGTTTTTGTATATCTAAAACATGAAACAAAAAATTCCTCTATGTAAAATTGAGTCGATTGTTTTTTTTTTCAAGTCCTGTGGATGTAACGAAACACATCTTTCTTTAATCATTTTTTTGTGTTTTCACCATCGCCATCATCTTCAGTGCAGCGTTGTCAACTCGGTGATGTTATCACCGTTTTTGGTGATTTTTAACATTTCGAAAGCTGAAAAATTGTGAGTCAGTGCTTGGTGATTTTTTTTTTAGTTTTTAGTGATTTTCTTTTTATTTCGGTGACACCAAACACTAAAATTCAAATATATTAATTGAAAAAAATTTTTTGTAAGTGTAAATTTATATACATACTACCAAAATGTAACTTATAGTACAATTACATGCAACTCGGCAAAAAAATAATATTTCACTAAAAATTTAATTATTTATAAGATGGTATTGATTGCCCAGAAAGTTTTTGTTTCAAAATGTCTATCTTTATACATATATGCATATGAGGTGAATGTGAATAAAAGAAATTCCTCTTTCTATCATCTTATAAATGATTAAACCTTAAAGCAAACTTTTAGCGTCCCACAACTCTAAACGTTTAAAAATTTTACCAGAAAACCTTGAAATTTTGAGTAAAATTAACATAATTAATGTTAGAAATGTTTTATCACATACAAAAGAAGATATTTTACCATTACCAATGGCAAAATATTGAATTGATTTTTGGATTGAAGTTAAATCGTACAAAGATGCAGGTTACTTAAATCCCTTTGAAGCATTAGCTAATATTGCCGTTAAACTTTTGTCGCTCCCATGAATGTGTTTAAATCTAAAATACGCAACCGAATGTCTTTAAATTCAGTTAATGCCTTACTTCACATTAAAAATGGGCTTAAACGGGAAAATTCCTGTTGCGAAACCTACCAAATAGCTGTTGAAGTAAATATTCTGATTAATAGCAATGATATTTATAAAGCATTACAATTTGAAATTAAGACTGTGTTGTGGCCAGATGATAGTGATAATAATGAAGAAATAATTGACTTTATCATTGATATTTGATATTATTTACACAGAGAAAAGCTTAAATCCGAATCAAATTTTTCATAATTTTTTATAAATTTTTAGTTAGAAATATTTCTATTTAATTACTCTAATATGTAATATAAAAATATTTAAATATTAAATAATAGTTGTACTTATTTGGTGAATAATTTCTTTAATATTTTGTACAACAAATTCACATATGTTTACAAAACGTCGTATAAATGCATCAGGTATGGAAAAATTAATCCTGTCGTAATTTTTTCTCAATGTTGAAATAAATTTCTTACAATGCATCACTCCTGAGATATATTGTGAATAGATAATTACTATAATAATTTTTCCAATGTTTTTGTTTATTTTTATTTTCATATAAATATATGTATCTATGTAAATCTCTACTGACTGACTAAATGATATTCGTTGTTTGATTTTTGTAAATTTGTTTATTATTTATTCTGATATACATTTAAAAATTTCTTATTTTTAAAAAAATTTATAAAAATGTATAATTTTATTAAATAAATAAAAAAAAACAATTTACAAATTATAAATTTAGTGCTTTTTTTTGAGAATGACGCGTTTTTTCCTGGGTTATAGTGCTTTTTGAAATTTTAAAGTTGACAACGCTGCTTCAGTGTCGTCTTTCTATCATCTTCACCATTCACTTTTTATGGATGATATGTTGTTTTCTTTCAGTTTTAGTTTTTATTTTGTTGATTTAAAAATTTGTAGTAAAAAATAATTTCATCTCATTGTAGTTGATTAATGATTTATAAGAATTCTATGTCATGTCGTGTTGTATATGTGTTTTTCGATTTGTTTTAATTTCTTCTCTGAGTTACCATCCCTAGATTACTTAATTATAATTTTTAAAATAAGTAATTAAATGATGTTAAATACATAGAAATGTTTGTATATAAATATATACAAAAGTGTGTATGTATTTGTATTTTATTGTGTTCTGGGTATCAATTCTCGTTTTATGAAACTATGAAATGAAAAGTTTTTGTGTGTCATATCATATGGTGCCACCATACTCTTTGCTATACAAGCATTTTTTCATTTCACAGTTTCACAGAACGAGAATTGAGCCTCTGATGTTGTTCATTACTTTACAAATGAATAAAGAACTTATGATTGACCATCGAAAATTGTTTTCGTACTTTGTTTCTCTTTGACTGATTGTCAATTAACAATTTGAATATTAGGTACTTACATATGCAAGTATGTATCTTTATTTATCGTAGCTACACACACAAGTTACTAGAAAAATTGCGCTATAAAGCTGCTATAATTCATATTTTATTTTTCGTTGCATTAAATATGGAGTCTTAGGAAATTATACTTATTTTGTTTTGTTTTATTTAAAATTGATGTGTTGTATCCTTATTAAGACAGATCTTACACTGGTCGTTATTGGAAAAAATAGAATTTCCATTTAGTTTTATTTTTTCTTTTCACTAAAATAAATTAAACATTTAGCAATTTTTCGTTCATCCGCAGTCAGTTTATTCACAGGAATCGAATCATCAATTTCAATCATTCACGATTTTGTATGGGGTTAAGGAACAAAATCAAATGCAAAATATTAAATAGTTATTAAAGGCTCTTACCAAAAAAGTTAATTACCCAAATACTCTTCTTGAATCGCTTACTTAATGCTTACCTGCTGCCAAAAGCGTTTCTTGAAGACATAATTTTTGTATGCGATGTCCCACTTCGTAGGCTTCTTTTTTGCAATTTATAAGCCATGCTTGTCATGCCTTACCTGTACGCACTGCTAAAAAGGAGAAATTGAAACAAATATTTACTATTGCAATAAAATACTTTTTTCAACCGGCTTTTTTTAACTTTGTTGTGTTTTCGCAAACAATTTAAGCGTTTTGTTGGATGCAATACAGTAATTGAGTGAAGTCTGCTTACAAGATTCGATTTTTTTTTGGTGTGCTATGAATGCGGCAATCTATTGATCCCATCTCAAAGATTACGTCAAAGTTCATTATGTTAGAAATGAAACCGGTATGATCTGTTTAAAACTTTTGAAAAAAATCCTTCTGTTTTTATATGACCTGTTTTAACTGGTTTTTCAGGTTTACTGTAGCCGATGATTTTTTGTATATTATAATATTAAGAAGTTATTTTAAAAATGTATAATTTTTTGTTTTTTGTTTTGTGGTTAATTTTTTTCAAACCTTAAATGTTTTATAATGTAAAATAATGAATTGTGTAAATACAACCGCTTCCTTACCTTTGAGATTGGTTATTTTTTTGAATTAAATCAAACTTTTTGTTATAGAAAATATATAAGTCAATAAATATGAATAATTCTTAATTTGAAAACAGTTGTAAATTCGATCTTTGTAGTTCCGGATAATTATAATCGTGCTGTTGTTTACTTTTCTCACCGAGTCTTATGGGCAATTATTAAGAGCCATTTTTATAAGAATTTAAAGTTAAGCTAAATTTAGTATTGCTTCTACAATAGTCTGCTTAATATATCTGACGGCTAAACAAAATAGTCTTTAGTGATAATGTCGAATATTTGAAGAACATTATCTTTCTTACTCTACCAACTCTCATCATTAAGATTTAGGTAGATGTTCCTGAACTACTTAATTATCTATTAATGTACCGCAGCATCATAAAAATGTGACAACGACAAGGTGATCGTTAAGCATTCAGATAATGGCATTATAAGTCGTTTTCCAGGGGACCGATATCGTCCAAATATTAAAATCAGAAGAAAACAAGTTTTTACTCTTAACGAACAAATTGCTATCCGTTAGCTGGAACGACTTGCTGTCAATTTTTATATGTAGGTATATCAGAATTAATATGTAATAAATAATTTGTTGTAAATAACCAAAACTAGTTAGAGAATTGGGTGACCATCTACAACAGATTATAAATTATTTTTACTCATGAAATAAACATAATTTTGGGTTAAAATGAAAAAAGTTAAGACGAGTTATTTTTATTATTATTTTAGGCAAAGTTTTATTTTGTATTATTCTGTAATTATGTACTTAAATAAAACATTATTTAATGTATCACTTTTAAACAAACAAGTTGATCTTGCGAGAGTTATGAAAAGAGTAAAATTTATGTTTTTAAATATCAGTGTGAAAGCTATAAAACGATTGGTATATAAAGGTAAGTATTCAATGGTTCATTTAAAAGTGGTAAGTATAGAATAAAATTAATATAAAAATGTTACATTTAAAAATGGTAGGTATAAATTAATATGTATATAATAAAGAAACAAAATATATTAATAATAATTCATAATCAATGTAAAAATTAAAAATAGCATTAAATGATAAGAAATATATAAAAATTATTTAAGTCCAATGACAAGATTGGACAATGTTAGTTATGCTTGCTTTTATAAATGAAATTAATAAATTAATGCTTTCCATACTGCCATCTAAAGGATGGATAGAAATAAAAAAATAAATTTTAACATAAATAGTAGTTTAAAAATTACATATGAGTGTACCGATAAAGAGTGCTGATGATAAAATCCTATCTGGTTCGGAAAATACATTCCACTTGGATGATATCAGAATAGTTTTTTCAGTTTTCTTAAATGATTACAATTTTCTTAAGTTTAATTTAAGAAATGTTTTAGGAAGTTTAATAATAGAAAAATGAACTTAAGCCAGAATAAAATTTATTTATAATAAATTTAAGAATAAAAATTTCGAATACATATTAATTTATAATTATAATATTAAAGAGATATAAATATTTATTCGTTGGTCTTTACTTAAGTTTTTTCCCCACGTTCAATAGTTCTCATATTTAGGATAATTTACAAAAGGTGAAGATGTCACTCAACCAAAGTCCTGATAGGTTGCCTTCTAGTTAAATTTTAAACCGATGTGCTGAATCATAAGTTGATGCCTTTACTTGGCTTTTTAATACTTCGATTAGACATGGGTAATTTCCATTAATTTGGAGAAGTTCTTATATTAACCCTTTAGATAAATCTAGAGGCAAGTAGGATATTGTAAACTATAAAATAATTGCCAAACCAAATGCAATACTAAAAATATTTGAAAACTAATAACGGATATCCTACATCATTCATACTATCAAGCAGTCAATATGAATTTAGAGAGCATAGCTGTATTACGACTAATGTTCTTTATTTAACTGGCTTAATTAATCTTGGATTTATACAAAAGAAAAATATTTATTTTTTAAATATTGACTTCAGTAAAGTGATCAATAAAATCAATCATGAACTTCTTCTAAAACAGTTAGACTTATAAGTTTCAATCCTTTTTAGATTGTTTAAGTCTTTAATTTTAATTAATTTTAATAATAATAATAATAATAAAAATAATAATGTAAATAAACAAATGTTAGTAGTTTCCGTTTAACATAATGGAGCTGAATCTAAAAACAAGAAAATTTATACTTCTGATCTTAACATTAAGAATAAGCTTTACGTTTTGCTTATTAGCATACGGTTTAATAATCTGGGATCCTAACTATAATACACATAGTCTATATATTGAATCTGTTTAAGACCATTTCGTATGTTTTGTTTACAAAGTTTTTTTTTAAATCACTCAGTAAAGTTTAATTCATATACTTACAGACTTGCGCTAATAAAACGGCCTGAACGGAAAAGTCTTCATACAAGATAGGCTAAATGTAGGATTTACGATAACATCTTATTAATGGTGATGTTTGCCGTGATTTGGTTTGAAATAATAGTATATTTAATACTCCGTGTTTAAATACTCGTTACTTTTTGTTAACATCACTAATTTCTGATCTCCTTACACGTTTGTGTTTAGCAATTTGTATAAATTTTTGTTTTTGATTTTTTATTATTCTATGGTAGCTTAAAGAAATATAAATGTTATTCTAAATTTGTATTTGTTTTTAAGTACGTATTTTGTAAATTTATTATATTTAAACAGTTACTTAGTCTGTTGTGATTCACTATATAATTAGAAAAAATTAAATTAGAATTAAAACCATTTTCTTTCCGTTTAACACCTTGCGGAGCATTGAGCCTCGACTAACATATTCCTCGTTAAACTATCATCTGCGTTTGCTTTTATTTCGTTTTTACTTTTTTGATGTTTCCTTAATTTAGGAAATATAATTTCATTCAACTTAACTAATCTATCTTCCAGAGTACCTTTAAGTTTTGAAAAATGTTTAACTGGAATAAGTATTAGACTAATCTCAAATGATTTAAATTATGTAATGTAAAATGTCAAATTGAAATACTTAACACTTTATGTTAAAACATTACTGTGGCAATTTAAAATTCATTCTTTTTTATGACTATACATACATATTTGTTTAAAAATCATACATCAAATTCTATATACATACAAATGTAGTAGGTACTAGATTTATTTACAAATTAAGGTACATATGTAATTGAGTATATTGTATGAATATCTAAACGCAAAGGAATATTATATTGATGTTGTTATTGTGTGGTAAAAATAAAAAATTGCATTACCATTAAACTAATTTACTTAAATGGCAGAGCGAAACGACAAAACAGAAATTCAGACATAATTACTAAGGACATTAGTATACATTACAGTCACTTACATAGTATATTCATTCAAATGTACACACTTAAATACATCAACCAAGAGAGCCAAAATAACAAAAAAAAAAAAAGTAATAGGAAATAAAATCTATGGAACGATATTCTACATTTGATGGCTTTTGCCACAAATGAACCTCTAATAGAATATTAATTTCTAAGACGCAATTTTGGTGTTGTGGTTTATAGGGTATGTACCTACATATATACAATCGTACCGTTGTTGTTTCATAAAAATTTCGTAGTATAAACCAACAGTAATATTTATTGACTAGAAAAATGTCCGAAAAGTAGCAGTTAGATGTCATTTGTAGTCAAATGTTTCCATGTTTCGAAAGAGATTGATAAACAATTAAATTCTTTAACTTAGTTGTAGTTTTAATTCCCAAATTTTCGAAATTTGAAAAGCATGAGATAGTATTGGTGAGAGCAAATATCGAAACTACTACATAAACACTTTTTGTACGAATTTCATGAGTTTGAAATTTCGAAAACCTTTCGTTACCACCACACTTACACAAGAAAAACCTATACATTCTCACAAATTAACAAATTTTTCGACATTTACCTTTCTAATTTTGGAATATTGTTTTAGTCGGGAAAAAGTCCTGCTACAGTCAACTACACCATCTTTAAGCATGCGCATGAATTATACACAAAATAGAAAACCCTTAAACACAAAACAGTTACAAACATCGTTCGCCACTACCACACAATAGTGTTGTTCTACTCACTTGCATACAAAACAGCCATAATGAATTTCAACCATGCCGAACTACGGCTGGTATATACAGAAACACACACTTGTGTGCTTAAAATACACTTGCCTAAGTGCACAGAATATATACACCACCCCTAATGCCAAACACTAAAGCATCAGAAAGAGAGAGAAAACTCCGCCCACGATTTTCGAAATACTTCAGTGAATTTCATAATGGCTGCTATGAGATTGCAGTAGCATGGATAAAAAAGAGCGAAGCGCCATCATTTCCTTAAAAAAAACACATTTACACACACTCTAAAATATTAATGTAATAAGGGCCTCGATGCAGTAGCAGTTTATAGGTACCAAACGATATTGTATATAACTATAGTTTGTGTGTTTTGGGGATCCCCAACTAAAATGTTTATTTGTGTTGAAAAACAATTACAACAACACTGCAAACTGAGTGCCTTTAAAAAAACCATGTGTGAGAAATGTGTTTATCAACCATACCGGTGATGTTGTGCTCCTGTACTACACAGATTGAGAGTGAATTTGTTTGGAGAATGTGATATTAAAAAAACATACTTAGTCACTTGGATGGCTCGTAAAGAATGGAGAAGTAAAAGTGTGCGTGAGCCTTAAAACTTATATTTGTTCATACATACAAAAATGTTTTGAAATTTGAAACTGTCAGCCAGCGCGCGCCTCATTTACTTTGACAGTTGATTAAACGATTTTTTCTGCATTTTATTTATGATATTTTTGTTTTTTGGTCTTAAGTTTTCTCATAGTTGTTGGTATATTTTGTTCTTGTCTTTCCGTTGGCTATTTCCATGTCCATTACGTTAAGCATTAAACATTTTTATGAAGAATAAAATCAAACAACAAAAAAACACAATGGACAAAATTATTAAGTGTTGACATTGATTTGAATATCTTAATTTGGTTTTTGTTTGAATTTCTTCTTTTAAATAAATAAATTTTATTTGGACTAGCTTGTATGTATGTTTTGTTGGTTTTACTTTTAAATAAATGTACAAACATTATTTTTAATTTCTATAAGCATTCAAACTAGATATATACAATGCCCAACGTTTATGTTTCAAATATAGGTGTAGATGTTTGTATTATAAGATTAAAAATACCGCCGCTTATTTTTCCTGTAAAAATTATTAGTCAATAGTAAATATTTTAAGAAATTATATTTAAGTATTTGTTTTTTGTTTGTTGAATTTGGAGTGAGAAAAATTTTCAATTTACAGATTTTTTTTTGTTACATGAATACAATTTTCAATAAAAGTCGTTTTTTATATTTTTATCCTTAATAATCTATAGTCAAAGTATAATATAAATATATGTACACATACATATATACAAATTCCCGTTGTTCCTTTAAGTAACATAGGGCCGTAACAATATCTTTCCATTTTAATCTGTTTATTGCGATTAACTTCAGTACAGCTAGTTTTCACGTTTTCCGGATCGATTTCAGTGTTCGTCATGTTTGAGCTGGGTGAATTCTTCTGCGGGTGGCCTGGGGGTTGCACTCAATAGCGGTTCAAGAAATGTCTGCGAGCAGTTTATCTATGGCGTGAACTATCTATTTCCATTTTTACCTTAGTATTTCAATCAATTTGGGTACCAGAAAGGGAATTTATGTCGTATCGTATATATCCATTCATTACAAGATCAAAGTAGATTTAACATTGAAGATATTATTATTATTTATTTAATTGGCAACCACAAGAGGGATTTGAAGAGTTTTATATCTTGGATCATCCTCCATCTATTGTGTTTACTCGAATTTCTTTATTTTTGACAACATTAATCTTGAGAAATGAATTAGCCACCTCCGTGAGACGATGTGATTGTATGATCAATTGAGAAATAAAGTAAATGTCATCGCATGCCTAAGTTGATCTAGCCGATTTTAAAGACCACAGATAGTGCTTTTTTATCCGATATGGCAAGGCTCACCTTAACTTCCCTTTGTGTATAATTCGATAGCTTCCATTAGCATACATGCTCCTAATGACATCTTTTTATTAAACGGCTTTCCAAATTACCTGTGGTTAAGAGTATCAAACGTTTATTCGAAGTCGATAAATAATATAAGTATATAGTAAAAACCGCCATTCGAGTTATTTAGTGAATTCTTTTATTCTAAGTGAATGGACTTGATTAATACGTGATCAATACGTAAGCAAAACTAGTTTGTTGACTTATACTATTGACAATAAAATTGAAGAGGATTTTTGTTATTACATGGGTGATTATTTTGTTTACTATACTAATGGTGTTTTCTTTTCTGACGTTAATGTTGCATTAATTCTGCCCTATGCCTTCTTTTGTGTACTTTTCTTAAAAATATGCAATATTATAAACGGGTGACAAGTTCTTTTGTAATAATGTTGCCATAAAAATAACAAAAAATGTTACATGTTGTACCCTGAATTAAATCAAAGGGCTAGAATATTGCACTTTTTAACAGTTGATATTAAAAAGTAGAATTAAGTTTTTGTAGTGGTTAAAAATAATTTATGGTCCCAAATTATTAAAATGGAAGCAAGAAATGTGGTTTTACTTAAAAATACAGCTATCATGTAAAAAAGGTGAACATTTCTGTTCTATTCTGCTGATTATAAAGGTAGCATTTTGTTAGGGTGTAGGCGACCTTTGAAAAGTGTTTAACTATGAAAGGGCAACATTGTTTGTTAGAAAAGAAAACACCATAAGTAGCGTGAAAAATCTGCGAAATGTGACACCAAATAGCAAATAACTAAAACTTGACATGACCGTGATCTAGGGGGCCTCGCATATAATTTCGTTATGAGAAAGCTTGGGACCAGAACCCAGTCGGTAACCTAACGTTACCTAACCTA
Organism: Phyto melanocephala; assembly: GCA_941918925.1. NCBI lineage: Eukaryota > Metazoa > Arthropoda > Insecta > Diptera > Rhinophoridae > Phyto > Phyto melanocephala. The sequence goes on from OW799233.1 coordinate 84,235,581, forward strand.
ACTATACTTTCGTTCACTACAGAAGAGCTTCAGGTGGTTGCTTGCAAGTTGAAAAACAGCAAAGCGCCTGGGCCCGATGGTCTATCAGCACATGTAAAAAGGATAATAGCAAACTCAAGGCAAGAGTTGCTGCTAAAAATGTACAATCGTTATTTAGTAGATGGCATCTTTACAGAATCCTTGAAAGAGCAGCGGTAAAAGAACTTGAGAGACTGCTTAAGCCTATATGTGATGAAGCTGTTAATAGGAGCTATCGGAAAGGGAGCAAAGATCTCGACTTGTAAAAGCCACGATAGCAGCTCTAAAGAATGTGATTGACGTAGTTTTAACCGCCAGTAAGATAAACCTTAAGAGCAACGCTGCCAAAAAATATTAAAATAAAGCAGATTAATGGCGAATGTCGTGAAAACCCTTACAAAAAAGAGAAGACTACTTATAGAAGGCTGTAACAGTATCCTTCTTTATGGCTGCAAGATAAGGGCCAGAAGCCTAAACATTAATCACAGAGTCAGTAAACTAATAACAGCTCAGAGTTCAGTAGCTTTCGAAACACTCATCGCAGCGTATCGGTAAAAGCAGTTCAAGTCATAGCTGGAATGATGCCCATCGAAAGCATGAAGATTTTTATAAAAATGCAGAGTAATTAAGCTGATACGCCGAATCGACAGAAGAGAAGGACATAACTTTCCAGAAATGGCAGACATGCTGAAACAACGATAAGTATCGAAGGTGGACTGCTTTTTCCCAACCTAACCCGAAAAAAATGGCATATCCATAAACTTTAGATAGCATTTATTTACTTTTTTATGAGCAATAGTAAGTAGATATACCAAATATTCATTTAAATTATGGAAATTGGTTGCAGAGTTTTAGTCTTTAACTTATATTTAATGTGCGGCCTAAAGTGATAATTATCTTAAATGTTTTTGGTTACACGTTAAGAAACGATTATAAAACCCTTTAAAATCTATTAAAATTCTTAACCATGAAATCTAATCCGATGTCATTTCTTTAAATATTGTAAGAAATAAATATAAACAGACTGTAAGGGAGTGGGTGTTGTATTATAAAAGGGTGATATGTTTGTACTTTTCCTACAATAGAGTATATTGAATATAATGAGAAGACAGTTAACAGTTTTAAGACTTGTGTGGACACTGTTAATGAAAATAATTTTTACTATAAAAAATGAACTACTTGCTATTTGTAACTAAGCAACGTTCGTCCTCATTGCCGTGGGCGACAAAGTTATCATTATGAATTCATATTTATTATACAAAAACAGATAGACATTCATGAATGTAACATAATTTTAAAGGATATGATTGTTACACATATTGCATTTAATACAATTTCACAGTGTAACGGGTTTGTGGAGTTGTCTCAGGTATGATTGTATCTGTAAAGAATTTAACAACTACATACAACAGTGAAGCGAAACATTTTTATCCAAAATTCAACACAAAAACAAGTATGTACAACATCAAAATGCTTAAGAGTTTTGTGTGCTTTTTTTAATTTTTCTATTTGGTTTGGTTAGAGTGTTTTTGAAACAAATCGACAACAATTTCATTAAATGAGTATGATATTAAATTTAATGATGCAACAGTATTTCAGCTTTGTTCGTTCTACTTGTACTTTTTATATCAGTATTTGCCCCCTTTAGCCCCCATTTGACTATTCGTATTTTAATGATTATAGCAACAGTAGCTGAAATGTAGACAGACCCTTGAATATGGACTTTAATACTTTATTAGTGTAACTAAACTAAAAAGTATTACATACTATAATTGATTGATCAAATTTTGATGACAAATATTATCCCAATAGCATGCAAAAGAGAAGAAAAATATTGCTTAAAAATATTTAATTATATAAATAATTCAATTATATACATATTTAAATAACATTTTTAATTTATTAAATAAAGTTTATTAAGTCGTTTTACTTAAAAAATAAAAGAGCTCATGACGTTCAAGTAAATATAGAAAATGAATACTATCAAAAGATAAATAAATAGGTACAAAATCAAAAAACTATTTTTATGGTATAATTTCAAAAACTTCTGTTTAATGTGCTACCAGACTAGCAGCATGTATCGGTAAGTATATACATATGTACGCACATATTTGCTTAACAATTTGAATGTAAATTTATAGGCATCTCTTACAGGGTTGCAAAATGAGAACATCAAAATTGTACCAAGAAGCTCATAAAATTGTACTTTTTCGACCCCAATTGTATCAAAAATTGTATTTTAAAAATTTTTTTAATATTTTTTTTTTTAATTAAAAGCCAGAAAAAAACATAAACATAACATACAATTGTACATAAAAATTCATTTTTGTAGTATTAAAATCAACATTTGTACTTAAAAATTTATTTATACACGCAAAGAAAAACCATGGTTACGGCATGATCACGACGGTCATATTATTTTTTCTAAAACAATATTTGGTTGTCGTAAACAACTAATAGTTATTTTTGTTTCATTTCATCATATATTATGTCACGATAATAAAACATTTGTTTGAATTGTATCATTTAATGATTACTTTTCGTAAAAATTTCAAAATGGTTATGGTATGATTTAAAAAAATTAATTTGACAAAAATAAAATTATATTCAAAAGCATTATAAATTACAAATAATCATTAAATAATAGGTGAGACAACTCTATGATTACAAATTAATCAAGCTATGATTTTTTTTAATAATAATTTGATTTCAAGTGTTTTTCTTCTTGCTGAATAAATTTTTATTATTTTAAAAGTTTGAGATGTCAAAAAAAAGAACAAAAATTTTAAAAAATCAAAGAAAATTTAAAAATAAACGTGAAAATGTTGGCAAAAAAAATTGCAATTAAATTGGTAAGTACAATCAATATGTGCATGTTACAGCAAAAGACAATAATTTGCCGCAAAAAAGGAAAAAATTTTCGATTTCAATTGTAGTCATATACATGATTATTGAATGATACTTTAAAATAACATAATAATGATAACTGGTAACCATTATATGTTTTAACGATAGTCATACAATTCAATCATAGTATGTTGCTCTTCGATTATGGTTACCACAACCATATTTTTTCTTTGCGTGTACTTTAAAAGTATATCTTTAAAAAAAGAAACTGCACTAAGATATGTATACATATATATGTATACATATTTAAACATAAAATAAATTACATAAAACGTCTACCGATATCATGAGATCAAATTGGTTTTGATAACAAATTATTTGGTATTTTGAAACTAAAACAACAAGAATTTGATGACCTTAACAAATCTTTTGCCTGTATAAGACCGGAAACTGTAGGCACATGAAGCCTATTTCGTTCTTCCGTTTAAATAATATTTTGAAAGGAAAAAATCGTCTGCAAATGTGGAACTGATAATATCCCACCTACAACTCTTGAAAGTTCCGGAAACATTAATTCATTCAATTGGTTTTTCATTTCAGAAACTTTAGCCCGAAAGTTGCATATACTTTCATTTTTAAAATCTTTTAATACTTCTATATCCGCCAGGGATCTAAACTGTGTATTAATTGAGTCAAAATTTTTGTATTCGTTTGGAAAAAATTTTATTAGAAGTGGCACTATGCTATTCGCAAACATAAAATGAGAAACTTAGTAAATTGTACCAAATGGGTAATTGGTGTACCATTGTACTTTTGAGGTTTAAATTGTACCACAAAAAGTACAATTGTACCAACTTTTGCAACCCTGATCTCTTAAGCATTTGGCTTATTATTCAGTCGCTGATGTTAAATCACCGTGTCAAGTAACACGATAAAACAGTAATTGAACAAGTTTAAACTTAAAAATAAATTCTAATATTCGCTAGCGCAATAGTTGGACTCGCCATCTCCGGCCAACACAGTAAGCATTTAGAGTCCTATATCGAATGTTTAAAATACACAAGGTTCACTAGGTGGCAATATAATCACACAATGAATACATAACCGTTATATAAGTCTTGAATGACATATTGTTTCAGCATTACTGAGCTGGGTTTTAAGAATTTTTTTTTGCGAAGACCTTTTATAAGATTCAAATACAACTAAAAGCTTAAACGTTATCGCAAACGTTCCACCTGTCAAATATGTTGCTGGTTTAATTAATCTATTTTTTTAATGAAGAAAAATTACACAGATAACAAGCAAGCTATATTCGGGCGTGACGAATCCTATAAAAATTCGTAACATCGCTTCGATATGTAGTTTTGCTTTATTATTTTCATGTGACATTTTCCTTTATTATTTCCGACTCCAGCTTTAATTTTTACATAGTTTCGGACGCCATATTGAACTTTAAATTATTTCACATTTTACTGTATTCACTGGTCAAGCCCTTTATTTGATACCCATATTGTGGGTGTTTTGACCCATCCGTTATTACTAGTTTTGACCCATAACGGATATATTTTATTTTGGGCACCATCTTTGATTTTAAATTTTTCATTGTTTGCTGTATTCTACAGGTGAAGTACTTTTGTTTGATACCAATGTTGAGGTGGTTGAAGTGAGAGTGAGACTTGACTCATATATAAATTAATTATAATCCATTTTGTAGTGATGGCCACCTTAGACTTAAAAGTTTTTTTATGTCCTATATTTGGATGCTTTCTCTATCTTTGAATACCCATATCGTTCCTCTCTTTTGTCCAGAAGCTTTTGTCCAGAAGTTTGTAAACTTTTGAAAAAACACCAGTTAGTAACCGATTGATCCAAAACCTTGTAAGAATATCCGAAGACGCATATTGTATATTTTAATAGTATTAAACGTCTCAATAGATTAACCTAAGGCTGAAAAACTTTGTTTTTTATGGCAAAAATATTGAAAACAAAGGCAGTCGTGTTTATTTATTCATATCGCAGAAAGTTATAGGTCGGTCGTGCTGGATTTTAATAGCGATTCATTCCTGGATGTTTGCAAAATATTGATACTACATACTGATCTGAGTAACATGTGGTGGCTTTCAAATATTGATTTTAACTTACACACGGACGTATGTTCCTCATAGGCTTTCACCGCAGGTGAAAGGTATTTAAATATTTATGAATTCAAATTAGAAATCTTATATTATTTATTTAAAAATGTTATACATTTCATTTCATTTCACTGGTGCTTATGCCAGATCATCAGTAAATCTTATACCCAAATTCTTGAAAAAGTTTAAAATGATAAAAGTTATATTTTTTTAAAATTCTCATTAGCAAAATAAGAATTCAAAAATAACAAGTAACAGTGCTATATTCGGCCGTGCCGAATCTTATGTACCCTTCACAACGTGTAGTCATGCAATAACAATTGTTTGTATCACCATTCATCTCATATAAAATACGTATGTATGTACATACATATGTATGTACATGTAAAAAACATACCAAAAAAAAACCAATATGTATGTAGGTTGTTGTTGTAATTGTGAAAAAAAAAGAGGTGGTCGTGGTTTTTTGCTCATATCTCAGAAAGTTATGGGGCGATTGTGCTGAATTTCAATAGCGATTCATTGATGGATATTTCCAAGAGATTGATACCATATACAGATCTGAGGAACATATGGTTGCTTCTAAAAGTTAATTTCAACCAACACACGGACAGACGGGCAGACGGACAGACGGTCAGGGCTTAATCGACTCCTCTATTCATAAGCTTTCAGAAAATATATACTTTATGGGGTCGGAAATGAAAACTGTAGAAATTACAAACGGAATGACAAAGCTATATATACTCTTGTGCACCACAGGTGAAGGGTATAAAAACAAAAAAACTATAAAAAACTTTTTCAAAAACCCAACAAACAATTTTTCAATTTAAATTTATTTTATTTTTCTAATCCCTTTAACCTTTGGCTAACCATTGGTTAACACTAAATGTTTATAAGGGCAATCGAAAAATAAAATCTTCTGTTATTAAATAATTTATTAGATTATTCGGGTAATGGTCCCATATAAACCCAACAACCAAATAAATATCATTGAAAAATTATGGTCCATATCCCGAATAATCTAGTAAAATCTATATATATAAAAGTGAAACTCTGTGTGTGTGTGTGTGTGTTAGCTATAGACTCCGAAACTGTAAAACCGATCGGGCTCAAACTTTGGTAAGTTGTTGTACACATACCAGGGAGTGTTTATGGGTGGAAAAAAGTGGGCGGGGCCACGCCCATAAAAAATTAGTTATCATTTTAAGCTACTTGCACATGACCGATTTTTCTGAAACTTTGCACACATATCGAGCTGTCATGACTTAATAATTTCGTGATAAGAAAAGTGGGCGGGGCCACGCCCCTAAAAAAGTTTTAATTTTGAGGTACTTGCACTGGACCGATTTTTCTGAAACTTTGCACAGATATTGAGCTGTCATGACCTTATAATTTCGTGATTAAAAAAGTGGGCGGGACCACGCCCATAAAAAATTTGTTATCAGTTTTAGCTACTTGCACTAGACCGAATTTTTTGAAACTTTGCAAACATACTGAGCTGTCATGACTTTACACTTCCGTCATTAGAAAAGTGGGCAGTGCCACGCCCATTAAAAAAAGGTATCATTTTGAGGTCCTTGCACTGGACCGATTTTTCTGAAACTTTGCACACATATTGAACTGTTATGACTTTACAATCTCGTTATTATAAAAGTGGGCAGGGCCACGCCCATAAAAAAAAGTTATAATTTTGAGGTACTTGCACTGGACCGATTTTGCTGAAACTTTGCACACATATTGAGCTGTTATGACTTTACAATTTCGTCATTAGAAAAGTGGGCGGGGCTACGCCCATAAAAAATTTGTTATCAGTTTTAGCTACTTGCACTAGACCGAATTTTTTTAAACTTTGCAAACATACTGAGCTGTCATGACTTTACACTTTCGTCATTAGAAAAGTGGGCAGTGCCACGCCCATTAAAAAAAGTTATAAGTTTGAGGTACTTGCACTGGATCGATTTTTCTAAGACTTTGCACACACACTAAGCTGTCATGACTTTACAATTTCGTTATTAGAAAAGTGGGCAGGGCCACGCCCATAAAAAAAATTATAATTTTTAGGTTTTCGCACTTAATATTCAATAAAAATTCAGAATGCATTTTGATTCATTAAGGGGCGTAGCAACGCGCGCCGGGTTTGGCTAGTATTATATAATTTTTAAAAATAATTCTAAATAATTTAATCAGCTCCATAAATTATTGAACCTGTTTTAAATTAAATAAAGTAGAAAGGAAAAAATCTAAGCATACATGATAAATATAGTAAAAGTTGGAATTGGTGGCATAACCAACCGCCGAATTTACAAAAAAACGGTGTTATCCAGGAACTGGACAAAAAGCAAATTTTACTGAAAGAAAGGCTTGATAAGACGAAAAGAAAGAAACCTACTGAATGTATCGGGATAAAAGAGATATTGACTTTGAACACCTCCACAATTAAACTCAAACTCTGTTTTAGTCAAAAACAAAACATATTTTTATATGGACATACATACATATGTACTTAACAGAACTTCCTTTAAAAGATTGGCCAACATTTTATTTTATTATTTTGCTTTTTGTGTAATAATTTTCCAAAATTTGTTCTTAGAAGTTAAATATTAAACAAATTTCATTGACATTTGCTGACTTTTATTAATTTTTTTTAGTTGACAGAAATTTCATAATTGTATGAAAAATTATAGATCGTACTAACGTTACCCTACATACAGTCAGTTGCCCTAAACTTTAAGGAATTAACTCTTTTATGATAAATTTTACCAACAATAAATAAACGTACTTGTGGCGTGTGGAACTAAAAAGGTAATTTAAACTTAATGCTTCTGATACACATACTGCTAATACATATAAATTTTTCATTTAAAAATAAAAGTCAAGTGCTTCTTAAAGTTGCACTCAATAAAGAATTCATTTATTTTTATACCCTTCACACTGAGTGTAATGGTATATATAGGTTTGACATTCCGCGTGAAATTTCTACAATTTTCATTTCCGACCCCATAAAGTATATATTTTCTGAAAGCTTATGGATAGGGGAGTCAATTAAGCACTGTCCGTCTGTCAGTCTGTCCGTGCGTATTTTGAAATCAACTTTTTGAAGCCGCTAGACATTTTCAAGACCCCTGAAAGGTACCAAAATATCAGAAATATTTGGGAGCAGATCGGTATTAAAAATCAGCTCTATAAATAACTAAGATATGATAGAAAAACCTAGACAACCTCGTCCTTTTACACCAATACAAACTGGATGAACGTAGGTTCGACTCCCAGTTAAGACAAAAAAAAAAATTTTTTTAATTTTTTTCTTATTTTTTTTTAATTTTTTATTTCTATTTATTTTTTGTTTGTTTTATTTTCACATATATAAACTTTCTTTATAATTTTACAATGGGATATTTTTAAGCGGATAAAGTCATTTTAAAGATAATGAAACATCTATGTATTTCATATTAATGAGATGAATGGTGATGCAAACAATTGTTATTGCATGACTACACATTATGAAGGGTAAATACGATTCGGCACGGCCGAATATAGCACTCTTACTTGTTTTTATTATGTTCAAAAAACGCTATTAAAATACTTTTCCACTTCAAGACAAAGAATTTAAATTCAACCTTTAAGATTCAAAAAAAAAAAAATATTTGTCAATTTAAAAAAAAATGCCTCATTCTTAAATTTATTACGAATATGTGAATATACTTTTCAAAGATCGTTGTGAGCCTCTTATGTATTAGACGTAATATGTAAACGTGGGTAGGAGTGTAACGTTGTATAAATTACTTTGCGAAGGAAGACAAAAAGGAGGAGTTGTAGAATGTAGAGTAACAGAAGCAGAAGTATATTAATAAGTTTAGTCCATTACAAGTTTGTGAGGCTTCGATTGATGGGTGCACAACAATGACGGGGGGAAATTAACCAATTTATCTCTGTTTTCTATAAAAGAACAAAACATTCTAACATTTGCAAAAACTCATTTACACACACACTTTTCTATTCTCAAACACTAACATACTCCTCATTCATAAGAATACAAAGTTTTGTGTGGAATTGACGTATAGAATAGACTACAACAATGTAAGAAACAATATGAACTTCTTAATAGAAAACAAAAGCTCGAAACAAAAAAGCAATCACAACAAAAACTGGTGATGCTATATAAAATCAAGAAGAATGAACAACTAAAACCAGTCTAATATCACCGACAATGATAGAAAGCTTTTTGCAAAAAGAAAACAAAAAATTCAGAAAAACGGATATAACCATTAAGTTGGAAATTGTGTTTGTATGTGCATGTATTTATTAGGGCATTCAGTTGAGTGAATTATTCTAAAATTGTTGTTGAGAATTGTTGATTTCGAGTAGTGAAATGGTTTGGGAATCGATAAATTCGCATCAATAAAAAACAGTTGCATAGTAGACTAAAAATTATTTTTAATTAAATATGTTTGAGAGAAAGCTTTCGAGCATTTAAACATTTTTAGTAAAACGCCCTAATGAATACAGACGAATAGATACTTATTCACAGAATTTTCTTTGTACTAAATATTGTACAAAAAATATTTTTTTTTCTAAAAACAGAATGTAATGTAATGACAGAGTTGCCATCAGCCTGCTAATGTGCAAAATAACTTGGCATATGTGGAATATTACTTTAATCCATAATCCATGATAAATAGTAACAATATCAAAAATCTTAGATCGGTCAAAATTGCATGTATAATTTCTTATATTATTAACACCTTTCATAAATTGATTTAAGTAATTTCATGGCATAATTTAAGTTTATATTTATAATTTCCTTTATAATTTTTTTTTGACTTTTCTTAAATAAAGTATATAAAAACTAAATTAGTGGTTTTATCTTATGGGATCTAGGTGGCTAATCACAATAAAGAAGATGGCAGGAACAGGATATGTATCGTTTAGTAGTTGAATTGTTTTACCGGGTAAATGGAATGTGAAGTCATCCTGTGGGTACTGCAAACTATCCACATGAAATAAAAAATTGTGATAATTAAAACAAACAGTATCATGTTTTCAACAATAAGATAAAAATAGGTTCCCTTGCTACGATCTTTATAGTCATAAAAATCTTATATCTGACTTGGCCTTGAACTTGAATTATTTTTTGTACAATAAAACACGATATTTTCGTACATAATGTTTCTAAACAGTCAGTTATTTAATATGCCTCAACAATTTAGCATATAGAGCTTGGCAACACTTTTAAAAGCAATAGTGGAGGTGAGTGCCTTATATGTATGTGGTTGTAATAGTTTGTGACACATTTCTGCTCAACAAGATGATTACATTTGTTTTTCCTTTTTAGTTAGTAATCGATCAAGCATTTGATTAAGAGCTGTTTTTATTTTACTGCCAGCATTTTTTTATCTGCACTACTTGTGTTTTTTAAACTGACACTACACAAAATTTTAGGGCAATTTCAGTTTATTTATAAGATCGTGAAGTTAAGTGCAAATAATATAAAAAATATGACACAAATTTTGTTATATCAGAAAATTTAGGAAAATCTTAAACGTTTATGAGAGATACGTTTTTTCTTTTATCTAACCAATGCTTATAAGTATTTTCTTTGTGTTTAATATTCATTAATTTTTATCGTATGTTTGTTTAAAAGCAACGCTAAAAAGATTCTTGAATAGTTGCTACTTGTACTAGCATAAGTGGGTCTCGTTAACTTGCGATTTAGGTGCAAACCAACTCCAATAACCGATCAACGAGAAGCCCTTAGGGCTGCTAACTTCTGTAATACCGGATAGAATTGTGGTTTGTCGTGATTTTAGTTTCGTTTAGTTTATTTTTTTCTTTTTTTTTTTTTTTTAATTTTTGGTTCCGTGATAACACTCCGAAATGCAACAATATTATCACCGGCATATAACCAAGCTAACAAGCCTTTGGAAAGTGGTATTGAAATTATCTGTATAAAATAATGGAACTGGTTTAGTCGACATTAGCTGAAAATGAGATAATTACAATATTGCAATCCTGAAATTTATTTGAATATTTTGGGCAACTTTGCGGAAAATTATTATATTACTATAAGTAGTGTGGAATTCTTATAAAGGGTCCGCCAAATAACTTTTTTTTTGAAAATGCTATAAAAGAAGTTTAGCTTCGGCTGTGTAGCACGTAGCGCCGTCTTGTTGAAACCAAATGTTGCCAATATCCCCCTCTTGAATTTTTGTAGACAAAAATTCGTTCAAAATGGCCGGATAACTATCGCCATTGACTACGGCCACTCCTTGCTCATTTTCGAAGAAAAATGGCCCAATTATGCCTCTGGACCAAAATCCGCACCAAACAGTGACTCGTTTTGGGTGCATCGGCTTTTCAATGTATGCGCGCGGGTTTTCTGTGCCCCAAATGCGACAATTTTTCTTGTTTACATACTAGGGTGATCGATTCAGTTTTACAACCGGTGGAAAACCCGGTTTTTTACTCTTTCAGCTGGTTTTTTCCAAATGTTAATTTTTCGAATGTCAAATAAACCGGTTTTTTTACTCACAGAAGCCGGTTTTTTTCATTTTTAGTTTTATGTTCATTTATCTTTGTAACCAAACATACAATACTATATTTATTACTCAAAAAATTTTGAAAAATCAGAAAATTGATCATATAATCTTCCATTATATTGTAAGAAACTTATTTGTCGTTTCAAAAACAAATGTAAAATAAGAAAAATAATTAGGCTTAAGTATTGTTTTAAATGGAGAGCAGTTATTTTATACGATGTTGCGCTTATAATTTGCTGTGATAATCAGCTGTTCGGTTAAGTTTTTTGACCAAATGTTTGTACTTTGCAATACTTTTTGATCTCATTTTCGAATTTCATAATATTTTGCCTTTACGAAATCCAGCGACTTGTACTATAGACTACCCATAGCTTAACTAATATATCTGATAACATATGACTTGTCTACTGAAATAGTTTGGCACACAAAGGATTATTATTACATCTTGGCTATAAAGTTGACTACCGTGACCAGTGAAGTGACTTTTTTATATTTTTCATTATTAAAACCTCCTTGTAAAAATTTTTTTTTATATGGCAGTACCAGAGCAAATACCGGTTGCTTTTAACAAATTTATTTAGTTCTTAAAAAATGTAGTGGCAACAATGTAAATTTACATTTTATTTACAAAACGAAATAAAATTTTTGATGATAAAATTTCGAAGTAGAAAAAAAAATATAAATCACAAATTAGTTGCCATATTTTGTTTCATGAAGAGAAACAATGGCATTTTTAAATTTATAAACCTAACCTTAAAAGTTAAAGGTACTTGAAGCATAAACTTAACTTTTCGGTCGCTTTTAGGTAAAAAGAGTCTGTCGTTTAACATCTTTATTTTAAGTAACGGCATTTTATAATAATGCCATTGAATGTGTGTCAAATTAAAATGCAATAAAACCATAAAACATGGGTATAAGAAAGAATTAGATTTTATGTATTCGACCGATTAACCGGTTTTTTCTAAATTTTCAAAAAAGCAACCGTTTTTTTTTTTAATTTTAAATTTCAAACTATTTGAAACCCGGTTTCTTAAAAATGTCGAATAATCGAACACCCTATTACATACCCGCCAAGATCAAAATGAGCTTCATCTGAAAAGATGATTTATTTGGCAAGATCAGCCAAAGTAATGTCGCAATATTTTCCAGCGTTGTTCAAGCGTATACACAACCATATTCGTTCAGCGGAAGGATAAAACTAATTATCTGTTAAATCAGACATGAGCTGAGTGTTACCATTCACGAAATAAGCACTAATTGAAAAAAACGTTAGATGGCGTACTCTTTAATATCAAATTATAAAAGTCAACTTAAAAATTTTTAAGTGCTTTCCCTAAAAACTGTTGACAACGGCATAAGCAGTTTTTCCTTATTGTCAGAGATATATTAATAAGAGACTTATGAAAATCTAAAAAGACTTTTAAAACAAAGATATTTTCGCGTAAAACATTTTGCGAAAACACTGCATTTTTCAGCTTTCTGTATGCAGCAAAAGAATTTGCAGACATGCTGTTTTGTTGTTTCAAAGAATTTTTCCTGTGTCTGGCCCCTGTTTTTAAAATTAATTTTTGTTTTTGCGTAGAACACGATTCTTGGTGACAATAAATTTAGTACCGACTTAAATGGGTTTGAAAGACTTTTTAATGGTGAAAACGACAAATTCTAAAATTGTGTGTGAATATTATGTGAAGTCTCTAAATAACAATTTGGTTCACTTTGATACTAAATTTAACAACGAAAAATAAACTCAACTTTTCTTACAAAACATTTTAGAAAGAAATCGGTTAACGGCTTGAGAGAACATAATATTATTAACGGTAATGTGGCAATATATAGTTTTTTTTTATAAATTAACTAATAACACAAGCCCTAAATATATGTTATTTTAAGCATGTGCGATTATTAATTCTTTTTTTGTTCTGTATAGTTTTTTACATGCAGTATCATTTACAGATATATAAAAATATCGTTTTTAACGCAATATTTTTATTCTGAAAGAGAGAGAATTACATGCAATTTAGAAAGAGTGTCTTTGCCTTTCTTCTTTTGATTCCACTTTGACTATTACGAATCTATCACTCGTTGCAACTAGTGATATAACTGCCGCAAAACGTAACTGTTAAAAGTTTAAAGACATAAAAAAGGGTTTGTAAGATAATTGTAAAATCCACAAATTTAAAAAACCAGCCTTAAGAAATCGAAGAAATATAAAAAACTGGGCTTTTAATTATTCGGAAACCGCGTTTGACAACAGTATGCAAAATTAAACACCTGTCAGTATTCTATTAAAATTTAAACTTTTAATCTAAAAAAACGCATACGAAACTGCTTAATTGTATGTTCTCGCAAATTATGCAAATTTTTCATAAAATTATTAGAATCAGTTTATATAATAATGTTTAGCGTATTTTTTAGTCAGTACAGCCTTTCCACTTTAGCTCAGCTACTTTAAATGCTGAAATGTATTCTTGTATATGGATTTTCCTTATACCTAAGTCCGTATGTATTCGTTTTGTTCATATAAAGACATTCATTCATTCATTCATTTATACATAAATGCGAAAAATTGGTTCTTTTTTTATTCTATGCATTTCTTGTACTTCTCTCCCAATAGACTAAAAGTTAAAAGGTTAAAAAAGGAATGACGAAACAAGAAGGGGGAAAACGGAGCAACACAATACTCCTAATGCGTATAATAAAAACCATAATGAGAACTCATTTATTAAAACCATAATGTAGATTCTATGTAATATGATCCTCATGTTTTTAGCATGAGTTATACATTTTTATTTTATTTCACATTTCTTGTTTTTATTTTAGTCCTTGTTAAATTCGTTTTAAAGATATAACGCAAAATTTTAGTAAAATCTCTAAGATGCAGTATTATAAGACTAAATTGTCATAATCTCTTAAACATTTTAAAATATTTTGCAGTTTGTTATTGTGTCAGTGTTCTAACTATTGTGAGAATCTTAACTTCTGAATGTAAATATCAATTCTACTTTCTCTTTTGTTAACAGGATTTGATTATAGTTCTTGTTTTGTTGTATCATGCTGACTGACCATTGGCACGCTTTTACTAACGTTCGGCTATATTTACATTTATTTACTACTACATACCTACATACATGTGTATGTTCCTTTTGATGATTAAGGAAATTTACATTAAAAACATTTTTCCGTTCTTTCTTGCTACCTAAGCAATATTTATGTCATTACACAGAGTTTACTTTGAAAGAAGACTTCTCATACGGTGACGATGTTTTGTAAATAGTTTCTTTAAAATAAATTACACTGCTCAGCAGCAAAATCCTCCGTTAAATAAAACTATGTGGACTATATGGATTTTGATGCGCTGAACTTAAATCCGTTGTTGGTGTTTTTCCATCAGATCGGGATTTTTTTTATGGGCGTGGCAAATTTTTCCCCCTAAATTAGTCAGGTACGGACACATATTTAATCCTAACTCGAGAACCAGTCATCCGATTTTCAAAAGTAAAAAAAAAATTTGTAACAAAATTGTATTTATTTTAGTGGAATACAATTTTTCTCTATCTCTTATCTTTTTGGAGTTATTTAGAAATTAATGGAGAAAAAACAATTTTTTCGTGCAAAATTCGTAATATTTTTCAATTTAAAAATGGAATTTAAAAAATTATAAGGCAAATATTCAACATTTTAAACTTTTTTCTAAGAGTCAATATACCGCCTTACATATGATATATGTAACATTTCGTTAGGTGAGCAGGTAATGGAACTAAAGTACAACGGTATTTTGCATAGTTCTTGGAATTAAAATTTATAACATTATTTTTTAATTACCTGTGATTTCAAATTAAGAAAATTAGGGTAGATTCTGGTATTTATTGTATATATAGAAGCTAATGGGCAATAAGTGAGTCACTTTTAATTTGAATATCGTGCGGTTAAAATCGGCAACAGTAAATAGATCTTATAGTGTACTCTCGTTGTTGTGTAAAGAAATAAAGCAAATAAGAATCCACAAACGCTTTCATATTACAAAATGTCAAGGATTTGTAACAAATCTCTAAATTTATTTTGTTACGTATGTGGCGATCTAACTTTAAGTTCACAACAGGAGACAATGAGCCATATTCATAGTCATCAAAAAAGTCGACTTTTACAGTACTTAAGTCTATTTCTTAAAAAAGTCTACTCTTAGTCATTCATAGACAACTTAAAGTTGGTTTTTGACATTAAAGTCGGCTCTAAATTTAAAACCAGCTGAACCTGTTGTTAACTTTATTTAAAATAACATCAGCTGTTCATTGTAAAGTTAAAAGATTTATTGAAAATTAAAAAAATGCCAAGATTTCAAGATATTGAAAGAGATTTTTCAATAATTGGTGATTGTGAGGGTGATTTTTGTGTAAGGAAGCCTAAAAATTACAGAAATAGATTTAATCCCTTCGACCTAAGCGATGAGGATTTTTATTCCCGCTACAGGTTTGACAAAATTACATCTCGTTTTTTGGTAAGCTTGTTGAATATTGTTGAACCAAAAAACAATCGAGGTCTGCCAATTTCAACAACCTTACAGGTGTTAACGACATTGCGGTTTCTGGGAAGAAATGTCCATCAAAATGACATCGGTAAGTATTGTACTATAAAATGTTACAAAGATATTTCAAAAATAATTTTTTAGGAGATCTTCATGGCTTGTCTCAACCCACAGCCAGCAGAAAAATAAAAAATATATGCAGAAAAATTGCTTTGTTGCTCCCGGAGTTTATTAACTTCCACAGCAATTCTGAACTTAGAGATGTAAAAAGCAAATTTTATCAGTTGGCTTCTTCAGTTTCTGAAAGTAAAACATTTATTAAATGCCAAACTAAAAATATATCACACATATGTATATGTGTATGTACATACATAAATATGTTATTGAGACTTACCATTTCTGTTTTTTCCATTATTTTAATAAATTTTGATTTTATACATATGTAGATGTAAAACGTTTTAAAGTTTTTATTTTTTATTGTTTGCTTCAACAAAAGTAAACAAAAGAAAAGCAGCTAATCAAGTTGCCACTTTTTATTTTTTAAATAGAAATTGTATGCTAGAGTTAAGCAAATAAGAGTTGACACCCATTTAAAGCCAGCTCAACTTAAAGTATACTTTTTTTTTGACTATGAATACCAAAAAGATAGTAAAAGCTTTTAACTTAAAGACTAACTTTAATAAGAGCCGGCTTTAGTTTGAGACTATGAATACAAGCCATTATCTTCTAAGCTTAGAGATGCTTATTGCCGTTATTTTGGGTTTCCTATCGATGATAGAGATACAAATTGGCTGCCAAAAATATGTTGTAGTAGTATTTAAGAGGTTGGTTAAAAGGAAGTCATAAGTCTTTATGAAGACGTTTATGAAGCCAGCGACTTGGAGTGAACCACAAAATCATCAAAATGATTGCTACTTTTGCCATACTAAGACACGTGGGTTTACGAAAAAAACAAAGAATAAAATTTCATAACCAAATACTTCATGCGTCAAACGACCATTTTTCTAGTTTAAAAGTATATTTTTACCTCCATTGCCTCCTACAGACGATGACGAAGATGGGCTTTCTGCAGCAACTGAATCCACTTACGCCAGCATGGGTGTTTCTTCGCATTCATTTGGAAGTCCAACGATTACACCTTATTTTCCGAATTAAACTGATATGAATAACTTAGTTCGTAAATTAGGGCTTTTAATAAAACAAGTCTGAGCTTCTTGCATCCCAATGAAAAGAATGAAGTTTGGTGCAAACGGACGTTAACGTCTCGTACTTTCGAAATAAAGAACAACCTTTTTTGATATATTTCAGCAAATGGGAAGGTTTGATATTTTGCGATAATGCTGATGGACTTTTGCGACAACTGTGTTTCAGTCATAAATCTCAGGATTGGCGGTTTGTTATTAATTCATTTAAGACAAGTTCGAAAGCCGATTTACATCACAATGGCAACAAATTTCCATTGGTCCTACTCGCGTATGCAAGAAATATGAAAGAAAACTATTGTACCATGAAGATGATACTACAAAAAATTAAATATTCACATTACTCAAGGATTCTGCAGACTATAAAGTCGTAGCAATGTTAAATTGATTGCAATGTGGATATACTAAGTTTTATTGCTTCTTATCTAAATGGGATAGCCGCGCAAAATAAAAACACTACAATGTTAAAATTTGACCGAAAAGAGTAAATTTTATTCCAGGAAAAAAAAAGTAGCAGAAGAGCCTTTAAAACAAAAGGAACAAACTCTTCTCTTCATATAAAGCTAGGCCTAATGAAAAATTTTGTCAAAGCAATGAACAAGGATGGTGAAGCCTTTCTATACATTAAGAGCAAATTTCCTAGAATCAGAGATGCTAAAGTAAAAGAAGGCATATTTGTAGGTCCACAAATACGACAGCTTATGAAGGACGAGGTCTTCAGAACGAAACTGAATGATGTGGACAAAAGGGCATGGGCAGCTTAAGCTACTTTTTTATTTTAACAATGTTTCCTAAATAAAAATTAATAATTATTAACAAAATTTTTGTGTTATTTAAAGTAAAATAGACTGTAAATATTTTAATTTTTATTGTAATTTGAAGTTATCTACGGGTGACGACAGGGTGGGTGCTTTAAGCGAGGCGTTGCTATAAAATTACAATCTGGCAAATTTTTTTGCTTGTATTTGTTTTTGTTGTACGAAAATAGATAGAAGTAAAAAGTTGCCATTCATTGATGCTACAAGGCGCTTTGGTGCGCCCACTCTGACCTTGTTTGCTGCATTACACATATTTGGTCAATATTGGGTACCTGCGGTAAATTTACAATAAAATCCACATTTTTTAACCGATTTTTATGGTTTATGGCTTTTTTTATTTCCAAAATAAGTAGCTCTCAGAAAAAAATTTAAAATGTTGAATATTTGCCTTATAATTTTTGTAATTTCATTTTTAAATTGAAAAATATTACGAATTTTGCACGAAAAAATTGTTTTTTCTCCATTAATTTCTAAATAACTCCAAAACGATAAGAGATAGAGAAAAATTTTATTTCACTAAAAAATTTTGTTACCCCTTTTGTTGTTGTTCTATTTTTGAAAATCGGATTTCTGGTTCTCGAGTTAGGATTAAATATGTGTCCGTACCTGACTAATTTAGGGGGAAAAATTTGCCACGCCCATAAAAAAAATCCCGATCTGATGAAAAAAAAAAACCGACAACGGATTTGAGTTCAGCGCGTCAAAATCCATATAGTCCACATAGTTTTATTAAATGGGAAGACAAAAAATAATTTTTTGCAGAGCAGTGTTATCATAAAGTTGATGGTAGCCTTTAACAATAGTTTCGAATACAGGTGCATTCGCGTGTTAGTCAATAATATTGAAAAACAAAATACTGATGCATACAATTAACCAAAAATCTACAACAATAAAAAAAAACAAATTTATATTTACATAACGATTGCAATACGTTCTTTTTATAATTAAGCCATTGAATGGTACACATACAAATGCATAAAAAAATCATATTAAAAACAAAAAAATTATCTAATATTTACTTAAAGCCAAACGAAATTAAGATTTATCAAAAATTGAGAAAAATCTTGCACTATGTATGTATGTATGTATGTATGTATGTATGTATGTATGTATGTATGTATGTATGTATGTATGTATGTATGTATGTATGTATGTATGTATGTATGTATGTATGTATGTATATAGAAATTTTCACATAAATAAATAAGATCAAACATTATTATTTTTTAAATATATTGATATTTTTTGATATTTGATATTGATATATATTGATATTTAATAAAACCTTAATATAAAAAAAACTTGTTAAATATATAAAACATTTTTTGTACATTTTACTTAATACAACTATCATTTATTGGTTAGAAAAAAAAATACCAAAATATTTGTTTACATTTGATTAACGAAAAGTGAGTGAGCAAAAGGATTTACAAATAAATTTTTTCTATTTTGAAATAAAAAAATAAACCAGATATCACTTTTTATAAATCCTAATTAAAATATTCTAGCCTGGACCGATTTGTTAGAATAAAAACCATAACATTAAAATATATATGCATTGATATTCCTAACAGATTACAGCGCCATCTGGAAGCAACAATGTACTTTAATAAAATATGGTTGTTGCAAATATGTATTTTCGTAATAAAAGCAATTGTTTTGATCAATACAATTACTAAACAAGTAAGAGTGCTATATTAGGCCGTGCCGAATGTGATAATACCCTTCACCATTATGTACATAGGTATAATCCCACATCGTATCTTAACCTGATATACGCCATTTTTCTTTTTTATTTCCGACGCCATTCTCAATTTTGAGTTTTTACGTAGTTATCTATATTCTACTAGTCAAGCCCTTTCCTTTGATACCAATATTGAGGGGGTTCGAGAAGTTACATTTTAAAATACCAGATTTGACCCATATACAAATTTATTGTCCGCCATTTGTTAGTGGGGGCCAACATTAGTTTTAAATTTTTTTATAGTGCTTTTATTGCAATAGTCAATTCCTTTCAGATGATACCAATACTGACATTCTCTGTTGTCTAGAAGCTGAAAAATTTTGATTTTCGTTTGTACATTTTTGAAATATATATTTTTCAAAAAAAAATTTTGCCTATAACTTTACCGATTAGAGCCCGCTTTATCCAAAATTTTTCACGAATATCTCTAAATTATTCTATAGCTAAAAAATTTTAATTTTGGAGGTAAATATATGGGAAAAATCAGAGGCAGTCGTGTTTATTGGCTTATATCTCAGAAAGTTATGGGGCGATTGTGCTGAATTTCAATAGCGATTCATTGATGGATATTTCCAAGAGATTGATACCATATACAGATCTGAGGAACATATGGTTGCTTCTAAAAGTGGATTTCAACCAACACATGGACAGACAGGCAGACGGTCAGGGCTTAATGGACTTCTCTATTCATAAGCTTTCAGAAAATATATTCTTTATGGGGTCGGAAATGAAATTTGTGCACCACAGGTGAAGGGTATAAAAAGGGAGTATCTTATTTTGTATTACTTTATAGGAAAAGGAAAGTATTAAATAAAATTTAGAAAAATAAAATGAGCTAAAGCTTTTTATGCGGATATAAATTCCTGTTCTCAACCATACTTCACTAAATTTTTCAGAAGTGAAAAACGAAATTTTGTAAAAAACGAGAAATACCATTTTATACCCGCCACCAAAATGGCGGGTGTTATATTCATTTTGTCATCCCGTTTGTAACACATCGAAATATCCATTTTAGACGCCATAAAGTACATATTTTCTGAGTGCTGGCTTTATTTTATGCCGATCTATCTACATATGTCCGTCTGTTGAAAGCACGATAGAGGTCGCACCAAAAAAACTAGAGGGCTAAAATTTTGCCAGAATCTTTCTTATAGACAAGGTTTGTTTGGTATTGAAGATGGGCTAAATCGGAATATTAGGAAGTGAGTTATAGCTCGTAATGCAAGAGTAGGTCGAAAAAACCGTGTCCTTCGAACATCGAATAAAATGGAATTGTGTCCAAACGCATTAACGTACAGTCATACAACTTCGAATATATATTTCTCGAGTCAAAACAATATCTATCCCGAAAAATTGCTTACATCTATGCATCAGGAAAGGAGTTATAGATCAAAATGTACAAAAATTTATACCGCGCAGTGTATTTTTCAAATTTAAAACCTAATAAAACGGACAAAATTAGATGTACGACTCTGAGATATTGCACACTTTGCTTTTTGGTGAGAGGCTTTTTTGTAACGGAAAATCAATGTACTACGCCCACTTTTACGCCCACCTCCCATATAACGTTTTACCTAAAATTCATATTATTTCTCTATTAATAAAGATTTTGGAATAATAAAGAACTATATTGAAACACCTAAGTTGTATTCATTCGCAAAAATAACTTTGACATTCGCAAAAATAACTTTGACTACCGTTAATGAAATTTAAAAGCTCATAAAACCGCCAAAATTAGAGGTATGATGATAAAATTTGCTACATATATCCTTCTAATCAACGTAATTGTTGTAACAAAAAGTTTAAGTGACACGCCCACTTTAACGGCTACCTCCCATATAATTGTTTATCTTAAATTCATGTAATTTCTCTATTGACAAAGTTTTTTTGGAAAATAAAGGACTATATTGAAATATCTAAGTTGTATTTATTAGCAGAAACTTTATTGACACGCCTACTTCAACGCCCACTTTCACTAAAAGACTAAATTTACGAAAACATTTTACTATCATATCGAAGTTATTAAGGGTAGTTACATTTTAAGGGCCGATGTTGATTTTAAACAAAACACAAATTATTTAAGAAATTATTATCATTTCTTTTATAATGATAATATTTGTATGGTCCAATTATGTATTTAACAAAATATGGGCCAAATGCAGAATTACGAAGTGCACAATCCTGAATAACTTTAAAGCGTTGCTTATTTGCGTATCTTTCCATGGATCAAATTGAGTTAGTTTGAGATTGAGAAATGTCAAATGAAATGCAGAAAACAAATTTAAAGTCTAGGTGTAGTTCACCTTCAATATGGGTCCTTAAAATTTAACCACCCTCTACAAAGAAGTGATACATATCTTATTATATAGAGATTATTCCATAGCGATTAACAAAATAATAAATATTGTGCTTTAAATGTACACAAAATTGGTGGTGGGTACAAAAGATTCGGCACAGCCGAATATAGTGCTCTTACTTGTTTTTAAATCGTACTATTTTTAAATGATAAATATGTCGACACTTTTTACTTAATCTACTGTTAATGAATTTTAAAAGCTCATAAAACCGACAAAATAAGGGGTATAAAGACAAATATTTCGTAGATATAGCTTTCTAGTCAATGCTATTGTTATGCCAGAAAATGAGTGTGACACGCCCACTTTAAAGCCTAGCTCCCATATAATTATTTACCTTAAATTCATATAATATCATTATGGACAAAGTTTTTGAAAGAATAAAAGACTATATTGAAATATCTAAGTTGGATTAATTAGTAGAAAGACTAAATTTACGAAAACATTTTACTAGCATATCGAAGTGATACAAAGAAAGTGATATATATTTCAGTATAAAGAAACTTTTCCATAGCGATTACAGAAAGTACAGAAAGCAATTTTTGTGCTATAAAAGTACATCAAATTGGTGGTGGGTATAAAAAAATCGGAATATAGTGCTCTTGCTTGTTTTTACTCATATTGAGCCATCAATATATACATGAGGAAAAAAGATACTTAAAAATTAAGTCAAACAATTTATTGCAATTTTTTTTTTAAGTGTTAAATTCAAATGGAAGAGGAGACTCAAAGTAATTTTGAATAATATAATTATGTTTTAAAGAACATCATAAATAAGTATTTCATCATGTTATTTTAAATGAATTCTAAATGAGGTTTTTTATGACCACAGTAATTTTGATACGAGCTTAATGGAAGAGGGCACCTCGTCATGCACGTGGGGGCAAACAAAAGTGTATGGTTAATATGAATGGTAGCAATTATTTCAAATTGCTTCCTTGCACCTTGTAAACTTATTCTTTCCAAAGTTGCGATTTTATTTTATACAAACATCTCTAAAGAACGATTTTAAATTTATTTAATAATAAATTCATTTTTTTTAATGGTACATATATTTAGAAAAAATATATAATTATTATTATAAGTAATACAATTATGCACACAATTTTGAATGTGTGCGCGTATATAAAATGAAGACATTTTTCAAAGTCAATCAACATCAAGTCACACGAACATTTAGTTTCATAATAAAGCTGATGGTGATGATAATGATTGAGATTTTTTTTGGATAAAAAGTAAGTATTTTAAATAAACTTTCACGCAAAGCAGTTGATAAGAAGTGCCGAACTAAATATGTGTAAATATTGCTGTTTTTGACGGCTTCAGTTAACGAATAAGTAACTGGCTGGTCATTGTACGCTCATAATATGTTTGCAGTCACCTTAAATATTGTAATAAGTATGATATTTTAATGGCTCTATTGAAATAGCCATGTTTTTTCGATGTTGTGTAAGCAGTTGCGTGTAAAGTCGTTTGTTTTATTTCTGCATCACTTTAAAAGTACTCCTAATTGGCACTTACTTCTGTTGGTCTGCCATTCGGCAAATATTATAAAATATCAGTATTTACAGGTAAGTGTTCTTTCAGTGAAAACACATCTTGAGGTGGGGCACAAAAAATTCATTGCCATGGCGAAAAAATCAGTTGACAATTTTGTTGACTTTTTTTTAATAAATATCTTAAGGACGCACTGAACTTGGTTTTTATCACAATTATGTAAATAAATTTTTAAAAAGCATCATTTTGTTATGGCTTCTTAACATGAATGAAATTAAGATATTTAAAGCTATTTATTACTCATACATAAACTAAAGTAAACTACATACATACGTACTTATGTATTTATTAGGGTGATCGACTCGGTTTTACAACCGGTGGAAAACCCGGTTTTTTACTCTTTCAGCTGGCGGTTTTTTCCAAATGTTAATTTTTCGAATGTCAAATACACCGGTTTTTTACTCACAGAAGCCGGTTTTTTTTTAATTTTTAGTCTTATGTATGTTAATTTACCTTTGTTACCAAACGTTCCATACTATATTTGTTACTCAAAAAATTTCCAAAAATTACAAAATTTACTAAATGCTTTTCCTTAATATTGTAAAAAATATATTTGTTTTAAATGGAGAGCAGTTATTTTATACGTTGTTGCGCTTATAATTTGTTGTGATAACCAGCTGTTCGGTTAAGTTTTTTGATCAAATTATTGTACCTTGCAATTCTTTTTGATCTCATTTTCGAATTTCATAATATTTTGCTTGTACGAAATCTAGCAACTTGTACTAAAGACTTAATTTAGTGACTTGTACTAAAGACTACCCATAGCTAAACTAATATCTCTGATAACATTTGACTTGTATACTAAAGTAGTTGTAGTTTGCCTACAAAGTTAATGTTAGTAAAAGGTAAATTTGACTACAGTGAGCAGTGAAGTGACTTTTTAATATTTTTCATTATTACAGCCTCCTTGTAACAAAGTTTTTTTTTTAATATGGCAGTACCAGAGCAAATACCGGTCACTTTTTACAAGTTCTTTTAAGTTCTTAAAAAATGTAGTGGCAACAATGTAAATTTATACATTTTATTTACAGAACGAAATATTTTGTTTCTTGTAGAGAAACAGTGGTATTTTTAAATTTATTAACCTTACGTTAAAACTTCACGGTAATTGAAGCATAGACTTAACTTTTCGATCACTTTTAGATAAACATCTTTATTTTATATAACGGCATTTTATAATGTTGCCATTGAATGTGTGCCAACTTAAAATACAATTAAACCATAGAAAAAACTAGTTTATACCTATATACATATGTATCTCTGTTATGGGTATAAAAAAAAATTATATTCTATGTATTCGACCGGTTAACCGGTTTTTTAAAAATTTTCAAAAGAGCAATCGGTTTTTTTTTTAATTCAAAATTTCAGACTATTTAAAACCCGGTTTCTTAAAAATGTCGAATAATCGATCACCCTAGTATTTATGCAAATATGAGTGTATGAACTTGATGAAAACTGCTCTGAAAAAAGTGATTGTTAATATTGAACAATTGTTAGCTTTAAACAAAATTAAATTTTATTAATATTATAGTTCTACTGCCTCATGAAAATTATTAAATATTTATAAAGGGTTTGTAAAACAGATTTTC
Source organism: Phyto melanocephala (assembly GCA_941918925.1). Lineage (NCBI taxonomy): Eukaryota > Metazoa > Arthropoda > Insecta > Diptera > Rhinophoridae > Phyto > Phyto melanocephala. Next base: position 84,260,900 of record OW799233.1, read on the forward strand.
TATGTAAAATTGGATCTATAAACCTCTTATGAAGCTTTTTTAGTTCTTATGAATTAGACAATTAGACAAGTTTAGTATTTATGGCTCTTTTGTGGTTTCTTATAAAATAATGCCAACCAATTTATATTTTTTATTGTCGGTGTTTCACAATCACTCACTTGCTTCGATTCAAATTCTAATCCAACTAGGGCAGTACAAAGCTAGTAATAATCTAGAAGATAATCTCAAAAAAAGAAAAAAATTAAAAAGTTAGTAAATTTCACACGGTCAAGAATATATGAAAAGGGCAACTTAACAGTTACCGAATTCAATTAGCTAAAAGCCTGGGAGTTAGATATATGATATATATATATTTAACACTTCACCGATCAAAGAAAGCTGACGATGAAATCATATCTGGGTTTTTCCCATTTTCTTTAATTTTTATTATACAAAAATTTAAATATGAACTCAATTCTGAATAAACTTAATATTACTGAATCTGAAACAGACTTTAGCAATAGTACATGGCTTGAAAACCGTAGACACATAACAACTGCAATTCTGTTTGTTGTTGTTGCCATGTTATTGTGTAAACAAACAGTCGAGTTTTCTGAAGCACTAATATTAAATTTTAAAATTGAAGCATGTTCATATGCGCTTCGAAAAGTCTACAAATTTATCAATTACAAGTGCATTCATCCTTCCCTTACTTCAAAGCAGGTTTGTAAGGCAAACCTACTATATGCATTTTTAACGCGCTTTTTGTGCTAAAAAAAAGTAATGATTCAAAGGGCGATCTCGCCATGGCGTGCCTTCCCTTAGCTACAAACATGTTTCGTCCAAAGTACTATTTTTTATTGAATCGTATATCGACAACCATTGAGTTTTTTTTCTTTTACTGTAGTAAAGTGTACGCTTCACATAATAATGTTGACATTAACGAAAAAATTTATGTTTTTTTTAGTTTAATTGGAAGACAGATGCAGTCATACTTAAAGGTATGTTAACCTGCATATTCATAATCAAATTTAAAAGTTAAATTAGGTTTACAAAACAACACTTTTATACAAACAAGGGTTTGAGTGGACCGATTTTGCTGACTTTATGATACCACTTAAAAGTTGTTTTCAAAAATGTTTCTGGTTAATATTTTTTCTATTTATGGATAGACTTTTTTAAAGACACGAACACGAACAGGTCGAAATATACCAATTATAGGTACATAATTTGTTTATCTCTTAATAAACTTCAAATTGTTAACAGAAAGCAAAGCAAGAAAAGTTTTATTAGAAAAAGGCAGAACTTGGAAAAAAAAATCGACTAAAAGAACGTTAAATAAATTCAAGCTTCTTATTTGTAAAAAATTCATATTTTTGAGAAGCTTTATTACTGTTTAAACAATTTTTAATTAATTAGTATAACGATATAGATTTCTTTATATCGTTATACGAAAGAAGTAACAAAATAACAAAAATAAATAAATCATTTATTGAAAAAGTCAGATGCTTAAAGGATTTGTTTTTTAAAACACAATTTCGTTCAATGTAAATTCCTCAGCACGTGTGTTATTAATACATTAAGTTCCTCTTAAAAACGTTCATCTGGTTTACGTTGGACATGTCAAAATAAGGTAGTATTTGCAAGTCTTTGTATTACTATTTTAATTAATATATAAGTAAAAAAATTTCGAAATTCCAATGGTTTTGAAAAGCTATGTAAAATGTTTTAATGTTGTGGTTATATTTTAAACAATTTCGATTGATATATTTATCAAGTGAATAACAGGAACGAACTCCTGAACTCTTTATGTTAAATAATAGACCATACAAAAGAATTATTTTGGTTAAATTATTCTAGTTTAAATTTAAATAACATTTAAAAATTTAACTCAAAAATAGAAAAAACATCCACCACCATTTTGTCCGAATGGTCAAAGGTTTCGCTTTGTATTACAAATAAGAAAAAAAAAAACATCCCTGATACTTGTATGTACTTTGCGGCACCATTGTAAAAGTCAACAAAAATTTCTTAGATAAACTCTAATAACAACAACAATTAAAGAAAGTTACAACAAAGTAACAATGGTAACAAACTATTTGATCAACCGGCTAGCACGCACAGCCGATCGACTTGTTGTCTTGACTGTGTCTACATATGTATGTATGTATAGGATAGATACAAATAAATTTTACTTTGTTTTGGTTTATCGTCTAACAAATTTTGTTCACCGGTGTTTGCTTTCGTTATTGTTGTTGATGGTGGTGTTACTCATTAAGGTGAAATAGTCTTGTAGTAGTGGTTGTATTTAGTTGCCATTGACAGGTAGAAAATTTATATCTTTTGTTTTTCTTAAATGGTGTGTGCGAGTTCTTAAGTATTAGGGTTGCCTAATGTGCCGCCGTTTATCGGATAGTATGGTACTTGTGGTTGTTAACTTTTTATTATAAGTATTAGAATATGGCTTCAATGTATGTTAAAAAAAAATATACCTCAAGTACCGTGTGATTTCGGTTTTGAAATTTAAAATTAAAAAAAATAAAAAATTATTAATATATACATATTTGGAACGATAAATGAATGCCTGCCATTTAAATTTTAAAGATAATGCCAATAGACTGCTCCAAAGAGTGAGATGAATTGCTCACCAAACTCGCTTCTCAAAAGGTGAGTGGTTTTGAGTATTGAGTGGAAAGAAGTACGTTGCATTGTCTTGTTGAAAACGTATGCCAATCAAGTTTACTGTAACGTAGCGATATTCACTGTTCTTGAAGAAGTACAATATTCAGTAATAATGGCAAATAGGTGCGAAATTGGGTTTGAATAGCCGGTAGCCCGATTCTGACGAATTTCGACAATAAAATTTAATTGTATGCAGGCGGTTTTCGTGGTATTTGCTTCTAATAATGCAACTATTTATTCTATTTATTTCTTATACAACTACCGTAATAATGTTGTTGTTTGTCCTGAGTACAATTTAATGATTATACCATTTTTTACAAGTTTAAGGAGTGGCAACTCTAGTTAGTACTGTCGAATGTGTATATCTAGATATGAATTGAGTATACACATATTAAAGAAGTAAAACTAAAAAACTGGTTAAAAGTTGTTCATCATAATTATACGAGTGAGCATCGATATTGCTTGGTTGCTTTTGAATATTACGCACTTTCAGGTCAATGGCTGAACTAAGTATTATATTAATATTAAAATGCCGCTGCTTGCTATTGGAGCCAGATAACACAGGTCTACACATATTTTGCGGTCCGAAAACTAAAAGCCGAGCCGAGTTATGATAACTTGAGAACGGTAAACTGGATTAATTTTAAAAGAAAATCAAAAAATCTGCAATAAAATTTTTATATTTTATAATTCATATAAAATATATAAAAGTGAAACTCTGTGTGTGTGTGTTAGCTATAGACTCCGAAACTGTAAAACCGATAGGGCTCAAACTTTGGTAAGTTGTTGTACACATACCAGAGAGTGTTTATGGGTGAAAAAAAGTGGGCGGGGCCACGCCCATAAAAAATTAGTTATCAGTTTTAGCTACTTGCACTTGACCGCTTTTTCTGAAACTTTGCACACATATCGAGCTGTCATGACTAAAAATTTCGTGATAAGAAAAGTGGGCGGGGTCACGCCCCTAAAAAAGTTTAAATTTTGAGGTACTTGCACTGGACCGATTTTTCTGAAACTTTGCACACATATTAAGCTGTCATGACTTTATAATTTCGTGATTAAAAAAGTGGGCGGGGTCACGCCCATAAAAAATTTGTTATCAGTTTTAGCTACTTGCACTTTAGCGAATTTTCTGAAACTTTGCAAACGTACTGAGCTGTTATGACTTTACACTTTCGTCATTAAAAAAATTGGGCAGTGCCACGCCCATTAAAAAAAGGTATCATTTTGAGGTACTTGCACTGGACCGATTTTTCTGAAACTTTGCTCACATATTGAGTTGTCATGAATATACAGTTTCGTATTTAGAAAAGTGGGCAGTGCCACGCCCATAAAAAAAGGTATCATTTTAAGGTACTTGCACTGGACCGATTTTTCTGAAACTTTGCACATATATTGAGCTGTCATGACTTTATAATTTCGTGATTAGAAAAGTGGACTTATTGAGCTGTCATTACTATACAGTTTTGTTATTAGAAAAGTGGGCAGTGCCACGCTCATAAAGAAAATGTTAAAGTTTTTAACTTTGCACTTGATATTCGATTAAAATTTAGAATGCGATTAAAATTCATTAAGGGGCGTAGCAACGCGCGCCGGGCTTTTCTAGTATAAAATAAAACTAAAACCAATTATCGAGTTTGTTCGTAGTGTATATCTTGATATATTTTTAATAAAATTACCCCTTTCTCTTCATATTGGTCAGCGAGTTTTTGTTTTATTCACAGTATTAATTGAATTTTTAAAATTCGGATCAACTTTTAGATAGAATCAAACGAAAGTTACTTCTACAGTAATAAATAATAATATATAATATAATTATTTCATATTTCACCTCTGAAACTCGGCTTTTTTAATTCGGTGTAGTTTTCGAGATATAGGACCTTGGATAATATATATTTACATAACTCAAATTTCGTCGAATTAAAAACACTTGATTTCGCGACAAAATTTCGTTGAATTTGTATTAGCATTATCCATCAATTGGTACAACCGATAAAGAGACATGATGATGATTTTTGTAATATATAAACATTTGTTCTAATTCATGAAAGAATAAAAGTAAAAAAAAGAATCCATTTTTGTACACTTTCTCGTATAGACAAATACATTCCAAACAAAACATGGCATATTTCAGTTTTCAAGTTTGGTGCAACAAGATCACATTTTGTAGCCTAGTGTAATCTACTAAATTACAAAATAGAAGGTATTTTTAAAAATTCACTTAATGTTTCAGTGGCTAGTATTTGCATAGATAATAAATTTAAAATAAAATTCTGAAATGTCAACATTAATTCGTGATACATACATTGAAAACTACAAAATTAATAGCAAAGAAACTTTTGATCCACCCCAAAAAAGTAAATTTTAGTAACAAGTAATTTCTGTTAAAATAATACATATTTATAAATTATTAACATTCATTCATTCATTGGTAAATGAATATAATATTTCGCTTCTGATCAGTACTAGATACAATAACTTTTTAGGTATTCGAATAAAATTTTAATTACACAAACATATCATATCATACATGTTTCTGTGTTTATTGATATAAAATGAATTGCAGAAGGAATTTTGTTTTCTGTTGACTGCGGTTATAAATATGAGCGACAGCATTATAAGTAAGACGGATTGCTATCCACCACCACCAATGTGCTGATTTTGACACGATAAAATCTTCTTGCTTAAATATTATTTTTATACCCTTCACACAGTGAAAAAGGGTATATATAGGTTTGTCATTCCGTGTGAAATTTCTACAATTTTCATTTCCGACCCCATAAAGTATATATTTTCTGAAAGCTTATGAATAGAGGAGTCGATTAAGCCCTGACCGTCTGTCCGTCTGTCCGTCTGTCCGTCTGTCCGTCTGACCGTCTGTCCGTGTGTATGTTGAAATCAACTTTTTGAAGCCCCCCGACATAGGTTGGACCCGGGTAAGGTATTAAAATATCAGAAATATTCGGGAGTAGATCGGTATTGAAAATCAGAAACATCGGTACATAAACAACTGAGATATGAGCAAAAACCCACGACCACCTCGATTTTCTTTTCATAAAAACAACATTACAACAACAACATACTACATACAAACGTGTATACTGGTTAGAGAAAACGTGGCATCGAATCCCAGCTGAGGCAAAAAAATTTTTTTTTAAATTTTTTTAAAATTTTTTTTTTTAATTTTTTTTTTATTTTTTATTTAATATATTATATATATTTTTATTATTATTTTTTTTTATTTTTTTTTTTTAATTTTTTTTTATTTTTTTTTTTTGTTTTATATATATTATATATGTATATAATAATTTTTTTTTTAAATTTTTTTTTTTTAAATTTTTTTTTTATTTTTTATTTTTTTTTTGTTTTTTTTAACATACATACGTGAATTTACTGTTATTGCATGACTACACGTTGTGAAGGGTATATAAGATTCGGCACGGCCGAATATAGCGCTTTTACTTGTTTTAAATTTACTTTTAGTTTGCTATTTTCTATGTAAATTATGTGTTGGAGAAATATCGAAGCAGATCACTACAATTTTAGGTTCCGAGCCCTTCCCTCCACAATGATTTCATGGCCTCCAATCGACATTCTTCCCTTCATTAAGTACCGCGCCACTATAGGTGTTTTCTATTAAAGCGTGTTTGCTTATTTGTTTTAGTATCAAAACAGAAACAAAAGCAGTTGCGAAATGGGTGTTACACTGCTCACTTTTCTTTTCATGATGATGCATAAATGGTTAAATAAATGTGGTTTTATATTAATAATTCCTTTTATATTTAATTGCAGTTATATTTGATGCGTTAAAAGTATTTTAGCCTGATTTCACCTTTCTACGATCTGGGCTCAAGTTCGTCTTGGAAGGAAATATGAAAACAGAATAACTAAAGGGATCTAAAACGAATATTTTTATGTGTTACAATAGAATGACAAAATTAATATAATTAATAGTCAATTTGTTCAAATTGTAATAAAAATTGTTATAAACAACTTTTGTTATTAAAATCTGAAATTCAATGGCTTTTATTGATTGCCTTTGAAAATTAAAACTAAAATATGAAACCAAGCTTAGGCAGAGTATGCCAGATGAAGCAGTTCGAATGGATGGGTACACTGCTTCGTAATGTAGGATCTGCAGATGAGGTGAGGAGGAGGTACGTATCTTTGTGTCTGAAAAGTTAATATCATGAATGAGGCTGTATGTGAGGCAATTTTTGTTGAAAGTGTTTTTAATATGTCTACTATGGTATTTGTGGTTGTAGTACATTTATCTCATGGTAGGTTTGCTTTTTGTGAAAACCTTCTTGATGATAATGCAAAACTGTTTTTATGGGAGACTTTAATACAAACATTTTTGAAGAAGGTTCAAAATAATAGGAATGAATGAATAATAGGCGTTAAAAGGTCTTTTGCTAATATCGTAACCGGCTGAAAATGCTTATCGGAAGGGTAAGAAAATATACCTGAAATAGATTTTTAGTAGTAAAACTCCTGTTAGAATTTGGGAACAATTAAATCTACGAATATTATTGCTAAGGGAAATTGTAAATTTGGTTGGGATCTGAATTTGCTAAATGAAAGTTTTCTATTGGCTGAAGATGACATTACAGGTTAAACACACTAACCTTTAGAATATACTGACGTTTGGTTTTGGTAGTAGCAAAATTGATGCAGCCGATGTCTTTCATGTTAGAATTTTAAAGGCTATTGCACAGAGAAAAAAGTATCGGATGTTAATACCAGAATTTTTGCCAATTATATAGTTTGGTTGTAATTTAGTTGTAGCTTCGATTATAACATTGTTGTTACAAAAGTTGCATAATCGATTAAATTTTTCACGGTCTGCGTGTAGATTGCTTGATTTGTATTTGTATTAAATGCAGCATTTTTTAAATATTGGAAACAAAGTGTCAAAATGTGTCTAAATTTATCATGATGTAGCTCAGGGTACTTTTATGGCCCCCTTAATATTTATTTTTTTTTATTAGTGAGCAAAATTATGCAGATCATATACAACTCTTTGGTAGCGCTGATTAAAATATTTCTATATTTTTTAAATTTGGTAAATAATCGGTAATTTGGTAATTCAATCGTCAGTTGTTAATAAACTATCTCTAAGTGCTGCGAAGACTTATGCGATGCAATTTGAAAATAACATAAGAAGTTTACTGAATTAAAACTGAGTGTTGGTCCTTGGATGATCAGCTTAGTTTTAATAATCAAATTCATAATAGCATTTCTAGAGTATCCCTGAACTTAGGAGAGTAAGTTCTTTCGATTATTTTTTCCTCTCCAACAATTCCTTTCTCAACAATTCCTTACACTAATAAATTAATGAAATGCTTTTTAATATAGTTATTAGATTTACCTATAAATTAAAATTTAAAGCACACGTTTCTGTCGAAAATAAAGAATTTTTGGAATTATCAAATCTTGCGTTCATTTTGGGACAATCGTTATCTTTCGTACCTTTTTATTTATTTGTATTATGTCCCAAAATTAACGCAATGTGTGAATTTGTGGCCACTTGTGCAGTTAAGTGTTGGGGACCCTTGAAAAAATAAAAAGACTGAAAAGTGTATTTTCTATTTTGTTGAAATCTTGCTTTAATTTTTGGACACCCAGTCCTTAATGGGCTTAATATTTAAGTTTATTTTATATAAATACGAAATCTCAAAATTTACAAAGTGTCTTTTGCACATTTAACTCGAACACCACCAAGGATTAAGACCATTAGTATGGACAGATCTATTTCAAAAAGGATTTCTAGAATTAATAACAATATTTTCCCTTTTGATGCACGTTACTTTCCACTGAATCTTAATGATTTTCGGGAACTTTATAAGAATAGATTATAAAGTATGAATTATTTTTGTATACTGTTCACAGTGCTCTGGACTTTGTAACTTTTATGATTTAGTTAAATTTCTTATTCACATATTCGGGGATCCGAAGGTTTTAGTTGAAAGTATTAAAAGTTTCGGTTTACATAATCTTGGAAGTAATCTTTTAGGTATAAAAAAAAAATAATTAATTATTTAGAAGTTGATTTTTTCCTGTTAAATTTATATAATTGTTTACATGTTCAAACTTTTTTTTTACTTTTGCTTAATATTTAACATTCAGTAATGTTGTTTTATTCGTTTATTCATTTATTCATTTACATTTATGAATGAGTTTAATTTGGCCACACACAAATATTACTCTTCCATGGTCATCATCATTAGAAATTTAAATCATCCTTCTTTATATTCTTAATATTCGTTATAACTGGCAACATGAACAAAATCTTAATTAGTTTTTGATGTTGTAGCCAGATTTTCTTGTAACCCATACATGCACGAGTGTGCTTTGTTTAATCTTTCTATCCATTTTCAGCTCAAATTTACTTTGTTTCATGGTTTATATGTCGCTTCAATTCACATGCAAACCTCAGATTTGAATTTTTGCAACATGTACAATTTTGTGGTTTTATTTTTTTGTTGTTGACAAAAATTATTGTGAAAATATAATCTTTTCCATTTGATTGAAAATAATTAAACATAAATTATAATACTAACAAGGAAAGGAAAGTTAACGTGAGTGTGTGTGTGTATATAAGACAGTACGATCTTGAATTATAATATTCATTCGCATAATTAATATTTTATTTTTCTTTCAGTTAATATTTTTTATCTAAAAGGTCAACTATAGATTGCAGGCTTGGTAAAATTCCAAATGAAGTTTGATATTAAGATCAATCGTTTGGACCATATTAGGGACAAGAAGAGCTTCCACACGAGTAAAATCTTTTTCTTAATTCCGAGTTTTTCTTTTAATTAGTTTTCATTTGAATTTTGAGCATAATGGTTATGGCTTATATTTTTAGTCTCCATTTAAAGAGTATAATTTACTATATTGTAAGTCTTTGCCTATTTTAATAATGGTTTTTACAAAAAATCCTGACTATGTGTCAATATGTCCCAAAGTTACGGAAATCTTACATTTTAAAAGAAATAATAAAACTTAAAATCTTATTTGTGTGCATTGGTCTTTTAAGGCATTTCAGTATAAGAAACTGTCAAATTATTTTCGTTGAGTTATCCAACAAAGTAATAGACGTATGTGAGTAAGCATACAGCCCTTTCGTTAATCTGTTTGCTTTCCATTTCACCTAAATTTTTAGCATGAAAGAGTAAATGAGAGGAAATAACCTGTCCTTTGTAAAATTTATACAAGGAACGACTACACACAATTGACTTTAACCCGGCTAATCTCCTGTTGTCCTTGACGTTTTTATGATGTTAGTTCAAGTTAGTTTACCGTACAGGAAAACAAATGCAAATATTTACCTTAATTCTTATTTAGTCATACGAATACAAAGAGAAAAAAAGCAGTGCTCTACTTTATCAAATTCCATACGAAAATAGTTTAATACTTTCGCCTTCGGACCTACTGTTGTGTGTCATAAAAGTCAATCGGTTCGCATTGTATTAAGAGGCTTAACGTTTTGTTTGAATAATACATCCCTTGTCTTCGTTTGCTTGTTTTTAACTCACTGTTTGTTTCTGGAACTATTTTGGGTGTTAAATTAATTTTCATTTTTGCATTTTATTGCATGCTTGTTTAAATAGTTCGTTTCTAAATTCTTTTTATTTTTAAGGCGGCATTCGTCACAACAGTTGCATTTGATTTACAACATTTGCATACACAAACAGTAAACTAAAAACAGTCTTGTAACTAACGAATGTACTCATATCACGGTAGTTACGTACAGTTTTTTGTCTATTTTTGCATGTGTCAAACTACGTACCAGTAGTAGTTGTGGCTAACGAACTGTCATTGAAAAATTTAACTTTTAGTTTTGTTGAAACATTTAAGAGTGTTGCAAGTAAATTTTGGAAATTTTTTAAAATCTTAAAATTTGTCTAAGTAACCGTTGGGAGTGAAAATATTATACCAACACTTTATATTGTGTTTTATGAGTTACTTTTTGTCTAATCGGAAACTGTGTTTCAAAAAAAAAAAAAGAATTGATTCAGTACCTTCTTTAGTTTAAAGGTCCGAGAGTACGCGTTCTTTTGCTCTTGACGTGGAATAATTGCTCCACTATTTCCTATCTGTAGTATGATAAAGACAATGTATTCATGTCATCGGTTTTAGTCTGACCAAATTGTGTAAATTTAATTTGTAGATTTGAGCGTAATTTTTAAGAAAAAGTGTATAATTTTTATAAAAACGAATCCGACGGGATAACCAATGTGGTTGCTTAATTTGTAGGTACCTCATTATTTTTTGTATCAAAAAATATCCATTGTATGTGACTTAATATTTATATTCTAGGAGAAGGTCCTGCAAACAAGTAAAAAGTATTTTTATGTTTATAAAAATCTCTTGATTTTAGTAAGACTAACCTAGCACTTTTATTTTCTAAAAAAACCAACAAAATTGTTTTAATTATGAAGTGACGAACGAAAAAGTTTTTTTAGTTTTATAATAAAGAGTAAAATTGCTGACGTGAATACTTTCATTGTAGGGTGAATATATAGGTAGTAACAGTAAAACTGATTTCCGGTATTTACGAATCGATAAAAATAATAAGAAGGGAAGATACTGGCTGGCAACTATTGCTTCAAGCTGCTTCGCAGATATCATATCGCTGCTTTATATCAGATATCAGCAGATAAAGCATTAAAACAACAAAAATCGACAATACAATTTCATAAACATTTAAGGTTTTTAATATAATTTTATACACTGTAAGCACATTTTCAGGCTTTAAGTTGATTTGTTCAGGACAACTCTATTTATTAATTAAAAAAAAAACAAAATCATTAACGAGTACGTCTTAAACGTTTGACATTAAAGAAAATGTGTCACTACAAATTGTTCTAAATTTTCTCTAGTAGCAATTTTTTGCATTTAGTAGTAGTAGCGTTTATAACTTTTAATGAGGAATTTCGACATCTCTCGTTCCATATAGATATATAAAGAATTAAAAAAAAGTAATTACTTAACGAAAAAAAATATATTATCTGGGGATATGTCTGTCTATATTGCTTTTTGTTAAACATTTAAAATTTAAACAGGATTTTCAGGGGAAACCTAAAAGTTTATAAAATCATAAAATTTTAATTTTTCTCTCTTGTTTATACATTTTTAAACATTTTTTACACAATAACGAATGATAAAAAAATTAATTAAAAGACAATCTAATTCAAATTAACTATTGCCAGACTCCTATTGCTTTTCCCTTAAAATATAATCACAATAATCATATACATCACATCAACATATGTAGATAGAATAGCCATAAAAATCAGATAATGAAGAATGTGCCATTTTGTTTTTTTAATTAAAAAATGGACTCTTTATCGTCTTCAAAGTAAATGACAGGCCTTTTTTTTGTTATCCTTCCATTTCATTTATTCTAGTTTTTCTACGTATACGTCCACAGAAAAAAATAAATATGAATTTCATTTACGAAATTAAAACTATTAATTAAAAGCTAATTTGATTTTACTACAGTTATCCAAATGATACTATTAATTAATGGAAAATAAATAGTATCATTGTGAAAATTTTTGTCAACGTCAGGTTAAGAGGTTTGTGTTTCTCTCGTTGTCAAAATCTAGGAACAAAAGGGACCTAAGAGTGTTAAAAGGTTTTCAAATTGGACATTACAATCTTAGATACCATTTAAGTAAAACTAGCAGGTTGAATGAAGTGGCGTGCGGGTATTGATATTGATATTGATGATGAGACCGCGGACCAAGTCTGCGATTGCACGACACTCTTCACAAGAAGATTGCCTGCCTAGAGTATAGTTTTATTACGCTAATGAGCATTTCGGATTTTTTGCCTCGTAGGGTATTGGATTTCACTAAAGGCCTTAGGGCCGTATTCATAAAAAATATTTTAGGTTTATTAAAAGCTTATTTGACAGATGTTGTAGAGAAATTTGTCAAATAAGCCTTCAATATACCTAAAATATTTTTTATGAATACGGCCCTTAATCTATAGGCACACGTTACCTATTTTTGGTAGGTGTGCCCTTAGACAAATTTATTACTAATACTATCATCATTGCAAGAAAATATTTCGAAAAATATCAATTAAAACAGCATTAAAAAAATAAATTAATATTTCTATAATTTTTAGACGTGACTTTAAATTACGCTTATAATTGATACATTTTTAAATTTAAGAGGGGCAAAGAAATTTTACTATTAAAAAATTTTGTTTCAACGAATGGAAGAAGTGCAAACTTTTTTACATATTTTTTAGAATAAAGTTTGTTTATTAGCTACATATGTATCTACTAGAATTTTTTTTAGCTGATTGACCAATTTTTCTCTTAAATATTAACATCCCTATTTTACATGATTATATTATCTTCTTTAAATTCATTTTTAGACAAAAAATTAATTATATTTATTTTTTAATAAGCGCTTTTAACTGACATCTAGTCCAAAAATATAATGCCTTTTGTAAGGTTTAGTCCATAATTTTTGACAAGGGAAATTAAAAGAAACTCTTATAGGGTCTATTCACAACATTATTCATTGACTGAAATTAAATAATAATTAATAATTTACACTAAAATTAATAATATTTATTTATTATAGCATGTTTAACGATGTCGATTAAATGTGTTCCTTCGCAGTCTAAGCGAAACAAAACTGATTTGGGTTCACCTACATATCTACACTTGATGTGGACGACAACTTAAAAGGCAACATGAAAGAAAACGTTATTTATTATCAAAAATATTGTTCTTTTTTTCGTGTCTTAAAAATATTAAGAAAAACAAGTAAGAGCACTATATTCGGCTGTGCCGGATCTTTTATACCCACCATTTATTATTTATTATTTTGTTAATCGCTATAGAATAATCTCTTTATAATAAAATATGTATCACTTTCTTTGTAGAGGATGGTTAAATTTTAAGGGCCCACACGCAAAGAAAAAATATGGTTGTGGTAACCATAATCGAAGAGCAACATACTATGATTGAATTGTATGATTATGTTTAAAATAATAATGGTTACCAGTTATCATTATTATGTTTAATTTAAGCATCGTTCAATAATCATACATATGACTACAATTGAAGTCGACAATCTTTGCTTTTTTACGGCAAATTATTGTCTTTTGCTGTAACATACACATATTGCTTGTACTCACCAATTTAATTGCAATTTTTATACCAATATTTTTTTACATTTTCTCGTTTATTTTTAAATTTTCTTTAATTTTTCAAAATTTTTATTCCTTTTTTTGACATCTAAAACTTTTAAAATAATAAAAATTTATTCAGCAAGAAGAAGAACAGTTGAAATCAAATTATTATTAAAAAAAAATCATAGCTTGATTATTTTGTTATCATACTCTTGTCTCACTTATTATTTAATGATAATTTTAAATTTTTAATGATTTTGAATATAATGTTATTTTTGTCAAATAAATTTTTTTAAATAATACTATTTTTAAATGATAACCATTTTGAAATTTTTACGAAAAGTAATCATTAAATGATACAATTCAAACAAATGCTTGATTATCGTGACAAAATATATGATGAAATGAAACAAAAATAACCATTTCTTGTTTTCGACAACCAAATATTGTTTTAGAAAAAATAATATGACCGTCGTGATCATGTCGTAACCATGGTTTTTCTTTGCGTGCATGTTTAAGATGAACTACACCTAGTCTTTAAATTTGTTTTCTGTATTTCACTTGACATTTCTCAATCTCAAACTTACTCAATTTGATCCGTGGAAAGATACGCAAATGAGCAACGCTTTAAAAGTATTCAGGTTCCTTATAAAAATGGGCGTTTAAATCAAAATGCATTTTGTGCAGTTCGTAATTCTTTTGATCAACATAATCGTTCAAATTCGTCCACAATCGGGAGAATTGTAACAAATATTTAAATTTCTGCAAAACAGGTCTGTATAAAATGTTAGAAAATCTGTGAATGCCTTCTTCGTTCATTGAATGGGAACCACTGCTGGTTTTTGCGATAGTGTGGCAAAAGAGCAGTCAACCTCGCCTCATCATCATGCCCAACAATTGAGCATCAACATTGTCATTGAAAATTCGGACCATCAGATAGAGGAGTGGTGCGAGGAAGGGGGGGGGGGGCATTTGGCCGCTATTTTATTATATACATTATTGAACCATACAAATATTATAGTTACAAAAAGAAATAATAATAATATCCTAAATAATTTGTGTTTTATTTAAATTCAACATAAAATTTAACCACCCTTTATAACTTCGATATGCTACTGAAATACTTTTGCAAGTGTACTCTTTCAATGAAAGTGGGCGTTAAAGTAGGCATGTCAATAAAGTTTTTGCTAATAAATACAACTTAGATATTTCAATATAGTCCTTTATTTTCCCAAAAACTTTATTAATAGAGAAATTATATGAATTTTAGGTAAAACGTTATATGAGAGGTGGGCGTAAAAGTAGGCGTGGCACCTTAATTTTCTGGCACAGTAATGACACTGCCTAGGGGGATATACGTAGCAAATTTTATCATCATACCTCTAATTTTGGCGGTTTTATGAGCTTTTAAATTTCATTAACGGTAGATAACGTAAAAAGTGGGCGTTATAGTAGGCGTGTCAAAGTTATTTGTGCTTATAAGCACAACCTAGATGTTTCAATATAGCCCTTTATTATTCCAAAATCTTTATTAATAGAGAAATTATATGAATTTTAGGTAAAACGTTATATGGGAGGTGGGCGTAAAAGTGGGCGTGGCATATTGATTTTCCGTTAGAAGAAAGCATTTGACCAAAAAGCTATGTGTGCAAAATTTCAGGGTCGTACATCCAATTCTGTTGCTTTTATGACGTTTTTGTTTTTAAATATACTGAAAAATACACTGTGCGGTATAAATTTTCCTCCTCTCCTAATGCATAGATTTAGATAATTTTCAGGGAAAAATATTGTTTTTACTCAGGAAGTATATATTCGAAGTTTCATGAGTCTACGTTAATGCGTTTGGACATAATTACATTTTATTCGATGTTCGAAGGACACGGTTTTTTCGACCTACTCTTGCTTTTCGAGCTATAACTCTGTTTCTAATACTCGGATTTAGCCCATTTTCAATACCAAACAAACCTTGGCTATGAGAAAGATTCTGGCAAAATTTGAGCCTCCTAGCTTTTTCGGTGCGACCTCTATCGTGCTTTCAACAGACGGACAGACGGACGGACATAGCTAGATCGTCATCAAATCAAACCCTGATTCAGAATATATATACTTTATGGGGTCTAAAATGGATATTTCGATGTGTTACAAACGGAATGACAAAATGAATATACCTCCACCATTTTTTTGGTGGCGGGTATAAAAAGGTAAGTAAGATATTGTAACATTATTTTTTTTTTAATTTGATTTTGTAATAAGCAAGCCGATTTTTTGTATTTAAAAACGACACATACTAGAATACTGTAAGCAAAATATTTTGAAAACAACCATAAAACACTTGTAAGCACTTTTTTTTATAAAATTAATTTCGGTTAATATTTTTTGATCTAATCAAATATACTTTTGCACTATTTCTTTTTTTATTTTTTTTAATTTAAATGTTTCATTAAAAAAATGTTAAACAGACTCACACATACATACTTCTCATATACAACTGATCACTACATTATAGGGTGTATTTTTGTACAAGCAAATTACTATTTTTTTACCACTTCAAAGAGAAATCGCTAAATGGGTTCACATTTTTAATCTGGCATTCTTGTAAATGTTTCATACGTATCAAAGGCCACTTCACACTATTATACTGGGTATTACGACTTGTCAGAAACTCAAATTAAAAATGAGAAAGTATTATAATAGTATGAATACAACATGTCATGATATGTCAAAAAATACGAACAGAAATTTGACAGTCGTATGGCTCTTTTAATTTTTTGAAATTTTTCTAAACACTGAGATTTCTCATTTTATCAGAGTTGTGTTTTTACAGAAACACATAGACAAAATCAGGTATGGAAAGCTAAAATTTTGTTTGATATCAAATATTTCTAATACAATAATTTTTAGACTTTAAAGTATAGAAAAAAATATTAACTAAAAAGTAAATAAAAAGTAAGAGTGGTATATTCGGCCGTGCCGAATCTGATAATACCCTTCACCGTAGTACACATACGAATAATAACCACATTATTGCTTTGCCTAGATTTCAGATTTCATGTTATAAATACGCCATTTTGCTATATTATTTCCGATGCTTTCTTTGATATTGAATTTTTAAATAGTTAACAGTGTTTTACTATTTTTTGATACCCAGATTAATGGGATTAAGAAAAAAAAATATTACGTCATTTTTTGCAGACGCCATTTTGAATTTTACACTTTTCAATAAAATAATACAAAAATCGACTTGCCTATTTATATATATATATTTTTAAATTAATGTGTTTAAAAAAATATTTAATAAAATACCATAAGGATCAGTATGGAATAATTACGATTGTAATAAATTGTCCATCTCTGGGGAAAATAACAAAAGCTGTTAAATAATTTGCCGCCAGCAAACCAAAAACAATTTTAATCAAATAAAATGGTATACAAATTTGAGCAATTAAAATTTGAAAAATATATAATATTATGTTCGAAGCCCAAACTACAAGTCCGATTATAAAGGTAAGTGCATAACATAATTTTTAACAATGTTTATATCTTAAAAAAATGTTTTTTAACAGCTTGAGTGGAGCTCGCAAACGGTACTAACGTTTATGGGGCTTTTTGAAGAGCAAGAATGCCTTTATAATACGAAGCATCCATTTTACCATAACAAACATGCTCGAGCAGATGCCTTAGAAAGCCTTGCTAGGAAAATGGCTGATACATCGGAGAAGCCATTCATGGCATCATCGGCGTTTGGTTGCTCGGATAAACTTTTTTCCCGGTATTTTGAAAATCTTTTTATGACAGCTACAATTATTACAACTCCAACAAGTTTTCGTTTCTGGTATTTCCTACCCAACAACATTTTAATTTGCTACCTTTTTCT
Organism: Phyto melanocephala; assembly: GCA_941918925.1. NCBI lineage: Eukaryota > Metazoa > Arthropoda > Insecta > Diptera > Rhinophoridae > Phyto > Phyto melanocephala. Next base: position 84,278,598 of record OW799233.1, read on the forward strand.
TTTATACATTTTCTATAAATTACGCCAAAATATAAAATGAACGAATACAAAAAATGTTATGTTTGTATTCAAACATCTGTTTATATAAATACTACATAGATTGTATTTTATTTCAAGTGTGATAGAGAAGATACAAAATGTAATGAGAAAGTTTTCTATTTGATTTTTTAACAATCAGACCAAAAATCATTTTATATTGCCCTGACAAAATCCAATGAAAATCTAAAGACTTGAAGAATAATGTGAAAAGGCCTTAAGTAGTACGAAACAAAAGTTGACATACGTAAGTACATGCGAATGAAAACCTTCGAAATAGATAAATTCAAATTTATTCGTAAGTGAAAGGATAGATCCATTCTGACATCGTTAAAAAGGCTTTTAAATTGAAATTAATATATATTTGGAGTCGTAACTGTTGTATCGTCAATATATCCTAAAAATATTAATATGAATAAATATGATTGCATTGTTTATGGTAAAATTTTATAAGCTTTTTAAAAGTCTTAAGTATTATAACACTTAGTTGACCTTATGAATTCACCGAAAATATCTGTATATATGTGTGTGACTTCTTGTTTAATTAATTGCTTATCAATTTGTTAAAATATGTGCGCAATAATTTATTTCTAGTGTTTAAAGTGAAAAACATACTAAAAATAAAATAATAATTGATTGTTTCAAATACGAGCAAATAATGATTAATTAATAATATTTTAAAGTGAAAATACTGCAGCGCACCTGTAGTTGCTTAAAGAAACTATTGAAAGATGAATAAACAATTGTAAAAAGGAGAAACAAAGTAAAAAATGTAAATAGATACACTAAATGGAAGAAGAAAAAAAAACAAATTAATAACCACTAAAGAAGAAAAAAAAGCATGAACATCTTAAGTAAAATATTTGAACGAATTATTTACTCGTACATATACCATGATGCACTTTTAAGGGTATTCATTCCAAGGATAATTAATGATTCGCGATCAATGCAGCAGCGATCGATCGTTTAATAGCTTTTTGTGTATGTTTCGTACCATGTTTGTATTTAAAAGTGATCAGTGTTGCTCGTGGGCATAATTTTGTATATTCAGGTTGTTGTTGTTGTTGATCTCGCTATAAGGTTAAACACGATAGCAGGAAATCAAGCAGTTTATAAAGAGATAAGTGGAGACGAGGGGCGTTTGTCTTTCTTATTGCGCATCATGATCATCAACATCATCAAAAAAGTAGTGTAAAAGTTAATGATCGAATATTTGTTGCATTTTTTTTTTGTGGTAGCATGAGGCGTTTAGTGTTAAGCGTCAAATCAATCGATCTGTCATTTGTTACTTACCACTTATTTTATTTTTCGATATTTTGTTCGTATTTAGCCTTTGGTTTGTTTGCCACTGCAACTTGAAAACACAAATTGTTTAGCACATCATTTATCATAAGTAATAAGTGGTAAAACTATATTTAATTAAAACAAAATATATTTTAAAAACTATTTTAAAGATAACAAGTAACAGTGCTATATTCGGCCGTGCCGAATCTTATATACCCTTCACAACGTGTAGTCATGCAATAACAATTGTTTGTATCACCATTCATCCCATATAAAATACGTGCATACGTACACGTTAGAATAAATGTGGCATCGAATCCCAGCTAAGCCAAAAAAATTTTATTTTATTTAATATATTATTTATATTTTATTATTTTTTTTATTTTTTTAAAAAATTTTTTTAAAAAATTTTTTTAGAAAAATTTTTAAAAAATTTTTTTAAATTTTTTTTAAAATTTTTTTTTTGTAGTTTTTTTTATTATTTTTTTCTTATTTTTAATATTTTTTTTTTGTAGTTTTTTTTGTTTGGTATGTTTTTTACATGTATGTATGTATGTATGTTGTTGTTGTAATTGTGAAAAAAAACGAGGTGGTCGTGGTTTTTTGCTCATATCTCAGAAAGTTATGGGGCGATTGTGCTGAATTTCAATTGCGATTCATTCCTGGATATTTCCAAGAGATTGATACCATATACAGATCTGAGGAACATATAGTTGCTTCTAAAAGTTGATTTCAACCAACACACGGACAGACGGGCAGACGGGCAGACGGACAGACGGTCAGGGCTTAATCGACTCCTCTATTCATAAGCTTTCAGAAAATATATACTTTATGGGGTCGGAAATGAAAATTGTAGAAATTACAAACGGAATGACAAAGCTATATATACCCTTGTGCACCACAGGTGAAGGGTATAAAAATAAAAAAGTAAGGTAGAATTCGTAAAACATTAAAGATAATTTTTTTTAACAGAGGGAGGGCAAACTTTAGCCAACAAATTTTTACTGCGTTTTATGATCATCAGAAAAACAAAATAATATAGAAATCGGTTGCCTTTAGGTTATGTAGAAGAGGCAGCTAGTGTGTAGCTCACTTGGGTCCATCACATTGATTGACAAAGATTGTGATACATGTAGGAAATGAAAAGAATAGATCTAAGGCTACATTTTTAATATTTGTGTATTAAATAATTGCTGCAAATTACTACAATTTATTTGTATAAATAGCTTTTTTTTAATTTTAAAGTTTCCTTACTTCTAAGATGAATACGTGTTTTGCACTTGTTCTAATTGTAAAATTTATAATTAAAAAATTGTTTGCGTAAAGAACTGATGCACACAACAAAGTCCTTTGGTAAACTACATAATTCTCTTGTGGGGATGGGTGTTTGTTGCATTGGTGTGAAAATGATAGACGTATACAATTCTGATATAAAAAGCAAATGTAAAATAATATATAAAAGCTTTAAAAGCTAAGGCTGATAAAAACCATATAGTCTAATATCTACATGCTAATGCAGGTAGAAACAAAAGTTTTTTAATTTTGCCAGTTATGGAAGAGTTTTGTGGAGGTGCGTAGAATTAAAACTGGTTTTCAAAATACTTAAAACCAAAAGAGGATTTCAAATAAGGCCGACTTAAAACCAAAAGTGAAGTTGTTAAAAATAAAATATCTACTATAAATGTATATAACATGCTTTTTTAAAACTGATGAACAAAATTGATGTATATGCATACCATTATAGGAGCACTAAAAAAAAATAGTTAAACAAGCGCATTTGGCACATCGGTAATACAACAGAATGTGTCGTGTGTAAACCAAATAAAATTGAATAGCAAGGTGCATAACAATAAGTTAAATAATAAATAGAGTTATCAAGATTAAAGTGTTTTTTTTTTGTTTGTTCCAAACCATTTTTGCATTTGCATGAAGGCAACACGGTAAGCGAGTGAAGTCTGCACTGCTTACAAAATTTTAGGAAATAGTGGTGTACTTTTATTGCAAACTTATAATTTTTTCTTGTAAGTGTAATCTCTTCTATAGCGTACCTGTTTATACATTTTTTCCTATAAGCTTTCTGGTACATGACCATAAATTTTTAATGCTAACCAGGATGGAAAAACGCTATGTGTTGATCCATGCTGTTAAGTATCTTTGAGCAAAATCGACTTTGCATCGTAAATATTTTGCACGAAGTTCAATGATAATACAGTTTGCTTGAAAAATAATATTTTTACTAATGAAATGTTTTTTCTATATATTATCTAATCTGGACTGTTCACTGTCTGTGTAAGAAAGTAATTTTATATCTAGAAGGCCGTTTTAGAGTGATTGAATTGCAAAACTTTGTACTGTTCTCAGTTGAATAAGAACATTTTATCTGTATAGGCGTCTCACTTTCTACTTTCCAAACCATTAAACTTTATTACCTTTACCCAATTAAGTAGAAATTGTTGAAAATAATTTATTTGTATTAGCGTTGCACTGCCCATTTATCTAATCAATTAATTGTATTTTAAAGAGAGCTTTATTAGTAAAATACTCTGATTTCAACATACGTATTTAATCAATTGAGTTTAAGTTTTTGAAAAATTACACATTGCTTAAGTGGCCCCAATTAGATTTTTATATTTTTTTATTATTTATAAGTTATTGCTATTGATTTTGCTTTAAATGTTGTATTTCTTTATATTAAAAAGAAAAATAAAACTTAAACCAAGAAAAGACTATTTGGGGATTCACAGTAGTGCCATAAAGTCATATGTCCTATTATAATAGCATGAAAAATTAAGACTATTGTGAACAACCCCTCATAATTAAGTGTGCTATTATGAATTTAAATCAGCTGATGTAAAACAATTATAAAAATAAATATTTTCTTTAATAATGCCAAAAACAAGTAAAAAAACAAAATAATAGCCAGTTTGTGCGAAAAGTACATTTTAGATGTTCTAATGGCAAACTCAAGTAAATAAATTACAAATAAATTAAATTTTATTTGATAAACAAAAACAGCAGAGTCCTTAGCCGACCTAATTTGACGCCACCAGTGATTTGTTATCAAAAATTAGCAACTGCGCTCAAATTTGGATGTCGGCCCGATAAAATTATACAATGAACGGCGACAGCTTACAAAAACTGTTGCGGCTTGGCTTAGGCGGCTTAGCCGTTTAGCACAGGTTTCTGCTTATTAAATACGACAGCACAATAAACATAGCGTACAAAGTTCTATTATTATAAGACACTTTTTGTTTGAAAAGCAACAACAACATTTTTAAACCATTGTAAAATTTTAGGACAATAGGACAATATGATATGATAAGACACCTTAGATGTGGATGCGAGTGTAACAGAGGATTCGAATTTATCGATCCTGTAATTGTCTCAACAATTTGGTCCTTGATTTCGAGCAATGGTTTAGGAAGACGGCGCAACCTGCCATACAGTGCCTGAAAGTATCACTTTATTGAGGCAAACGTTTTGTTACCAAATTATCTTAAGAAATTGAGCTGTAAATCGACCACCTCATTCGATTGATTTGACAACTTTGGGCTACGTTTTGTGTTGGTACGTAAAATCTGAGATGTATGCTGATAAACCAGCAACGACTGATCATTTAGTAGCCAATATTCGAAACACTATTCAAGAGATAAAACCGTGTATGATCGAAAAAGGGGATGACATTCTTAAGGCGTAGAAGCAGAAATTATTTTTTAATATTAAATGCCATACAATTTCTGAAGTAATGAAGTAAATATATTGGTCAATCTTTTGAATTTATTGCGTTTTATTTTTATATAAATTTAAATGCCTCTAAAGAAAATAAAAATGCAGTACAACAATTAGCTTTTGATGTCTCTGTGACTTTTAACTACTATTTCCTTACATTTAAATGCACATCGCTTTTAACGAACACATACCGGAGAATTAAAGTTTTTCCACAATAAATTGTTTTGAAAGTGTTTTCAAATTTTAATTGATTTCCTTTTCATATGCTGCAATTATGAGCAGTAATGATTTAAGTGGTAGTGATGATTAAAAAATTAAATATCGTTCAAGTGATGAAGAGGAAAATGTTTCAAGCAAAAATTCATTAATTTTCATCATTTACTGAATGGGCATTACCCAGTGGTGTGGCCGACTAAATACTTATTTAGCACGCAGTATTTCAATTTGGATTTTAATTTGAATTTAACTACTGGCAGACTTCTTGGCAAAATTTGAAAATTATTATAGTTGTTTTCCTTGTTTTTGCTTCATTTATCATTATAAATAGGAAGGTGTTTTGGTAGTACTTAAACATTGTTGCTTAAATTGTTTTTCACTTCGAGTTAAGAACTTTAATGTTTTTTGTTTTAATTGTCCGATATATTCTTATTGCAGTTTGTTATTAATGATGTTCGACAAAATGATTGTATTTTATAAACGGGTATGAAAGGTGTTTGGAGTAGAGAAATATTTGTTGTTTGTTGTTTTATTGTTCGTTGTTGACTCTTACAATCAAAATAAAATAAACACTAATGATTATTCGTATTTTTGGTTTTAGCTGCATTTGCCTTTTGAAATTTTATATCTGTAAAAGCATTTTTAGTAAATTTATTAATTTTGTTATTTTTGTTTTCTTTGAATGTTGGAAACTGAGGTGTTGGTGTTAAGAATCCTTCTTAATGATCTCCTTTCATATGTTGCTGTTATTTTTCCTTTTGCTTAATTTTTATTGTTGTTCAGAAAGTTAAATGGTGTCGCGGTCATGTTTTGACAGTTCCTGTTGTCTTAAACTGTTACATTCGTCATATTGTTTGTATTTTTTTATACTTAATGATTAATGGTTGAATTGTTTTATAGATTTGATATGCGTTAAATTAAATAGTTCCTAATAATGTAATTAAATTAATATTTCTTAGCATGAACTTAGTTGAGAATTAATGATCTTTTGAATAACTATAGTCATAATTGCATTTGTAGCAGCAGGACTGGTTTAAATAGAAAACTCGTAGTGTCATAAATAGGAGAATATTTAACAAAAAGGAAATATTTAACAAAAAACTAAGAAATGGGAATATACGTCTACTATATTATTTGTTTGTGAAAATGTTGCAGTAATGTACAAATATTTCTTTTTATCTTAGAACTGTGGACTTAGGTAGAAAAGGGGAAAGCAGGAAGCAAGAGTCACCTCTAACACCCACACTCGAAGACCAATGTGGTCCATGTTTTTTTTTTGTGCTTTAACTATAGATTTTCTGCTTAAAAATTTTAATTTGAAAAAAGAAAAAGATTTTAAGTCTTTACATCACAAAGGATCAATTCTCGTTCTGTGAAACTGTGAAATGAAAAGTTTCTACGTATAATATCATTAAAAGTTTTCATTTAATAGTTTAATGAAACCAGAATTAGCACCCAGGACTCTAAAGATTTAAACATTTCTTTTGAAGCTAATCGGATTACAATGGAACCAACCGTTAATTTGTATTTTTGAATTAATTTTAAATCATGAAATAAATAGAATGTGTTTTTAGTAATAAGATTTAAAATCCATTAGCAATAGTATTTTATAAAAAAATATATAAAAGGTGTTCTTTTATTCCAAGCAATATATAAAAAAAATACATGGCTAATATGTATAAGATATTTATAATTTTATTTTGTACCTAACTTAACGTAAAGTAATAAAACATCGTGCTCATTGGATGAAAAAAAAAATAAAAAATAAAAATATGATAATATGAATGTAATGGATTTTCGATAATAAGCCACCAAAAAATTTTTAAAATTCATTCTCTTACCGTATAGCATCCATGGAATGCTTAAATTGCTTAAATACGAAAGCACAATTAAGTAAAAATTGTAACTGCTTAATATTTCAGGATTAGCAAAACGAATACAAATTTATTTCACAAGTAATTTTTTCTTTATATTTCTCCCTTATGGACTGCTTTTACTGAAATAGACGAGTGAAACATCTAATATAAAAATTATGTCATCTAGAACGCGCTCAGGGAAGCAGGTGAGCACTTAGTAAGCGATTGAAGAAGCATTGCCTGGTAATGGATTGTTTTGTTGGGAAAATAAAAGTTATGAATTTAACTGCAAGTTTACCAATAGAATTTGGTTATAATCTGACAACGTTAAAGAAGTACGAATGTTTTCATTTGTATACAAGAATGAGTGCCGTTTAAAAATTAAAAACAAAATAAAAAACAATACAGCAGATATTCGGCCGTTTCGATTCTTATATACCCTATACCAATTTAGCCAATATTTAAAATATTTAAAAGTTATCTTATCCATTAATGAAATCAATTAGATTAAAACAAAATTGTTGGATGTAGCGTAGCATAAGTTATCATAGCTCCGTCATATCACACGATAATAACGATGCATTTTCTTTAACACAATTTTTGCTAGTTTGCTTAGATAATAGAAATTTATTTTAGCATAATCATATTAATATATTATTGTATATTATGACGAGAAAGGCGTTAAAACTGGTACCTAATTTACTTAACTTAATTAAGAACGCTATCTGCATAATTTTTATGTTTCATTACAACAAAACCTTTTAACTGGACCTTTTTCGTTGATTTTATTTATCCGAAGCCACTCTAGCATCACACCGTCCTTGACTCGATACGAAATTTTGATTTAGTTGGAAATGATTACTTGAATAGCAATTTATAAAAAAAATGATTTTGTTTCGGTGTCAGTTAATGGCAAAACATCCATAATCCGGCCAAATGAACGCATACCCTGATCTAGATTTCAGATACATTCAGACGTTTTTACAACTCTTAATATATTATTAAGAATTAGTTAATAAATCTATATGTTTGTATTCAAGATCATTTTCTTACTTTTTAACTGTTCACAACTCTTTTTTATACTAGTGCTTATTTCGTGAATGGTAACACTTAGCTCATGTCTGATTTGACAGATAATTAGTTTTATCCTTCCGCTGAACGAATATGGTTGTGTATACGTTTGAACAACGCTTCGCTAAGTGGGCCTGCGATCGACTTACAGAAGATGTCGATTTTGCCAAAAAAAAATCATAATTTCAGATGAAGCTCATTTTGATCCTGGCGGGTATGTAAACGTAAACAAGCAAAATTGTCGCATTTGGGGCACAGAAACCGCGCTTGCATACATTGAAAAGCGAGTCACTGTTTGGTGCGGATTTTGGTCCAGAGGCATAATTGGGCGTTAAAAGTCAGCATAATCGAAAAAAATGGGGAGAACTGTACAAATTTGACAAATTTCAGCATACTGGGTATGTAGGAAATGTGAAAAACCTATACATGCTTGCCCAGATCATTTTGCGGAAAATATTGATTTTGTACGGCGATATGGTGGCAGAAGAGCCGTCAACCTCGACTCGTGATAGAACCTTCTGTATTAATTAAAAAAATATTAAGATAATTCCCTGAATTTTTTTTTACTTACAACTGACATCGTTCGTTTTGGTTGGGCCACCCTTTATATAAAATATTTATGTACATATTTCTGTTATTTTATTTGGTTGTTGTACTTTCAAAGATTAATGCTTTTATTACCGCTTAGAGTTCCTTTAGTCAATGCCAGAAACTTAATCTGAATGCCATCTCGTCAACTGATGGCATCAGATTAGTTTTATGCCAAACATTTTCAGTATAATTCAGAAAAACATAATAAAGTGGTTACAAAGGAAATAGTTAAAAACAAAGTATGTACGAAACAATAAACATACAATGAAATGATATCTCTTGTGTGAAAGAGATTCATTAACAATCACCGGAACTTTCATTATAATACTAAAAGGAAGCGTACCGTTGCAAGGATGTCTAGTATTCGTATTTAAACATTTGTACGTATTAACGCATACATGTATGTTTGTGCCGGCGTTCTTGGTAACGACATGAACTTTTTGTGTTTCATTGTGTGACGATATCGATGGGTATCTTCAATGATAACTTGTGGCATGGTGCTACCAACAACGAAATAACTTATCCAAAGAAAAAGTAATAAATGGGTAAAGTTAAACTTATGAAAACCATAAAATAATTAACACTTGATTATTATTTTGGGAGTTTTAACACTTTACAGAATGACTAACGACTCAACAGACTTTTGTTTGAATATCTTATTTATCTAAAAATAAACTTTTACTAAAGCAACTATTAAGAAAGGGGTAAATGTTGTGAGAGCTTCAAATTAATTTAGCACATTAAATTCAATTGATTTAATGTATTTCAAATATGTACTGAGTGACATATAAAACATTTTTAAGATCCTAAACATGGAACATAGGCCCATAGATTCTGAACCCTGCTGTTAGATTAAGGCCATTTCGTTCAATATTTTTCTTTTTATTTCTATAAATTTTAAACGGTACTTTATATTGTTGTGAAAATTCTGCTCACATGACTTTATTTTTTAAACAACGTTGTTTTATAATTTAAAGTATTTAAAAATTGATAAAGAAAAATTTACTAATCTTATATTAGGGCGCATAAGGGTTTTTATTTGTTAGAAATTAAAACATTAGGTTTCTTTCTTCTAATTTTGATAAACTGCTATACATTCATATATTTTTCTACTGCACATTGAAAATATATTTTTCTGTAATTCTTTTAAATAATTTTCTCGCAAATAGAGAATTTGAAATCAGCTTTAGTGTTGGTAGGATAATGCTTGAATTTCAGTCAATTACTGCGTTAAGAACTGTTATGGGGACAATATACTCTATGTGCCTTAACTAAATAATAAAAACTCTTTCATTTAACGATTTCGTTCAGTTAGTACCATGAAACGTCGATCTCACAATATTGTATATACAAATTATTTTGCGATTTGTGATAAAAGTGGCGTTCATTTTATAAACACTAAATACACTTTCTATAAGAAACAAAGTATTAGCAGCTTTAAATTAAAAAAAAAATAATAATATAAATTTTTTCGATCTCTAATAAGAAACAATATCCGGTTTTTTCTTCGATACACTTTTATCAGCAAGAACCAAATGTATACATACACAGAGGCAGGGTTTTTACATTCAGTAACAGTAATGTTGTTGTATTTTCTTCTTTTAAGCTTTACATTAATTCAAACATAATGGCTTGGTTCTGGTTTTGCAGTTTTAGCTTCTCCAGGATATGTTGTATCTTCAAAATGTGGCCCGACTTTTAATCTACAGCTAAACAAAATTTCAAACAATATTTCGCAGATTATTATTGCCTAAATTGTCAAAAGGAACAATGTCCTTAAGCTAGAATCCCACTATCGGTACAATGTAGCGATTTTCGTCGCATTTCATCTGCCGATAATGTGAACGCACAATTTTTTGGAAAATGCGACGATCTGCGCCGAAATCGTGCTGACTATGGACAATCAAAATCATCTCTGATGTGCCGATAATGTGAACACTGTTGTGCACAACATCGAATCAATAAATTGCTAAATATGCGCCGATTTTTGTCGGCGACTTGTGCGCCTAATAAAAAGACCGATAAACGCCGATATACACAGAAAAAATTAAATTTCTGATTCAATAAAGAAATTTACAGAACCTAATATGAAATTTGTTTGAATGAGGACCTATCACTAAATTTGTAAATTCAAACAAAAAAAAACTAATTTTTTTCTAATACAGTTTTATGTTTGAATCTGTAAAACTTTTTATTAAAATGTTTAAGACTTTTAAACAAATTATTAACAGAAACAATTAAAAAGTTTATTGAAACAATTTCCGATTTTCTAACAAATTGTTAGCAGAAAGAAATAAAAAGTTTTTGAAAAAATTCACAAACATTTTTTAGTTCAAGAATATTTGCAAAATTATTTAATTCAGACAAAAAATTCAGAGAATGAATCAATGACAAGCTAGTTAAAATCTCAAAGAAATATTTAATCAAAGATAATTATTTAATTAATAAAAATAGATTACGACACACCAGACAAGAAAAAAGCTTCTTTAAAGTGTTGTATCAAACTAAAATATTTAAGCCTACAGTATCTTTAACCAAATAAGAATTATAAAATTAATTATAGAAATAACAAACAATGAAAACGCACACTAACTGCAAATAAAAAAAACTTAAGTTGTTGTTTTAGCATATGTGTTAAACTAAGGAAATAATCAAACAAAAAATTATTTGAAACAATTAAAATATTAATAGAAATTGAAATTAAGTCTGGGCAAACGTTTGTTTAAAAATATTTTATTTATAATTTTTTCTGTGTACTAGAACAATATTGCCAGCAATGGTGAATTTTCGTCAAACGTGGGAATTAATTTTTTTATTCTTTTTTTTAAAAATGTATATATGTATATACATACATATATATTTATACATGTTTTCTTTATTTATAAATATGTATATTTATATTTCTTAATGTAATTTTTGTACCATTTTATATATAGATTTTGCAATTTACTTTCGAAAAACAGGTTTTAGACTCTACTTAAAATTTTATAATTTCGAGAAAATATGCTCTTGTTAATCATGTGCGATATGTGTTTTTTAATTTCTAAAATATTTTTCATGATTACTAGTCAAGCCCTTTAATATATTTTATACCCACATTGATATGTTATCTGCCGACCTTTCATTTCATTTGATACCAATGTTATGGTCAAGGGGATACATTTTTATTTACTATTTGTGGCCCATATTTATTTTCGTACCCCATCTTGAATTCGAATTTTAAATAATAAGTCTTAGCTAAAAAATTCGATTTTTGTTTGAAATCCTTAAGAGAATACCTAGGAAGTTAAATGTTGGTGCTAATATTTAAAATATTTTTTAAAACTTTATAAAATAGGTTTACTCAAAAAAATACACGTCTTATTAAAAAAATTATATAATTGTTATCAACTTATTGATTTGGCGATTTTTAACATAAAGTTTTGTGATATAATTCAAAATTAACTTGTGGCAACCATTCTGCTGGCAAACATTTGTTCACAAAACAAGAAGAATAAAAACAATAGTCTACTCAGTAAGTAATTTTATACACATAAATTGATTTTTAAAAAAACATTGATATTTTAATGATCATTTAAATTTTTCTTTTTTTATTCTCACATAATTTTTGAAAATAAAACTTTGATTTTCAACTTCACTAAATTTGCGCAAAATTCTCTCATACGCACCATATTAATTTCTTTTTTTTAATCACTCTCTTCCTCAAATACTTTGTTTTTTGAGTATTCAAAAGCAAATAAACAAAAACAATTGACTTCATTTTGCGAATAAGGCACGATAGTGTGACCGTATTTTAATAATTACTGTTGCAATTGCGTTTTGACCGATATGAGCCGAAAAAGATGGTCACAATATGCAACGATAATGGGGCCGCTCAAAAATGCATCGTTAAATTTTTTTGAATGTGTACCGATTAAGCACGACCAAAATCGGTACACATTTTGCTATTTGCGCTGATAGTGGGATCCCGGCTTTAGAATTTCAAAAGTTTCGCACCATTAACTTTATGACATTTGTAAAATATTTAAAGAAGGAGTTGCCAGCACTCCAACAATTCACGAATAGGAGCATATTTGATGTTGCAACGAATTTTTTTTGGACTAGAACGCAGCGTACCTAAGATTGTTATTATTTATTTCACCACCATGTATAAATTTTACTTAAAGCTATTTTTTTACTGAACTTAAAAAATAAAAACGGACATGCTAAACTTTTTCTGCAAGAACTTTCTTTAGGCAATAAGAAGGCGATCATAGCTAGTTGCCCTCACGTCTATTTGCCTTCTATTTCATAATTACTTGTTTCGTTATAGTCCGAATCAAATTATTATATGAAATTTCTGAGTCACCTTCTAGATTTATTTAGTTCAGTCAAAATTCGTTCATTTTATTTCACAAAGTGGCAACAACAAAAACTAGGCCAGACTATGTTGTCCATGTTACCTTATAAATTTCTTTGATTTGTTTTAGTAGTTACGATATAGAGGACAAATATCATTGATGTAACGAGATATTCATTCAAATTTAATATAAAATATTCGTTGAACATTTTAATTTTATTATAAAATATTTGGTCTCTTAATCTAGGATTCGCCTTTTTTTATCTAACAGCAGGGTTAAGGGAATTCTTTAAAAATTAGTAAAACTTAAATAAAAACTTACAATATACACTTTAATTGCATTTGTATTTAGAAATAATATTATAAATTTGCTTACAACATTAAACGTGAGATGAGTTTATTTTGAAATATGACATATTATTCTTAATTCAAGTTATGAGCTATTCCGAAATTTATAATATCTGGTCTATGATTGATGTTAAAAAAACCTGAAGCAGGAACGGAAAGTTTATATCCGTTGAAGGTTGTGTTTTTTGGACGCCTTTGATATTTATTAAAAAATTTAAAATAAAAAGAACAATTAAAATATGCAATTATTTGAAAAATAAAGTTTCAGTTGAGGCTTATTGGTTTCTTAAAAAACCAAGTAAAAACAAGTAACAGTGCTATATTCGGCCGTGCCGAATCTTATATACCCTTCACAACGTGTAGTCATGCAATGACAATTGTTGTTCATCCCATATAAAATACGTGCATACGTACACGTTAGAATAAATGTGGCATCGAATCCCAGCTGAGCCAAAAAAATTTTATTTTATTTTATTTAATATATTATTTATATTTTATTATTTTTTTTATATTTTTTTTATATTTTTTTTAAATTTTTTTTTAAATTTTTTTAAAAAATTTTTTAAAATTTTTTTTTGTAGTTTTTTTTATTATTTTTTTCTTATTTTTAATATTTTTTTTTTTTGTAATTTTTTTTGTTTGGTATGTTTTTTACATGTATGTATGTATGTATGTATGTATGTATGTTGTTGTTGTAATTGTGAAAAAAAACGAGGTGGTCGTGGTTTTTTGCTTATATCTCAGAAAGTTATGGGGCGATTGTGCTGAATTTCAATAGCGATTCATTCCTGGATATTTCCAAGAAATTGATACCATATACAGATCTGAGGAACATATAGTTGCTTCTAAAAGTTGATTTCAACCAACACACGGACAGACGGATAGACGGACAGACGGACAGACGGTCAGGGCTTAATCGACTCCTCTATTCATAAGCTTTCAGAAAATATATACTTTATGGGGTCGGAAATGAAAATTGTAGAAATTACAAACGGAATGACAAAGCTATATATACCCTTGTGCACCACAGGTGAAGGGTATAAAAATATTAAATAAAGTTTATATTTATATAAATATTAAAATAAGTGCTTTTATATGTCGTTAAACGTAAAGTTGAGTATATGATCCATATGGTCTTTAACACAGATAATTACCGTGACATATTAATATTTTTGTTGCTTCGTGATAATAAAAACAAACTTGATGTGCTGACTTATTATTTTTGTGAATTTGTCTGGAATTATTCAATTCAATTATATTATGTTACTTTTAGACTAGTTACGATCAGCAAAGTCGTGTTTTTCATTTTACCGTAACATGTGAGTTTTCTGTGTTATTATGTAACAAATGAAGTAACCCATTTCAGAAATAATAATGCAGACTAGATACTATAGGATCAATCACAACTAAAAGTAACCCAGTTAGAAAAAATATATTGAATTAGCAACTATTTGTATTTTGATTGTTTTGTCTTTTAATACATTCTTACGTAATATTAAAGAAATAATAAGAATGAAACAAAGAATGGGGATGACTGATGTGACGAACAGACGTCATAGTCGCTTGTCGTCATGTTGTACGTTGTGATGCGTTGTATAGACATTTACGGTTGTTGGACGCACTAATATGGATCTGTGTGACTTTGTACGTTTCTATTCATTGCCCTCCATTGTCTCAGTTGTATGCCAACCGTTGAGTTTTTCGTAGCATTCATTTTTGTGTGTCTGCCAACGATTATGGAACTGATGATTAGGTTGATGTTGACGATGATGATGATGGTGGTTGTTCCTGAAGTATTAGTATATTTTCGTTGTGCTTGTGTGAGTGTTTGCATGTGTATGTGTGTGTCACATTTCAATCTATATCAATCTTATGTTCGCAATGACGGATGACATTTGTCAATGTCAGACATTTTTGTTTTTCTATTTCTTTGTGTGAAAAAAATTTCTAATGGCAGGAGTGTTGCGAAGAAGAAAAAAAAAACTAAAAACAACACGCACACACACAAACACAATCAAGTTTCATTGAGGGTTGTTTTTACGAGATCAACAATAGAAAGTTATTTATAAAAGTTCTGGTTAAGCTTTTATTCTAATTTTACAAATAAGAAATAAGTAGACTTTTCACTTTGTGATACGAGCGTTTTCTTCTGATCCCTAAAGGTTTAGTTACAAGCCTTATAATCGATTTTGCAATTTGATTATAAGAAGAACATATTAAATAAATAGTTTCGGAACTCGTTCTAATAATATTTTTTTTATTCCATTTGAACGTGTCATGGAACTAATGCGTCGAAGAAATTGTTATACATTTTACTTAGCGTTCTGATGGTCTTAAAGAAACATAATTAGTTTTACATCATTCATGCTTAAGACAAGAAATCCAATGCAAAAGTTAAAGTTATAGTAGACTAAGATTAAAATGATAATAGACACTGATGTTCAAAATGTCAGAGATATATTTATGAGATATGAGCCGAATAATAAAAAATTTCGCTATTTTGAATTGTTGCGACTCTAAAACAATTTTTCTTTTAAATTAGGTCAACAATAGTAGGAAATACTTTTTTTTAATCTAAAATTATATATCAATACTTTAAGACTTTTTTGAGTTTTGAACAAATTGTATTGTTATTAATTTTCCCCATCTGTTTCCCGAAATGTTTTACAATTTTACAAAATTATGATATAAATAAGCGCCATGGCAAGAGCTTTTTTTTAAGAAAACAACATATGAAAGGTTTGAGGATAATCTCAAGGAACCAAAATTTTGTTTATGTTTGATAAGTCAATATTTTTTCAAATAAGTTCTGGCGCATGTTATTATTACCCGAAATGACTTGTTTGAAATATTAATTAATCTATTTCTAACTATTTCTCAATATAATCAGCAATTTTGGGGTTATAAAAAAATTATGGGGTAATTCCACTGTGGCATGGCTGTGACCATGATATAAATACTATTTGTTATAAACCCAAAATATAAAATTTATAATTTAAAAAAGTGTGCGATTTCCCAGCTTTAAAACTTTTAAAAATAAATGTGGCCTTAAGTTTTTACTCTACTTTCATATATTCTAGCATTGAACGTGGTAACCTTTTGGGTAAAATGGGACAACAATTAATCAATTTTTCCTCCGTATGTATGCTAAAAGCAGTGCCTAAAAAATCTTTGTTTTAAATAAATTTTCGGAATCATGGAACAATATGATACAAGATGTATTCAGAAGTGGTCGCGACGATTCAAATGTTAATTCAAAAGTGACTAAATCTGGATGAGAAAATGAATGAGAACATATACATAAAACAATTTTGGAAAAGTTAAATTAAACAAACTCAGAGATGTAGCGATAGCAAAGAATTCATAGAGCAGTCGATTATATTTCTTGGTAAAAATTTTGGTGTTTTTCGCACATATGGTACAAGTTCCAATGCAAGATTGATGTCGAAAATTCTTTTGTTTTGTTAGTACAAGTTCAAGCTGACTGCAAGTGAACTTTAGTTCGAGGAATTGCAATTTTTGACCTGATGCTTTATAAATATTAAATTCTAGTTTCAATTGAAAGCTGTAATCAGGATTTAAATTTTTTGCGTTTTTCTATAATCTTTAAAATATCTATGAAGTTTCGTTTTATGCGGTAGCTGAAAAGTTAAAGAATCAGTTGTGGTGTTTGACTTCGAAACAGTAGGACTAGCGTTTTTCGATCCGAGAATTTTTCTACAAATAAAGCAATAAAATGGGAAAGCGTTTGGCATCGAAGTCTCCTACCGTAATTTTTGTCAAATTCCGTCATATTCCAATTTGCAGTACCTGCTGACAAGTAAATAATGGATTTTGTTTCGTGCATTTATTAATTTTGAACATTAAGGTGGCTATTTCGGTAAAGTCATACAATTTTACTGTCAAATATGCACAACATTTCAAGTTAATCGGTCGTAGTGAAATTGAGAAGAAACTGCATTGAAAGCTAAAATGTTCATATCAATTTGTAATGAAAACATTTTGATATATACACTACAAAAAATGATTTAAAAACAAAACTAAATTGAAAACTGAAAGTAGTATTGAAAATATATATCGAAATTAATGGTAAAAAAATAAGAATTTATTTCGAGCATTTTGAGAAAATTGTATATAATTGTATTGTATGTATTCACAGTCCTAACTTTTTGGACATGTGTATGCCATAAACCAATAATAAGCTGACTAGTTATGCTGAACATTAAACTTTTTGATCTTATTAAGACAATCGTGCCCTTAATTACGAAACTTTTCTGGTCATATATTTATTGTTTGAAGACATTTACCGTTTAATTACAAAATATTCCTATTTTGTGCAACATTTCTCAAACATTTGACAGCCGGGTTAATAGGTCTACATTACAGATTAACGATATAATTCATAAAACTTTCAACAGATTTTGTCAAATTCCATAGAATATCAGTATATATATACCCATTATAGACCTTTAATATGTAAATTTTAATGAAGCAATATTTACATTAAAAGTCATAATATATTAAATTTTACAAGTTTTGTTTTAATACTAAAGGATGGTTAAATGTTAAGTGCCGATGATGCATTTCATCTGACATTTCTCAATTTCAGACTAACTCAATTTCAAGCATGGAAAGATACACAATCGAGCAACGCGTTAAAGTTATTCAGGCTTTTTATGAAAATGGGTGTTCAAATCAAAATGAATTTCGTGCACCTTGTGACCTTTTTGGTCAACATAATCATTTAAATCCAAGTCCAAAATCGAGAGAATTGTAATAAATATTTAAATTTCAGCAAAACAGGTCTGTATGAAATGTGAAGATATCTGTGAATGCCACATTAGTTCGTTGCATGGGAAACATTGCTGTGTTTTGCGGAAGTGTGGCAAAACGTTTGACACAACATTAAACAAATTGGAAGGGCAGTGCTAAAGTAGAATACACCTTTTGCTATACTTTAGACGAGATGCCTTTTCTTACTTACATCGTATTTTTGTTATAATATTTAAAGTGATATTAAAGTGTCGTGTCTAACGGTAAAAGACAACTTCAGTTAGTCAATATTTCAAAAATCATCAAAAATGCTTTTACCCTGTGTTTGTTAACAGCAAACACTTATAGTCAGTCCGTCAGATAGACAGACAGACAGACATTACTGCTACCACCATTGCAAACACCATTATTATTAAAACAACTCCAAATATATTCATATAAAATGACTGCTACTGCCGACAGCCACCCTTCTTTCACTTCATGAGTTTGACGAATTTCTTGTCAAATATTTTTTTGTCATGTTGTATATTTTTTGTATTCTTTTTTATTAAAATTATTTCCCAGAATTGGCTTTTATATTAGTGTGCAGTTTAGGAGTGCCAGGGATTTCCTTTAAAATTCTCATGGGGAATAAAAATCGGTGAATTGTGTTTGTTTTTTTGTTATTTCCTAAACAAATATTTGCATTCTTATGGGCACAGACGCAAACACCCTCACATTCATTTAAATTTCTTATACAAGTTTATACATAAATACATACATACAAACGTACACACACACATACATACATATAGAAACTTAAGGGGCTGTTTGACATGTGTGTGGTATTTATCATTGATTTCTTTTCAAAGTACTTTGAGATTTTAAGACAAACTTAAGTATTTTCGTCCCCATTTTATTGATACTTGTTTGTCTCTATCGGTTGACTATTGATTCACATACTTCGGTGGTTTTAAGATCACTTTAGAAAAAGGAATTGGATTTAGGAATTGTAACTGATGCGTAAAGTGCATAATTTTGTCACTGTTATTTTGATAAATGTTTCTTGTCAATCTATAAATTGAACAACTGTCGTAATTTGAAAATAAATGTTAACGGCAAATATTAAGTGTATGTTCTGGTATAACAAATGATGATTCAGTGACTGGAGAAGTAAAATCAATAATTTCTATGTTTAGATCGGCTTTCTATTTTTACGAGTTATTTGATCCGTTATATGATTTTTAATAATACCAGTAGTGACCGACCGCACTAAAAAAGGAGACCGTTTTGTTAACTAACATGAGAAAATTTATAAAAGGAGCCTAAAATATTTTGTGATGGCGAAAGTATTTGTACATGTAATAAAATAGCCTCTTCGAAAATATCTTACCTTTTTGTCATCTTTACCTTTCAGAGTATTTTAGAGTCTCACAGATACATTAGAATTTGAGATATTGCAAACTTACGACTTTAAACGCTCTAGATTTTTGATTTAATATCGAGAAGGACAACATTTTTAATGTTCCTTTAAATGGAAGAGATTGGAACACATTTCGAAGTATTTTACAATTGTTTTTTGTATCTTTAACGAATTAAAAAAAAAATATTTAGAGTTTATTTCTCTTCTAAAGATAACTTTAGAACCAGATTAGGATCACTAGTTCTTTAACCGAGACCCAACTTACACTTGAAATAACTTAATAAGTAAGTTATACTAAAATCAATGTAATAAAATAGTTGTATGGAAGGGTTGTATTTATAAAGAGCTCAATCTATATTTGCAAGTTTTTATTGGTTTATATTTGATTATTCTTTTAGATTTTGGAATTTTACAATAAATTATTTTAATTTAGAAAATATTGCAATCCATTACAAATATAACTACTTTAAAAGAAAAACTGATTATATAGCCAATGTACAGAATAAGTTCTAAATGACCTTTTTGAAACTGAAATATTAATACCGGAACCAACAGAAATAATTACGTTATGGTATTGAAGTGTTATTGTAGAAATCAAAATATATAAAACCTTTTCAATATATAAAAAGAAAAAAAAAAATTAAATATTTATGTGTGAGTATGCATAAATATAAAAGTGTATATGAAACAAAATAATCTGCTTTCATTGAATCCTATATTTTTCAACTACAAAGAATAGTCGTTTGCCAAATAAATCATGAGCGATTATTCCAATTTTTATCTAAACAGATACGTTAGCAAACAAAATTTGCTCTTCCGACGTACTAAGAGTCCAAGTTTACTATTTACGCCAGAGGTGTTTTATTCTTTCGAGTGCACCCAGATTAATACTGTTACTTGTGACTGGGCACCTCTGCCAATTCATGAGCAATAAGCTTTTATTACTAAACCATAATGAATTGGTACTCGTACGCATGTTGATTTTACTGGACGTCGTATCTGTATATACAGTTCGATTTACAATACATATACATTTTTGAGTGCGATTTCAGGTTATGATGGCACGATTTTACCACTCCTAATTTATAATATTTTATTAATAAATATTGCAATAAAATAATGCTACATTTTGCTAAAAAATATTAAATCGAAATGTAATTCCTTTGAATGAAAATAGTTAACACAGTTTATTTTTTACGGCTTGCTGCACCGGAATATTTTCTTATACAGAGCTACTGTCCAGGAAAAAGTTGTGTCTTCTTTGTTTTCTACTACTTTAGCACTAACTTTGTGTTCATATAATATTCGCACCCGAAATAAAAATTAGATGACTATTTTATTTATGCGTTGTATTGTTTTTGGGTCAAATGTACGAGATCATGAATGTTTTTGAAATTTCGAATTTCCATTTTTGAATTCGTAGGACTTATAGTTCTAACTGACGCAGCCAAAGCAAAAAAAGAAAATAATAAAAATAAAAAATTTAATAAGAAACACACATTATACAAATACATACATAAACGAACCACTGCAAATATTTACGTTTAAAAATTTACAAAAAAAAAATCATAAAAAATAAAATTTTAACCTAAAAACAAAAGTCTTAAGCATTTGTGATTCTCTTTAAAATGTTTTCCTGTTCACTTTAATTTTTGTTTTGTTCACTTTGTTCTCGTCATGTCCATCGAGTGATTTTGATGAATTGCTGTCATTAATCTCTGACGTACACAGTTCAAATACAAAATATAAAAAGGATACACGTTCAGACCCATACAAACACATTTCTGCTATTATCTCCTGGGTGCTGGCTCTTTGCTTGATACTTACATTCTGTTCTCTACACATAAATAAATAAATTAAATGAAAAAATAAAACTCGTATTATGACCATACTGCTTTGGCTACCAAAAACGAAAACGAATAACTGAAAAAAAAGTTTTTTGAAAATGGTGATGGTAGGAAATTGTAACAATAATATCAAGGGATTACGATGAAATAAACCAAATAACCATAAAAAACCTCATTGGGGTTGGTTTTGGTTAAACATTAAAGCTGAAATTCATTCTGTTCATTTGCAGGCTTTTTTCTGGTTTAATCAAAATTTTTCTTCGAATTCATCTCTTCTTCTACTTTATTTAGTTGTTTTTAAAATGATAATTATTGTCTGTAATTAAATTTACAACGTGTGAAAAGTAGTATGATTGCAAGAAATATGTATGTGTGTTTGTATGTGTGTATGTATGCATGCATGTCCCATCGATGAGTAATTAGAAAACATATAAAATACAGAAATAAATTGTTGTGCTTTAATTAAAAATATATTAGAATACAAAAGTGGCATACAAAACTGTTTAAAAAAAACAAATTGCTTGCAATTATATAAATAATACTTTCATAATAGACACATATAATAAATTGAAAGAAATAGATTTGATTTAAAAATTAATTTGCATTGCTAAAAGGGAATAATTTTGCACTAATCAAGCCTTTTGTGTTTAAAGTTTTCATTACCTGGGTTTATAGGTGAAAGAGGAAGAGCCAGAATATGGCGGACATGCAGTCTCTCTCTACAGCGTTTTTATACCCACCACCAAAAAAATGGTGGGGGTATATTCATTTTGTCATTCCGTTTGTAACACATCGAAATATCCATTTTAGACCGCATAAAGTATATATATTCTGAATCGGGGTTTGATTTTATGACGATCTAGCTATGTCCGTCCGTCTGTCCGTCTGTCCGTCTGTTGAAAGCACGATAGAGGTCGCACCGAAAAAGCTAGAGGGCTCAAATTTTGCCAGAATCTTTCTTATAGACAAGGTTTGTTTGGTATTGAAAATGGGCTAAATCGGAATATTTGGAAGAGAGTTATAGCTCGAAAAGCAAGAGTAGGTCGAAAAAACCGTGTCCTTCTAACATCGAATAAAATGGAATTGTGTCCAAACGGATAAACGTAGAGTCATGAAACTTCGGATATATATTTCTCGAGTCAAAAGAATATTTCTTCCCAAAAATTGCTTAAATCTATGCATTAGAAAAGGAGTTATAGGTCAAAATGTACGAAAATTTATACCGCTCAGTGTAGATTTGAAATTTAAAACGTAATAAAACTGACAAAACTATATGTACGGTTCTGAAATTTTGCAAACATGGATTTTTGGTCAAAGTCTTCGTTATAAAGGAAAATAAATGTGCCACGCCCACTTTTTTTTTAAATTTTTTTAAAAATATATTAGTCATATTCATTAGCATTTATTCATTGCAGATGGCAACATCTGTTGAAGGCGCCACTACATTTTGCAAACACTAAGGATGATGTCTTTGCTAAACATCACGTAGAACACTAGATGACTCTAGTAACATTTTTTTGCACAAACTACAAAGGAATTTTATAGGGGTTTGTGAAAACGAAAATGACCGAAGTTTGTTTAGAAAAATTAACTAGAGTAATGATTTGTGCCCAACTTTACATATAGTTGTACACACAGTCTTATGAGGTTTAAGATTTAAAAATATTTAAAAAAATGTGCATCAGTAGATTTAAAATAAGTATTTGAATATTTAAAATACATATTTTAACTAAATTTTTTTTATCTATCTATTCTTTTGTAAAGGGTGGTTAAATTTTAAGGGCCACAGGGTGATTCAAAATAGACATGCTCAGCATTTTGCTAAAACGGGAAACTTATTAGTAAGATTTTGATTTTTAAAATTCTATAACATTTTACTTTTAAAAGATTTTCAAACGAAATAAGTTTTGTATAATTTTAAAATTTGTTAGCCATTAGTACATGAAAATAAATAGTTTATAATGTTTAGAAATAATTTTTTTTTATCTTTAGGTCTAAATTTTCCTAAATTCCTTTTTTTAATACACCATAACTTCTAGAAAGCATAAGATAACAAAAAGAAATTAGCACCATTTAGTAGATAAAACTCTCCTCTTTACCCCTATACCCCACTGTATACCTGGGACGATCCGACCGTGATCACCAGACCAATTTTTGTGACACAAGGTCAAATATTTTTTGCAAAATTTTAGTAAAAGAGCTAAACAAATTTTTTTGTAATGTGTTTTTTTTAAGTATTTTAGTTTTTATACCCGCAACCAAAAAAATGGTATATATATATTCTTAATCGGGGTTTTATTTGATGACGATCTAGCTATGTCCGTCCGCCTGTCCGTCTGTCCGTCTGTTAAAAGCACGATAGGGGTCCCATCGAAAAAGCTAGTGGGCTCAAATTTTGCCAGAATATGTCTTATACACAAGGTTTGTTTGGAATAGAAAATTGGCTAAATCGGAATATAAGGAAGAAAGTTATAGCTCGTAATGCAAGAGTTAGTCGAAAGAACCGTGTCCTTCCAACATCGAATAAAATGGAGTTGTGTCCACCAGCATCTACGTATGAGTCATGAAACTCCAAATATAAACTACCTGAGCAAAAACAATATATCTACCTAGAAATTGCCTAAATGCATGCATTAGGAAGGGAGTTAGAGATCAAAATGTACGAAAATTTATACCGCGCAGTGTATTTTTCAGTATGTTGAAAATTTTAAACCTAATAAGAGTGGCAAAATTAGATCTACGATTCTGAAATTTTGCAGGAATTGCTTTTTGGTCAAAAGCTTTCTTCTGACGGAAAATAAATGTGACACGCCAACCTCCCATACAACGTTTGCTCTCAAATTCTTATAATTTCTCTATAAATCGAATAATAAAGGACTTTATTGAAATTTATAAGTTGTATTTATTAGCATAAATAACTTCGACACACCTACTATAACGCCCACTTTTCACGTTATCTAATGTTAATGAAATTTAAATTTATAAAACCGACAAAATTAGAGGTATGATGATAAAATTTGCTACGGAAATCCTTCTAGTCAATGTTATTGTTATGCCAGAAAATTTAGGTGACACGCCCACTCTTACGCCCACATCCTATATAATGCCTTATCTCAAATTCATATAATTTCTCAATGAATAAATATTTTGGAAGAATTACGGACTATATTGAAATATCTAAGTTGTATTTATTAGCAGAAATTTTATAAACACGCTTACTTTAACGCCCATTTTCACTGAAACACTTAATTTACGAAAACATTTTACCAGCATATCGAAGTTATAAAGAGTGGGTTAATTTTAAGGGCCGATGTTGATTTTGAATAAAACACAAATTATTTAGGAAATTATTATCATTTTTTTTAATGATAATATTTGTATGGTTCAATTATGTATGGAACAAAATATCGGCCAAATGGCCCCGCGACCTCAACGGCACACCTCGATCCGATAGTCCAAATTTTCAATAACATTGTTGATGCTCAATTGTTGGGCACGATGATGAGTCGAAGTTGACTGTTTTTTTGCCACACTATCGTGAAAAACAGGAATGCTTCTAATTTAACGAATTTAGAAGGCATTCATAGATGTTCTAACATTTTATACAGAACTGGGGCGAATTACGGCATTCGATATCGATCGAAATTTTACTCGAACGATCGAGTACGCTGGGCTTTGGGTATAGAGATTCTAATAAGAGTTTTCAAATTTCGATCACGTTCGAGTGCCGTAATTCGGCCTCTGTTTTGAATTTAAAATTTAACCACCCTCTACAAAGAAAGTGATGTATATTTTATTATAAAGAGATTATTCCAAGCGATTAACAAAATAATATTTATTGTGCTTAAATGTACACAAAATTTTGTGGTGGGTATAAAAGATTCGGCACAGCCGAATATAGTGCTCTTACTTGTTATAAAACATATCATTGCGTTTACAATAAATTACTCAAACCTAATATCAAATGTCGATATGTATAACTAAAAGCATTGACACTCTTAAAAACTGGATGTTTATAATGTTTTTTGTAGATCCATGCAAAAAAATCGGATCAGTGTATTTTCTTTGTAACTTTACATCATCATTGCTTTTATCATTAAATTAAAAAAAATAACGACCAAATAAATAAAAGTAAAAGTCAAAAAAACAATTTGCATATATGTAGATTGAAATACAAAATTATAAGCCGTAATCTCAGATAATATTTCTAAGAAAATCTAACAAAATGGTTTCAAAACCAACTAAGATATGAGCACCAAAGTACAATGTTATTCATAAAATGTACAAACGGAAATCGATATGGGAATAAAAGGAAAAAATGCAAGATGCGTCCTAGATTAAATAGCGAATATATGAGTCAACCCCTTTAATCCCCACAATATTAGTATCAAATAAGAGCGCTAGACCAGTACTATGTAGTAAACTATGAAAAAGTGTAAAATCCAAGATGGTGTCTGAAACAAAATGGCGGAGCGAACTTTCTCGAACCCAATATTCAAACGTATCAAATGAAAAGGCTTGACTAGAGAATACAGTTAACTTTGTAAAAATTCAAAATCAAAGATGGCGTCAGAAAGAATAAAGAAAATAGCGTATTGTATGAAATCTTTTCTTCACTAATTCCCACATTTGTGACTGTGTGTCCTCGAGCATTTCCATTTTCCAACATTGTCAAAGTGTCGGAAAAATGTAAGTTGGCGAAAATTTGTAATGTAAAAACTCGACTTGTTCTTCTATTCCATAATGTTGCATGTCAGTACATCGCAAAACTGGGACTCGTGAAGCTATCGATGAGCTAAAAATGTGCAAAGGAAAAAGTCGTTGGCACACGCCAGTGATTTAAAACATGAAAATATTTATTTTGCATACTCTACATATAAAAGTAAATTTTAATTAAGCTTAAAATAAAAAAAAAAAACATTTCACTTAAGAAACTGATTAATATTATATTTAATTATAAATATTTAATAATAAAAAGGTAAATAGTATTTAGTAGGATATATATGCAAACTTAGTAATAGAGAAATTTCTTGTTGTTTGTACAAAAAAACACCAATTTTCTTTGTAGTATTGTAAAACTGTATTTAAAATATTTGTAATTATTTCTTTTCAGACATTTGGGTAAATATCTCCTTGATGTCACAGAGCAATTAATCAAGTTAACGGAAGAGGAATTACTTGCTCATAAATTCCATACATATTTATGTAGTAGAAGTCATCATTTACCATTCTGCAACTCTTACGAGCACAGCATGCTTGTATATTTATATAAAATATAATACTAGTAAAAATTTAATGAAACTTAAAACTCGAGGATACAAAAAGCAATGAACCATGAGTCATAGTAATACTGTCGTATTGTTATTTTCTGTCATGCAATTAATTTTTAAGTTACTCTTACTTAATGCTTAATTCAGTCATCCCTATGTATGTGAATATTTGTTATTAATTAATAAAATATATGTAAATAAATAGATCTGTTCACAAAAAAATTAAAATAAATTATATTAAAGACACATTTATAAATTCAACTACAATATACAATCCACAGAGTAAATAAAAACATTCAATATCAAACAAAATAATCAATTCAGCAATACTATGAGATAATTTTATTTTTATTTAATTGGATAAAAGAGCTCATGCAAAACTTTTATTAAAACCTATGATCGAAACTTAAGCATCATTTATCATATTTATGAATATTATTAGACACAATTAGAAATGTCCTAACTCAAATAATTGTAACATTACAGGAGGAGATAAAAACGTAATAGAAGCTGAGTTATAAAAATGTACATGCTTTATAAAATTTATTGTAAAACTGTTATTTTTGATACTATTGCATTAAATTTTTGTATCGAAGTATATTTTTCGAGAAATGTGTTGGCATCAATGAAAAACTTAATTTCGTAAAAAATACGAATTTTGGCCTTGCTACCAATTTTGACTATTGACATGTATATCACCAAGTGTCTAAATGTTTATAACTTAAAAAATATAAAATGAAACATATTTTAACTAATTTTGAGGCCCAGTAGAATTTTCGAAATGGTTAAGTGACTCTTCCGCTTACTGTTTGACATTCGAGAACAGTACAATTTGGCAAGCTAACATGGACAGATTGACGATTGAACAACGCTACCACATTATTGAAATTTACTTTGATAATCATTGAACGATTCACTTAGAGACATCTTTATGATGTGGCTATATTTTGGCTTAATATAATAAAACAAAATTGAAGCATATAGAGTGAGTCTACAACAGATTATACATACTTCATTACATTATACGCCGGTGGCATCATCGAACCTTATTTCTTACGTTATGGCAAATAGAAATCGTTATCGTATTATGATCGTTGACTTTTTGTTTCAAGATATGGATGAATTTTTTGTTATTTTTTCTATCGGGTTTAAAGAAATGATGTATCTTTGTACACCCTATATAATGTTTTGATGCACTCAGTTTTCATATGATCTTTAGCGATCACAATTTCCGTACAACTCTCTGTCCACCAAATGGACACAATGTCTAAAGTTATTTATTTTTCATTCTGTAAAAGTTTTAGATTTAAATTGTCAAGTACAATTCAATTTAAGTATTTAACATTTTTTTAAGTCGAAAGACCTTACTTTTATTTCCTTAAATTATATACATCTTGTTCAATTTTGGTACTAATTTGGAAAAAAAGCGTCGGTGACTAAATTAAATGCAGATTTGAGGGACCTCCAAATAGTTGAAGATTGATGCCTCTGTTTAATTTGAAATTAAATTAAAGTATAGACTGGTAACTTGTAATTTATTCGCAAACTACAATATTTAGATAACAACATAATGATCACACATCCGTAGCGCACATATGTATGTATGTATTTTTGTGTATTCTTCGTGAGTATGTTGAAAGACGTTTCATTATAAAAGTTAGTTGATCAATAAGCAGAGACAGAAAAGGAGACGTCGTAGGCACGTGAAGGCTATTGAGAGGGTGTCCAATCGGATCGATAGTCTCATGGGTGAGACCATGACTCCTGAAATGGAAGGACCGGGGAAGAAGCTTAAGGCTAATAAGCCTTCGAACTCTGAACTGAACTAGATACGGAAGGGGACGGATCTGAACAAGTGATCTAGGGCACGACACGCGAAAGCTGTCGAGGTAGATAGGTTGGGAAATGACGCCGACCAAAGACCAAGCAGTAGTGGTAAAGCTAATATGAAGTCGAATGGGAGCGGAAAAGTGAAAAAAACTTTCGCACAAGTTGCTGTAAGTGGACTCACTTTAGGTATCACTGACATGGCCATGCTGGCGATTACAAATGACTCTGTGATAACGATTGTGGAAAATCAACAGTCTGCAATGTGTAGTCACTAAAGTCTAGAGCAAACGCCTGGGACGGCAAGGGACTCAATGAGATCGGGATAACCTTGTAATCTCTGGATAACGTAGGCGGTCGAAAAGGGACCCGTTTACGGAAAAGGTCGGCTTCGATATCCCCCCTACATGTATATAATTGACTAGCTGATTCCCTAAGCGTTGCTGCCGTTTATACGAATAATTAAATTATATATTGCATATTTAAACAACGTTTTTGATTACTAATATTAAGGTCACACAGTATCAAACCAGAAGACAAACCAACAAGTATTAAGTATTAGGCTTAAGTAACATTTTTAAAATTTGCATATAATAACAAAAAACATAAATTTCGTTTGCCTTAAACGACTGAATTCTATAATTAATTTTATTTTTGATCAAAAATTACAAGAATTCATTCGATATGTCTAAACAAATAAGGCTTTTTTGTTGGTTAAGAATTAAAAAAATCTTGTACTTAATTTCACAAAGTGTGATTAATAACGTTTGTCACACTAGTATATTCGAAAGAAACATGAACAAAAACTCTTATTAATAAAGACGCTATTACCCAATCGTAAGTGTTATGTGATGCTACTGTTAGTTAATCAGTTAGTTACCTTAATTACCTAAATGTATGATATGTTTTAAAATACAAACAAGTAGTTTGCGGTAATCACATAAAGTAATGAAAATGTAGTTATTATTAAATAAACTTCATAAGGTCGATTAGGATCTTAAGAGGCGACATTACGTTTACGAAAGCGAATTTATTTGCACATACCTTTGTTTGCCAAGCAAATAGTGTATCGGCTGATTCGAATGGTGAACATTTACGCTAAGGGTTCTTGAACAATAATCATCGATTTTATGTAAACATATATGTAAATTGGTTGTTCATTAAAATGTTTGATAGTAATACACATGTATACATGTGCATATGCATGAAATTTTTTTCATCATGGTCGACAGAAAGTTTCGTGTGACTCGACTCCATTTAAAAGAAGAGTATTTGGCGCATCATTAAATATTTTCTTTAGGCATGCATACTTGTTCATACAAACATACATATTTGTACTTTCATACATATTTTTTGTTGGTTGTTTCGTTCTGGTATTGAAATCAAAACCGTGTTGTCTCTGGTACTTTTAACACAAAATTCTCTAGACAAAGTCATTTATAATAATTCTTGGAGTTTATGTTGCCGTTGTTAATTTAAAACTTTTTTATTATTATTTCGTATTTTTGTCATGGTTTGGATGTTTTCTGCTTGTTTTACATGCCAAGAAATAAAAATATCTACATTTGTTTGAGTTTTTTCGTCATCTTGCAGATTAAAAATTGGATTTTGTTTATTAATCGAGACAACAAGACAATTTCTTTTTCAATTTTGTTATTTTTTAAATATTTTTTTGGACAAGTGGAGGAAACAGGAATACTTTACTAAATATAATGGCTAAAAATACTATTAAACGCATTTTCTCAAAGTTTGTTCTTGTTTTTAGAATGGCTACTGTGATAGGATTAAAAAATATTCTATTATCGGAAGAACAAATGAATGTAATGACTTTACATTTTGATATTATAATAGACTGTATGATTTGTACAAAAACTTATTGCATTACGAAGTATTCCATAAACTAGTAAAGGGTGGGGCAAAAGTCGGCGAGAATATATTTTTTTTATTAATTAAAGTCCGTTTAATGCATTATAACGATTACAATAGCGGTATATTGACTAGAGCTTGAGATCGGTTTTTTATATAAATCAATTGTTACAGATTATAAAAAATATACAAGTGATTAACTATAGAACAGCTAATGTTGCTCAAAACTATAGGCCAAAGACCAAATTTAAGGAAGTAAATTAATATCAGATCGAAGTTACACAAGAAAGTAAAACATATTTAAGTATAAAGAGGTTATTTCATAGCGATTTCTGTTAATAATAAAATAATAAATTTTGTGCTATAAAAGTACACAAAATTTGAAGTGGGTATCAAAAATTTGGCGCAACCGTTGTTTCAATTAGATTTAATTTCGAAATCGATTTTAAACAAATACATGGTGGTACACCAATTGTGATGAAATCAAAAGAAGCAACTATATTTTCCTCTGAGTATGGTATCAATCTTTTGGAAATACCCGGGAATGAATCGCTATTGAAATTCAGCCCATTCGCCCCATAACTTTCTGAGATATGAGCAAATAACCACGACCAACTCGTTTTTTTTCACAATTACAACAACAACATAAATATATACTGGTAAGAGTAAACGTGGCATCGAATCCCAGCTGAGCCAAAAAAAAATTTTTATTATATAATTTTTTTATTTTATATATTATTTATATTTTTATTATTTTATTTTTATATATTTTTTTTAATTTTTTTTTTTGTTTTAAATATATTTTTTTTTTTTTTTGTTATTTTATTCTTTTTTGAAAAATACATACACACACGTAAACTCAATTTATAATGTTTTATATATGTATGTTTTTTATATGTATGTACGTATTTCAAATTAATGAGATGAATTTTTATACAAACAATTGTTATTGCATGACTACACGTTGTGAAAGGTATATAAGATTCGGCACGGCCGAATATAGCACTGTTACTTGATTTACAATATCTTTTCTAGAAATTTATCGTCGTACATTGGAATCTGCTGGTGGTCAATAAAACGGATAATTCATGGTAACTTAAGCTTATTTTCATACAAAGTCCAAATCACATGCAAACTAAACACTTTAGATTCGTCTAATATACTAAAATTTTGCAAAAACAAATTAAATGAAAATTCGTATATTTTTTTCATATGAAAGCAAAAACGATCAGTAAGTAGGTCAGTTAAGTGAACCATGTCAAGTACACGCTGGATGTGGATATCTTAGAAAAAGTCTAAAATAGATTCTTACATGCCTTAAAACGTTCTCTAAAATATTTGTAATAATGAATCGATAAAACACACGACTCGACATCTGTTAAATTCCTAATATAAAATCAAATACCTCTGCATACTCCCTGATTTTTATATAAAAAAAGAAAGATTGAAATTGTTAAGAAAATTATTTTTTTTACAGGTCAGACAACTTCATTGTTGATCAGACAATGATTTACATTTGACCGACAAATATTTTCATATCCTTAATTTATTTACATTGAAGCAAGTTAATATTTTATTTAAAATTAATTTAATAAAATTAGGCTAAAAAATTTAGTTAAACGCCACATATATTTTCCATTCTTTTCTTATTTTTTTTATTTTTTTTTTTTTGTTTTCTGTAAAAATCTAAAAACTTTAGTTTGAAAAAAATTTTAGATTTATTTTCAACTCAAACAGAAGGGATGAATGAACGAATGAATTTATTTTGCTGGGCTTTTAAGCCTAAAAATAAAAAAAAGGAAAAACATAAACAGAAAAAATAGTCGAATATTGCATAGAATGTTTTCTGTGGAACATTTTGACAAATTACCTGATTGGACATTGAAACATTTTATCTGGCAATGCGTTACCATTGGGATTTCGACGTGATATTTTAGCCATTTATATGGACACTCACCAACAGCCCTTCTTTTTATTGATGATTCTATGATGTTACTGAAATTGTTGTTGTTTTGTTTAAGTTATATATGTATGTATGTATGTAAGTGTTATATGAAAATGATAAAGATGGTGGAAGGATGCAAGTGGGGTGGTCATTTTGAAACAAAGTTTGTAGGCCGTAAAATGCTTTAGGCTGATTGGTACTAGACCCTTTAAAACAGACCTTTATACATTTCCAAAATAAAGAAAGAAATAAAAAATGTAGATGAAATGAAAAACACTGGCCAAGTGATGTATTATCGAATTCTCAATGGTTATTTATAACAAAACTATTTTTAAATAAAACTCGAGAAAAATTAATGCTTGTGCTGCCAACGAATTGGTTAAAACAAATTAAATGAACGTTTGGAAAAGAATAAAATGCATATTTAAAATCATGCAAAAATGTTACATTATTAAAGAACTCTAAGGTTGTAAATCTATCAACATCTTCAGGAGCATTATATTTTTAAATACTAAAGCTATAACCATTCCATTAATTACGAAACTGTTTTTTATTTATTCCCGATTTTTGTTCAATAATACTTTACGACCTGTGATGTGATACTATTTTTTTGGTAGATGTTGTCGAGTATAATATAAGTTAGTTTTTAAAAATTTGCCAAACACCTCCAAAATTTTAAGTTATGGGGAAAAACACCGGCTTTTCGCACCACTATGGATTTAAATATAAACCAGTAACTTAGTTATATATAAAAATTTTGTTTTGAAATTTTGTATCTCTGTCAACTTTTAACGGATTTTAAAAACCAAAGTTGTGTTTTTCTAATGAATAAGCATAAATTAGTACGGTTCTTTTATAAAATAATGTGTAAAAATATCTGTAAACTCAAAAAATGGCTAAGAAAATCAGTGGTTTTTTGAGGGTTGCTTAAACCACGTATAACCCGTTTGAAAAGTTTTAGATTTTCTTTCCATATTATTTAAAGTCTTATATCAAAGTTACTAGCATATACATAAGTGCATAAAGATCAGAAAATCTGGTTTTTTATCCTCAGCTAAAGATTTTGGGGATGTTTTGCACCGCCTACCAGAAAAATAATAGCATTTTCCAGATACTTCTAAATATTTCATTAGTTTTTGTTTTCCTGTGTAATTTGCTCGGTTTTTATATACTTTTCCTAGAAAAAAAATCCATGGAAAGTGCAAAAAAAAAGTTTTTTAAAATTAAACAAACAGGTGAAAGTATAAAAAATAATATCGCTTTAAGGGACATAAAAACAAAAACTGAACTTGTCAATGTAAAAGCAATTTTCCCTTATTAAACATTAATTACTATTTAGGTTGCAAAAAAAATTTAGTCAACATCAAAGAAAAATCAATTTAAAAGTAAATAAAAAAACTCCTAGACTTATTAAATATAAGAACCGAATTTGTTCTTTTAAGAAAAAAATACGAGGGCGAGATAATTTTTCAAAAACATTTACAGAAATTGCAAGTGCCCAGTAATAAAACACAACCATATGTAAAACAACAAATAAATGAGGCTTATTAAACTAATTACATCGAATCAATCACTTTCTCCTTCTTATTTTTTCTTTATCATGTGCAAAACAACAACAACAGCCAGCGGTCAATTACAAAGTAAAACAAGTAAGAGTACTATATTCGGCTGTGCCAAATCTTTTATACCCGCCACCAATTTTGTGTACATTTAAAGCACAAAATTTATTATTTTGTTATTAACAGTAATCGCTATGGAATAATCTCTTTATTCTTCAAAATGTTTTACTTTATTTTTATAACTGCGATATGCTAGTCAAATGTTGTCGAAAATTTAGTCTTTTAATGAAAGTAGGCGGTTAAGTAGGCGTATCAATATAGTTTCTGCCAATAAATAAAACTGAGATATTTCAATATATTCCGTTATTCATTCAAAATTTTTATTCATAGAGAAATTATATGAACTTAAGAACACCCGTTATATGGGAGGTGGGCGTAAAAGTGGGCGTGTCACCTAAATTTTCTGACATAACAGTAACATTGATTAGAAGGATATCTGTAGCAAATTTCATCATCATACCTCTAATTTTGTCGGTTTTATGAGCTTTAAAATTTCATTAACAGTAGATAACGTGAAAAGTGGGCGTTATAGCAGGCGTGTCAAAGTTGTTTCTGCTAATGAATACAATTTAGATATTTCAATGTAGTCCTCTATTATTCCCAAATCTTTATTCACAGAGAAATTTTATGAATTTGAAATAAAACGTTATATGGGAGGTGGGCGTAAAAGTGGGCTTGTCACATTTATTTTCCGCTAGAACAAAGCCTTTGACCAAAAAGCAATGTTTGCAAAATTTCAGAATCGTACATCTATTTTGTCAGTATTATTAGGTTTTAAATTTTAAATATACTGAAAAATACACTGTTCGGTATAAGTTTTCGTACATTTTGATCTATAACTCCTTTCCTAATACATAGATTAAAGCAGTGTTCGGAGAAAAATATTGTTTTTACTCAGAAAATATATATTCGAAGTTTCATGACTCTACGTTAATGCGTTTGGATACAATTTCATTTTATTCGATGTTGGAAGGACACGGTTTCTTTGACCTACTCTTCTATTACGAACTATAACTCTCTTCCTAATATTCCGATAAAATTTCCTAATATTTGATTAAGAAAGATTCTGGCAAAATTTGAGTCCCCTAGCTTTTTTGATACTATCTCTATCATGCTTTCAACAGACGGACAGACGGACGGACATAGCTAGATCGTCATAAAATGAAAATGAGGTCTTAAATGGATATTTCGATGGGTTACAAACGGAATGACAAAATGAATATACCCTAAACATTTTTTTGGTTGCGGGTATAAAAACATTACACTTTTACTTGCATACAAATTAATACACCGAAATGCAAAAATTAAGAAAAAATATGTGTGTGTGTGTGTGTGTGTATATGTACAAATACAAATGAAAGGTAATGAGAAGAAACAAAAACTAATTACATAAAATAATTATTGCAACTTCAACTACAGAAAATGAAAAACTCGAAAACAACAACAAAATATAATCGCTCAGTTCGATATTTTTTTATATATTTTGAACCAAACTATTTAAATACACAAAAAGTTAATGGCCAATACAACCTAGTTGGTGTACTGCTATAGAAATATGTTGGTTAATTACCTACAAACATTAAAAACATATTTCTACTAGTACTTGAACCACCTTATGCTCAAAGGGATAAAAAGGAATACCTTTTTGATTCTACACCCCTTGGTACTAATTGTATTTATCAGAAACTAAAAAGAGAACAATTTGTGGGGTTAGTAATTTAAATTAATGCGAATTATGTTAGTAATTAGCATCTATCATTTGTTAGATTCTTTGGCTTTATACACAAGTTTTAAGACATCCCGCTGCAAATTTCTTTAACTGCATAAAGCTATTGAGAATGTTAACTTTTATAATCTGCAATTATTTCAAAGTAATTATTTAGAATTTAACATGATTGCTGCATTCAATGACTCTCTCTTTGT
This sequence comes from Phyto melanocephala, assembly GCA_941918925.1. Taxonomy (NCBI): domain Eukaryota; kingdom Metazoa; phylum Arthropoda; class Insecta; order Diptera; family Rhinophoridae; genus Phyto; species Phyto melanocephala. The sequence continues at coordinate 84,314,540 of OW799233.1, forward strand.
TCATGTAAACTTACTTTCAAACTATAAAGTGCGGCTAGTTGAAAGAGAAATAGACCTTCAATATATTAAATAAAATAAGTCATTAATGATTAAAATACCTTTAGAGTACACTTCTTTAAAGATCAACATCATATATTCAGTATCTGACAGACAAATTATCTTCTTTTAAGAATTTGACTTTCTTATAACTATTTAGGATGTTTTCATTTTATAGAGCTTTAATCATAAAATTCATTTTCATGCTTGTCGCTCGCACACATCCTTCATATCTTATAATGGAAAATACAAATTTGTGTGTGTGTGTATGTGTTTATTAAACATTAGGAAGTTCATTAGCAGAGTTCCGTATTGAGACAAAAAATATTGTTAACGTTTACACTTTCACGATTATTGTCATTAGGCATTTTAAAGAAAATACATATGCAGTGTTATGATCGCAATACTTTCATCTTTTATTGATTTCTATTAAATTCACGAGTGAAGGCTCAACTACTCACTGAATTTAAGCACATTAATATCTTTCGAGTAGTTTTAATTACTATATATTCCAATCGATATGTAAATCTTTTTTAACTAAACATTCAACCAAGATTATATTAATTTGTATTACCTTTAAGATTTGATTAATAAAGGGTGTTTTTATAGAGGTATAGAATTTTGAAATGTAATAAAACAGAGTTTATTTTTTTAATTTGGCATGAAATTTATTTAATTCGAAAGACATTATATTCTTCTGGCATTATAATTTAAATATGACTTTTATCATATGACCGCTACAGCTACTTATATCGAACGTAGTCTAGACTGGCTGATTTTTTCCAACATTTGTGACCGTATATCGGCATAAACGCGGCGAATGTTGTCCTCCAAGTTGTGAATCGTTTTAGGCTTATTGAAGTAGACTAGCTCGGCAGAAAATAATTTAGCGTCTTTAAATAGTACAATCTTGGAGGCCAATTTACGGGTTCGAAAAGTGAAACTGTGCGAGCTACTGCACATCATGGTTGTTTAATTGATGAACGAAAGAGTAATCAAAGCTCTAGACCGGTCACCATTAACTGTAACTTTCTGACCAGCATTTTTTTAGAGTACGCACCAATGATTACCAGCCCATAAAACACCAATCAGTCATTTTTTTTCTGGATGTAACGGTGTCGGAATATCATCACCTTAAATACGTCAATTTTGTTTGCTGACGCATCCATTCCAACAAAAGTGATGGACCATTATGTTGATCGTAAAATAGTGAGCAATACTTATTTCGAACAGAACCATAATTTCCTAAATAAATTTGCACAATATGGAAGCGTTTTTCAGGCATCAGTCATTTTATGTTGACAACTGACAAAATGACAGCAAAATAAAAAAGTATTGCCAACTGAAATTTTCTAGAAATTTCTATACTTCTAAGAAATAACACCCGTTATAACAAATAGAGTTTGTTTATGTATTAACTAAGATATAAAATATTCCTGGTTACAAACTTAGCAAGCTTTTTGTTTATGCATTTTTATATTCAGCATTATTGTGAGATTTTTTGCAATTCCATATGTGTAATACTTTTATTTTTTGTCAGAGAAACCGAAAATATACATACGAATTACTGGTATACAAAAACACGAAACACTATTTTTATACAAAATCATTACAAAAATAAAAAAATTAAAAACAATTATTGAATTGTTATATTCAATATCAATAAATTCTCAAATAAACGCTAAACAAAATATTCGAACTACAAGAGCCACAGACTTTAGATAAGCCACTTAGTTAAAAATACTGATCGCTTATAAGGAAATAAATTTAAACAAGTAAGGGCGCTATATTCGGCCGTGCCGAATCTTATATACCCTTCACACCGTGTAGTCATGCAATAACAGTAGTTTGTATCACCATTTATCCCATATGAAATACGTACATACATATAAAAAACATACATATATAAAAAAATCCCATTGTAAAATTATAAATTTACGTATGTAAGTTAAAAAAAAAAATAAAAAAAAAATTAAAAAAAAAAATTAAAAAAAAAAAAATTTAAAAAAAAAAATTAAAAAAAAAAATTTAAAAAAAATAATTAAAATATATATAATTATTATAAAACAAAAAAAAATAAAAAAAAAAAATAAAAATAAAAAATAAAAAAAAAAAAATAATAAAAATATAAATAATATATTAAAAAAAAAATAAAAAAATATTAAAAAAAAAATTTTTAAAAAAATTTTTAAAATATAAAAAAAATTTTTTTTTGGCTCAGCTGGGATTCGATGCCACGTTTTCTCTAACCAGTATACACGTTTGTATGTATGTATGTTGTTGTTGTAATGTTGTTTTTGTGGGAAAAAAATCGAGGTGGTCGTGGGTTTTTGCTCATATCTCAGTTGTTTATGTACTGATGTTTCTGGTTTTCAATAGCGATCTACTCCCGAATATTTCTGATATTTTAATACCTCACCCGGGTCCAAGCGATGTCGGGGGCTTCAAAAAGTTGATTTCAACATACACACGGACAGACGGACAGACGGACAGACTGACAGAGCTTAATCGACTTCATAAGCTTTCAGAAAATATATACTTTATGGGGTCGGAAATGAAAATTGTAGAAATTTCACACGGAATGACAAACCTATATATACCCTTTTTCACTGTGTGAAGGGTATAAAAATAAAATGCAAGCCCAATTTTGATACTACATACTATAATATGTTTTAATAAATATGTTTAAGATGTAGCATATTCGAAACTAACACTAGCGCTTCTTAAATCATATTCCGGTTTTCCTGCTTATTATTTTCTGGTAGATTCATTTACGTATCTCAAAATACACAGAAAAGCTTGAGTACACGTTTGTATGTTTAATCTACTTACGTAGTAATATTCGCGTCATATCATATCGTCATAATGCTACACAACATGCTACAATGACAACAACAACTTAAACATTCTACAAAATAAATACATGCGTACATATAATTTAGACATGTTACTGTGTGTGTGTGTGTGTTTGGTTTTTTTTGTGTATTCAACGAACACAACAAACTGTTTTGTAACAGTCTGATTTTGACATTGACGAATTTGTCGCCATTTGTCATTTGCACCCATACAAAGGCGAAGTATACTCGCACACAATCTCACACATGAAAGCAACACAATACCAATAGCAACAACAGAAAAAATAATTCAGAAAATAAGAAAATATAATGAAAAGGATACTCCTACCCTAAGCTTGACATCCTGCAGGCAGCATTCCGTCAACCATCAGTAAGGTAGTAATTTTTCTTCAACATACAGTTCGACTGTAGAAATATGTACAAAAATCTTATTTGTTATTGTAGTTTAAGATTACTCTACTTTTGTACTTTGTTTATTTTTTCTTTCTTTTTAACTAAAAAATTGTAGTTTATCCCAGATTTTAATTTTGGGTTAAACGAAATATATTCCCAACACTATGAAATCGCCTCTCCAAAAAAACGTATCTATAAAATATGTTTTCAAACATCTGCTTACCAAAAAGACATTTTAATAAATTTACAGGTGCATGCATGAACCTATAAAAACACGTATTTCAAATTAATTATTCATTTTTATACTTAATACAACCTTACAAGGTGTATGTATCTCTATCAGAATAGATTTTTATAATTTATTCTTTAGAGTGTAATTTAACTATTTGCCAAAAAATTTATTAAAAGAAATCTCCAAACAGAAACCTATTGGCTTTTGAATGCATGAACGCAGTAGTTAATTAATCTTGTAGTATCAAATACTAATTTCAATAAAATGTTATTGTAAACAAACCAATTATCTAACAATGTAACATAAGTCCAAATGGACTTTTGATACATATTTTAGTTGATATGATTAATGGTTCCTGATATCATGTGTTACTAAGATCATGACTTAGTAGCAAACGCACCACCGATTTATATAAAGATTAAAATAAATATATCGATAGATACATTTGTCAGTACTGGGGAAAAGTATGGCGCAGTATATGCGGTTTGGTACATTAAAGGTGATGAAATTTTAGAGGACAGTCTTCTCAAAGCTCAAAGAACCTGCTAAAGGATCATTAGTTGGAAAGATAATAAGATTTTGTAATTTACTGGAATAATCACATATATGTACCTTAATTTAAATATTTGAATAATAAATATAAACTAACAACTTAAAAACAACTTGTTAAGTTTTTTTAATACAGGTTTCATATTTTAAACCTTTGTTATCGTTTGGATTATCATTTTACCATAAATTGGCTAATTAATACCAGAGCAACGATGATGTGCAATATTCTGAGTGATTGGACATAAAGATCAGCATAAGTCCAACTGAATTTCACCAATTACAAAATACCACTATTTGCTGCTGTTTTTGGACAATTAAACTATCGATATTTATATTATATTTTAAATTTTAGGCTATAAGTTCATATTATAGATATTTACGTTTTTGCGAGCGACATAGAGTCATGTTTATTAATTATTTAAGGCTCCGTTTGAATGTAATATTTACTGAGAACCTTTTTTTTTCTAACCAGACGTCAAATTTTTAAGAACTGCGAGTGTTTTATGTCTCTAAATGATGAACTGATTACCATGATCATGCGATTTAACATTTCGTGAAACCAATAACTTTGGACGATTAAAAGAAAATATTGTACAGATCATTGCTAAAGCAATAAAAAGGTGTTCTAAAACTGAATTTCCATAATTTGGCACATTGAAATATTTAACTATAAGTATACAAAGTATCAGCTGTTTCATTTGAATTTAAGTTAATAAAACATTTATTCTTGTTCACATATTTCACATTTTGTTCACTATTCAAAAACCTAGGAACACAGTAGTAACACAAAAATAAAAAGATGTAATGAAGAAAATCAAATAAATACTTGCAATTTAAATAACAATCCTAGAAAATATATCAGAGTTTGACCACAATACAAATAGGACATACATACATACACACATACATACATATGTATCTGCAAAAAATGCTGAAGCTTAAAATTATGTTAAAAATGTAACATGTTTTTTTATACTTATTAGCGGTTATACTTAAGCGGTTGTCGGAATAAATTCAGGTTGTGTTAATCCGGGTTGCATTATCTATAACTGTGATAGATTTAATTTACATTTCTCCGTTCAGACGTTTTTGCGTGATTGATATGTTATTCCATGGCTCCCAATATCTAAACATTTAAATATTCAGACATTCACATTTATAACATTATTAGGACGTACTTACATACATAAATATGCATATACTTACTAAAACTTTGTCCTGCCACTCGGTCACTATTTCACATTTAACACACAGTTTGGTTTAAATATTACAAAATCATTTTATTTTTTATTTTTTCAATTGACAGAAAAATCTTTGTTTTTCTCAAAAAACATTTAACATCACTAAAAAAAATTAATTATATAAAATAAAAATATAATTAAAAAGAAATCAAAAAGGTAATTAAGTAAACAATTTCAAGAAGTAATTTTTTCGATGTAAAGTAGGTAATCAAATTTGACAGTTGTCACTTAAGGCAATGAAAATATATATATTTTATAAATTGATTTTTTATGTATTTTTGTTCTTAAAATATTACTAATAACTTAAAGTTAGACAGCTTGTGAAGTGGTAAAAATGTGATGCTATTAAAAGTAAATTGAATTAATTTGTAACACAGAAAAAAAAAAAAATAAAATTGAAATTCATATGAAAAATGAAATGGATGTTACTCATTAAAATGCTATTTGATTTTGCTCCAACCATGAAAATGATACTTTTAAAGGGTCCGCCATCTAACGTTTCTTTTCAACTAGTGCTTATTTCGTGAATGGTAGCACTAAGCTCATGTCTGATTTGACAGATAATTAGTTTTATCCTTTCGCTAAACGAATATGGTTGTGTATACGGTTAAACAACGCTGGGAAATTTCGACTTACAGAAGATGCCGATTTTGCCAAAAAAAACATCTTTTCAGATGAAGCTCATCTTGGCGGGCATGTAAACAAGCAAAATTGTCGCATTTGGGGCACAGAAAACCCGCACGCATACATTGAAAAGCCGATACACCCAAAACGAGTCACTGTTTGGTGCGGATTTTGGGCCATTTTTCTTCGAAAATGAGCAAGGAGTGGCCGTTACAGTCAATGGCGATCGTTATCGGGCCATGTTGAACGAATTTTTGTTCACAAAAATTAAAGAGGAGGATATTGGCAACATTTGGTTTCAACAGTACGGCGCTACGTGCCACACAGCCGAAGCTACACTCGATGTTTTGCGCCCTGTTTTTGAAGATCGCATTATCAGCCGCAGAGCTGATGTCGTTTGGCCGCCTCGCAGCTGCGATTTGATACCGTTGGACTATTGTTTGTGTTGTGCCGTCAAAGATAAGTGTTACGCAAACAAGCCAGAGACAATTGACGCTTTAAAGGATAATATTCGTAATGTAATTGGTGAAATACAGCTGCACACAATCGATAATGTGCTTAAAAATTGAAAATAATAAAAATAATGTGCTTTAAAATTGAATGAAATTATTTTCCATTATTAACCGGAAGGATTGTACTTTTAAATAAAAAAAAGAAATTTGAGAAAATAAGTTTTTTTTTATAGCATTTTCAAAAAGAAAAGTTATTTGGCGGACCCTTTATAATAGTAATAATTAAATAAAAATTAATAAATTATTTAAATTTCTAAAAATTATTGTAATTAATTTAATCATTTCTATAATTAAGATTTTAGATTAATTTAAATGAGGTATTTATTATATCAGTTATAAAAATTATTAAACCGATTTGAAACAAATTTACCATAGAATAAAATGTATATTATATTTTTTACATTTTTATCATACTACTAGCCAAACCCGGCGCGCGTTGCTACGCCCCTTAATGAATCGAAATGCATTCTGAATTTTAATTGAATATCAAGTGCAAAAACCTAAAAATTATAATTTTTTTATGGGCGTGGCCCTGCCCACTTTTCTAATCACAAAATTATAAAGTCATGACAGCTCATTATGTGTGCAAAGTTTCAGAAAAATCGGTCAGGTGCAAGTGGCTAAAAATGATAACTAATTTTATATGGGCGTCGCCCCGCCCACTTTTTTCCACCTATAAACACTCCCTGGTATGTGTACAAAAACTTACCAAAGTTTCGGAGTCTATAGCTAACACACACACACACACACACAGAGTTTCACTTTTATATATATAGATAGAAGATGGATACATATCTATACAGAAATTTTTACCGGTAAAAAGGCTTGATAGGACGGTGCGAAGGAATTGAAAAAATTACTTAACTGTTAAGCACAGTATCGGTCTACAAGAAATGTTGACTTTAAACGCATCCTAAATAACCCAGAAAATCTTTAAATTAAACACAAAATATATTCTTATAAAGCTATAAACATATTTACTCAATCTTTCTCCTTCAGAGTGGTAATACTTTTTTTATTATTCAGCCTCTTATTTTTTAGGTTAATTGATCATTTTTAGATTGAGTTTATTAAATTTTGAAAATATTCCAAAATTTGATTACTTTTTATTCACTTAAATTTTTCTAGTTTTTTCCAAATAAGAAAAATTTTTTGTTATTCAAAGACATTAACCTTCAAATAAGAAATAACTATTGCAACTAAGTTAATTTTTATTAAAATTTATATATTCATGACATTAGTACAAAGCTCTAATTATTATTATTTTTTTATTTTATCAAGAATAAGTATTTGTGTATGTACGAGTTTTAAGAAATGTAAAATGATTATTTATTTCATAATTAAAAACACAAAATCGCTTAAGCCTCATAAATATTTAATGATTTTTCTGTTTTTGCTTAGTTAAAATTATATTTAATTTTTCAAAGCAATAACAAAACATAAAAAGACAAAAAAGAAGTTTAAAAATAAATAAAGAACGAATAAAAACCAAGAACGGGGAAGGTGTGTAAAAGCATTAATCAAACTATTAAAACGCCATTAAGTGTATGCGCCAACTTGACTCTTCAAAATAAAAAAAATAAAAATAAAAATTAAAGAAGCAAAACGTACACAGAAAAAAATAAATATGAACTTCAATTACGAAATTAATATTAATAATTAAAAAATTGTTTAATTTTGCTCCAATCATCAAAATGATACTATTAATTAAATGAAAATTAATAGTTTTAATTAAAAAAATATTGAGAAAAATATCAATTAAAACAGTATTAAAAAATTAATTAAAATTTCCAAAATTTTCAAAAATTATTTTAATTAATTTAATCATGTCTATATTTGAGATTTGGTAATTATATAATAAAATCATTTATTATATCAATAACAAAAATTATTTACTGCCTGTTCAACGAAGTCGAAAGAAATCCCAAGCGAAATTTCATTCGTAAAAATATATTTAAAACAACAACAAAAACTAAAAATTTGTTTTTGTTTTCAACGTATTTGTACGAATGAAATTTCGCTTGGGTTTTCTTTCGACATCGTTGAACAGGCAGTTAACCTGTTAAAAAAAAATATATATATTTTTTTTTGATATTTATATATTCTTAATATACATATATGGTACATATGAATCTATGTTTTTAAATACGTTTCATTATATATATGAAAATAATTTAGCAAAAGAAGTAGGGTTCCATAAGTAGACATACTATACCATATCGAAAGCCGGAGATCCAAAAATAACTGGTAGCATCAACAACCTAGATATAAAGGAATATTAACCGGTAAAAAGGCTTGATCAGACAGAGTGAAGAAATTCAACAAACTTACCAACTAAAATGAGAATTCTGAGGAATATAAAGGGATACAATAATTATTGGATTTGGGCACATCTACAATGAAACTGAAACCATTTATTATATTAAAAACTGAACATATTTTTATATACTTTCACTTACCAGAACTTTTTCATGCAGATTGTTTACTATTTTTTATTATTCTGCTCCTTGAATAATAATTATATTAAATTTATTCTAAGAAATTCAAATTTCAAAAAATTTCATTTAAAATAACATTTTTTATTTTTTATTTATTTTATTCAACTGACAGAAATCTCTTTGTTTTTTGAAAATATTTAATATCAATTAAAAAAATTAATTTAGTTAATGAAAAATATAATTAGAATTTTAAAACAAATCAAAAAGTCAATTAATTAAACAAATTTAAGGAATATTTTTTTCTGTGTAAAATATATATTTAGCAAAAACAAAACATCGTAACAGAGCAAAGCAATGAAAAGTAATACGACCAGGTAATGTGGTTACTTGTGTGAAGGGCGACAGATACAGCGAGTGTATTAAAAGAAAAAAATTTCCAACAATCAGTGTTGCCAATATGCTGGCCATATTAATTTGCATATGGACTTAAGCCATTTTAGCATTTTTCGGTCTACATGAACTGGCAACACAGCCAACAATACACATCATTCTCGCCGCCTAAAATGTATGGATGTTTGCACGGTAATATGAAAATAATAACCATAACATAAAAAACATATTTAATAATTGAAGAAGTATGGCGACAGTAACAAAATACCTGCTTATAAGGTGTTTCCCTTAAAAAGATCTCTTTAAATTGATCATGCTAATAATAAAGCCCTTTATTTTATGGGCGTACCACTGCCCACTTTTATAATCAAGAAATTGTACAGTCATGGCAGTTCAATGTGTATGTAAAGTTTCAGAAAAATTGGTTCAGTGCAAGTACCTCAATATTATAACTTTTTTTATGGGCGTGGCCACTTTTCTAATCACGAAATTGTATAATCATGAGAGCTCAATATGTTTGTGCAAAGTTTCAGAAAAATCGGTGAAGTTCAAGTAGCTAAAAATGATAACTTTTTTTTATGGGCATGATACCGTCCACCTTTTGCCACCCAGAAACACTCCCTGTAATGTGTACAACAACTTGCCAAAGTTTGAGTCCGATCGGGCTTACAGTTTCGGAGTGTATAGCTATTACACACGCACAGAGTTTCACTTATATATATATATATATATAGATATAGATATAGATAGAGAACGTTTCTTTGTAAATTAGTTTCTTAAAACTTATACTTAATTCAAATCCGAAAACTGCAAATTATTTATAGTAAAATAAAAATAACTAAGTTGCAGACATTCAAGCAAAATTAGTAACGCTGAAAATGTTTGTTATAAAAAAATGCTAATTGGATATGAGTAACTTAGTAATCTACATTGATTTTATTTTTTTATTTTGGCAATTTGATTGTTGTCATAATCTCCTTTTACGTAAAATGAGATGATTGGAAAAACATTTCTTTTCCAAAATGTTCCATTTCTTTGGCAGAAAAACGGAAAACATTTTTATTTGGAGAGTCAAACTATTCTTCTTCTTATTCTAATATATAAAATTCTCGTGTCGTGGTGTTTGTGATTAAACTCCTCCGAAATGGCTTGACCGATTTTTATGAAATTTTGTGTGGGTAGGTCTGAGAATCGGTCAACATTTATTTTTCACACCCATCAACACCTTGCCCTTTTTTCACACCCCCTCAGGTAGGCCAGACTGCTGAAAAGATCTTCTTGAAATTTTCACACAATATAACTAAGACTCTGGTATGATTAATAGGATACTTTTTTTACCACGCCTACTTTAACGTTCTCTATTTTGCATCGATATATTTTTGTATTTTTCTTTAAATTGTACAGAATTTATAGTCCAGCCAATAAAGAAATAAACGTTTAAGAATCGGTCAACATCTATTTTTCATACTCCTAAATGTTTAGGGTGACTCACGCCATGGGACAATTTATGCCTCACCTAAATAAAGTAATAACTTCGATGAAATTTTAAACTAAGATAAATCTGCATACCGTAGAACACATATGACTTATGTTTTCTTTTAATGTACTCAGAGTAAGTTGGTTATTTTTATTGAACTAAAGAAATATTTCCTAGAAATAATTTATATGGCAAAACAACTTTTGCCGAATCAGCTAGTTAAATTATAAAACATATAAATAAAAATATTTATTTCTAAAGCGTTTAAAAAAATTTCCTAAAAGCTGTTTTTATATCTTTTTTATAACTCTGCAAAAGTAAGATTTCATCAACTTTACAAACCCGATTATATTATTTGGTTGCCGTTTAATATTATCTAACGTTTAAAAATACAAAATATATGCGATTATGTTTCCAAGTAAATACACAAAATCTGTATTTTAATGGACGATACCAAATACAAAGGAGGTTTGTGAGTTAAAAAATTATCTATTGAGAACGATAGATATTCCTTTATATTTTGCTGAAAATATAGAGTGAAAAAATGTACTAAAATATGTATAAATATAGTAATCGAGCCATTCATTGGTAGGTTGAACGCAAGTGACAACTTTATAAATCCACAATGTATTTAATTTTTACTTAAAGTATATTTTTTCGAAGCACTAAATTAATAAAAACAAAACATTAAATAATAAGAACAACAGCAAGAGGAATACCGGTAACAATAATGCGCGACGATGAAAACGGCAGAAATGCGACTAAACTAATTAAATGATAAATACCGGCAATTAATCGTTTTATCATGTAAATTTTATTTATACGGTTACGAAATATTTTCAATTTAATAAAAGTGACTGCAAACAATTTTCACCAGAACTTTAAGTTGTCGCCTTTTAATGAATGTCATTTATTAAATACAACAGAAATTAAGAAACAGACCACAAATACCAAAAATGCTCGTAACAACAGAGTTGAATAAAATAAACCTTAAATAATCAACAAAGTATATCTCTACATACATTCATTTGTAAATATATACATATTTACATACATAAGTATAGTATTCGAATTTTGTAAAACTTATTAACACAGCATAGCTCCAATGAATTTCATACAAGCACAAGCGTCTGTTTCAAAACATTGAACAAGAAAGATTCTTGTCCTTTTTTTGTTTTGGATTTCGCTTTTTTCTTTTTTTTTCTCTTGTCATTTTCGAAGATCTTTATCGATAAAATCCCAGTCAAAAAATGGTGATTGTATTTTGTTGCATGAATCTGCATCTGAGACAGTACTTGAGAAATTTATTTGTCATTTTGGGGTCTTTTAAGCTTCAGGTATGTGTTTTTTATACACATATTTATGTATGTATGTATGTAAGTATATGTGTATTGTCGTTATGCATGTTGGTTGTCTATATGAAGGCTTTTTACTGGCTTAGTTGACGGGTTGGTTAAATTGCTATATGTATGTATGCCTTGTTATTATTGTTTGTTATCGGTTTCAAGGCATTTATTCATTCATATTTACCTTGAGATTGGTACTTTTAGATACATATTTACGTTAATCGGTATGTGTATGTGTGGATATGGATGTGGGAATGAGTTGTAACCTGTGAAAATTAATTGAGCTGTTTAACTTTAAGATACAGAAAAGAAATGAAAGTAAAAAATTTAAACGACACAATAATTAATAATAACTTAATTAACATATCAATGCGTATTTTATGTACATGTATTCGGCATACAAACACAAAATTCCTCTTATTAAATACTGGCCACAACACATATACCTAAATACAGGCACACATACATAAATACATAATTACATACACATATTTATTTCAACAGGTTATGATTTGTCATTAGAGTTTATAACATGTTGACATGATGATAATTGGTCTTAACTGCTAGATAATGTTACGATTACAACCTTAATAATAAATGAGACATACGATAGTTTCCAACTAAATTTACACGATTATAAATCAGTTAAGATCTTATATGATGATGTTTAAACTAGAAATTTAAATAATAAATTTAGCTACACTTATAATTAATATAACGTAAAACCTTAGTGTAATTTGGACTTAAACAACGTTATGTTTTTAAAAGATCTTTCAGCAACCCCACCTAATAGAGTTTTTTCCAAACATTGTCGTAGGACTAAAGCTAATTTTAAATATTCTTATTAATTGCAACAGAAGTTGTGGATATTTCTATAGAAGGATATGCAACCTTCACGACGAGTGGCAAGTTTGTTAATACTTTTATATAACTTTTATATAATGTTAAGCTGTATATCGATGGTTTAATATGAAGAGGCCGTATCTCGATCTTCCATTACTTTACAGGAAAAAAATAAAATAAAACTGTAAAAATTTGTAATTCCATTATTATCAGCCATACATAGCCCACGATTTCTATTATTTATATTTAAACATCGATATAATTATATATTTTGAAACCTGTATGAACTTATATCTGTATGTATGCATATATGACATGATTTCTAGATATTATGTTTATTATTAGTTATTTAACTATAAAAAGAAATCTTTTTTCTTTAGAACAATAATCTATTATATTTGAAATTGCTTGGCAAAAAGCTATTATTCTTAATAACATTATTTCGGATTCGATTCGGATGCGAAGCGATGGCATGTGGTATCGCTTTGGATCGGTTTTGGGGCATAGGAGAATCCTGGGCCTCGTGGATAAAGAGGTTAGGGAGGCTCAGATGCCGATGGAGCGCATGAGTCGGGTGAAAGTGGTCGAAAGGCTACATCACACGCTCATAGCGGATGGATTCATGCACGATGAGTGCATGGAGAATGACATGTCAATCTAATGACGTGTCAATCTATCAGGCACAAATGCTTGGTCTGCTGCACGCGTTGGACCACCTGTTGGAATGTCGAATGTATGGGAAGAGAATTCTTATTGCACTTGACAACCAGTCGGTTATAAAAAGTATGCAGCGGATAGATGTGAACTCCTATTTGGTGCTTGAGAGTGTTCTAAAGCTCAATAGGTGTGCCTCTACAAATGAGGTAACGCTGATGTGGGTTAAGGGACACGTGGGCATAGCTGGGAATGAGGCTGCTGACGAACTTGCGAAGAAGGGGTCTGAGGCTGCATTCTGCGGACCGGAACCCAGAACTGCTCTGGCGAGCGGAAGATTAAGGATCACAGGCAAGCACACTTTAAGTGTGAGTGCGATGGGGGACCTTATTCTGAGGGAGATGCTGGCGATTACAAAGGACTGTGCGATGAGGATTGTCGACAATCACCAGTCGGCAGTGTGAAATCGTTTTTCTAGTCCAGAGCAAACGCCAGTTGTGGCGCGGGACTCAGTGATTGAAGGTATACTGATCGGTAGACACGAAATCACTGAGGAGCGAAGGGGGTCGAAAAGGGACCCGTGACAGTAGTGGTCTGCTTCGATATTCCCCCTACATGTGTATGTGTATAAATTATTAACAGTGGCATAGAAAGTGAAGTTTATAAAAGCGGTTCAATAAATCGATACATTAAACATTGGCCAATCCCTTAACTTTTAGCTGTTGAAAAAATTTAAAAGTAACCGAAAATAACAGTTATTTTTAAAATTAAAATCAAAAAGTCAGGTGGATATAATTTGTCTATCAGATATTTGAATACAGCTGTTATGCTGTTATGCTAAGGACTAATAACACAGTACAACACATGATTTGCCAACTCAATTCTGTTAACTGTATGTGAAATTAGATCCAAAAAGAAGAATTTCTGCATCATTCGTTTTGTCTTCTTACCTGCGATTTGAAGTTAGTATCGATTTGAAGTTAGTACTATCGTATAGGGGAATTTATCACGTTTTAGGCCCTGTTGTTTGACATAGCTCGACAACCACTAGCCCAATTTAGTTAAAATAAATTTTAAAAAATTAAGAATTACAATTCCCTTAATCTGTTCATATATTGTTTTCCTATACAAGTAACACTTTCGAAGTTAAAAATGAATGTATGAAGGGAAAAAATTATTTTTTGCCTAAAAATTTAAATTTTTTTTTTTAAAAATACATAAAAAATCCAAAATGGAAAAAAGTTTCAAGTCTAGTTATTTTTTCGCAAAGTCACATAACCTATGAGCAAAATGAGACAAAGATCATAAAAATCGATGTACGCGTTTCGCTTTTATTCGCAATTGAGTAAATGTATGAATTTCAAAAATTTGCTCGAGATATGCACAACATTATTTGGAGAAAACATTGACACCTTTTTCATGATTCTGAGAATTAAAAAAAAGGAATAAACAAAAGGTTATTTGATTTTTATGATTGCGGTAATAAATGTACGTGGACAATTAAACGGAAAGTGGACCTTTTTATTATTTTGGTTTTTCCGGTGGCTACCTATATGATTTTTTTACAGAAATTGCACCCACATTTAAGGGTGGTCATTATTTTGAAAGTTTTGCACAGTTTGAAACGTATAAGTGCTGAATCAGGTATATAGCCAGCCGCCCTTAAAATATGCGCCCATTTATAAGTACCTGGCAGTAAAATATTCAAAAATACGTAGTATTTATAGGTGTGCATTGATCGATTTGACGAACGCGAACAGTAAAAGTGATTTTTCTCCAGTTTTTTAAAAGTGAATAACAACAAAACATAATATATATAAATATGGAAAACAACAAGTGCCCATATTTGGATGAATATTGTTACGTTTGTGGTCATATCGTCCGAAAAATACAGAAAAAAGATCGAAAAAATTTGTTTACTGAGCAATTCAAAACCGCGTATTGTAATTATTTCGATGAAGCAGATTTAAGTGGTGCAAATTTTACGCCGAACACAGTGTGCAACAGTTGTTATACTACCCTTCTAAAATGGAAAGTAGAAAGTTATCTTTTATGAAGCCAGTAATTTGGGTGGAAGACACAACTGGACATGATGAATCCAGGTGCTATGCATGCATAAATTTTCGTCCTGGATTAAACAGACAACAATTGAAAACAAAAGTATACACTGCTGCATTTACTGCCACACTTCCAGTGCAACGCCCTGCTGATACCGATGCACCTAAACCTCCGAGTGCGGATACTGTGTCCCTGCTAGCCGAAACCGTTTTCACCAATCCGACCAATTTGGATGATGCTGATTGGATACCCCATATTGAAAATAGTGCACCACAACCGCTACCACAAATCGAAATGGATTACATTGTGGCCAAGCTGGGACTATCACAACACGACTCCGAATGGCTGACATCATTTTTGAAGAGAAGAAAACTCACACAGCAAAATGCAAAAAAGCACCGAAGATGAAGACATTGAAATTGGTGGACACAGTGAAAGAAACACGCCCTTGAATAGTATGTGTATCTCGGATGACGATACAGACTCAGACCATGAATATGAACAACCTACGAAGAAAACAAGATCATCAGAACCACAAGCGTCAACTTCTACAAGGATGGATATTGCCAATAATTGAAAAAATGTTCTAAATTTTGTTTTTATGTATATTATAATTGCGTATTAATTGCATATTATTTTATTTTCATTAAGTTTTTATAAATAAAGTTTTTTTCATGATAATTTTTTAATTTATATTTTTATTTTTATTTTAAGGGTGGTGGCTATAACTGATTTTTGAAATTCATACATTTACTCAATTGCGAATAAAAGCGAAACGCGTGCATCGATTTTTATGATCTTTGTCTCATTTTGCTCATGGGTTATGTGACTTTGTGAAAAAATAACTAGACTTGAAACTTTTTTCCATTTTGGATTTTTTATGTATTTAAAAAAAAAAAAATTTAAATTTTTAGGCAAAAAATAATTTTTTCCTTTCATACATTCATTTTTAACTTCGAAAGTGTTACTTGTATAGGAAAACAATATATGAACAGATTAAGGGAATTGTAATTCTTAATTTTTTAAAATTTATTTCAACTAAATTGGGCTAGTGGTTGTCGAGCTATGTCAAACAACAGGGTCTAAAACGTGATAAATTCCCCTATACGATAGTACTAACTTCAAATCGATACTAACTTCAAATCGCAGGTAAGAAGACAAAACGAATGATGCAGAAATTCTTCTTTTTGGGTCTAATTTCACATACAGTTCACAGAATTGAGTTGGCAATCAATTAACTGAAAAATGTTGTACTGTGTAAGCTTAAAAGACTTTAATTTTTTTGACTTTTATTAAAAAGTCACTTTATAATAGTTATTTTTTGACTTTTATTCTTTCGGTCAGAAATAAAAGTTAAAATTTGACTTTTAATTTTTCGGTCAAAAATAAAAGTTTAAATTTGACTTTTATTTTTTCGGTCAAAAATAAAAGTTAAAATTTGACTTTTATTTTTTAAGTCAAAAATAAAAGTTAAAATTTGACTTTTATTCCTATTGAAAGCAGATGTTAAAAAAGTTAAATAAAATTTTAATTAAATATTAACACAGTTTTTATTTTTAGAATTATAACTACATGTTGTATTTGTATTAAAACAAAAAGAAAAAAAATTATAATAGAGTACATATGTATACAAAACCGTTTATTGGCTAGAAAGTTAAGGAGTTGGTGTTTTCCATATTTTGCTCTGAAAATAAAAATTACATTTAATTTCCATGTTTCACTGATTTATCAATTAAAATTAATAAATGAGTTAAAAAATCACGTTGTCAAATGCTTGTCAACTGCATTAAAATAAACTGATATGCAAAGCAAAGGCAAAGAAGAGTTGGTAAAATGATATAACAATTATACTGTGCTATCACAGTAGTTGATACTTCTTAAATTAGTAAAGTATAAATAACGGTAAAATAATATTGTCATCAGTGTTGTTATTTTTGACCGAAAAATTATAAGTCAGATTTTAACTTTTATTTTTGACTTAAAATATAAAAGTCAAATTTTAACTTTAATTTTTGACTTAAAAAATAAAAGTCAAATTTTAAATTTTATTTTTGACCGAAAAAATAAAAGTCAAATTTTAAATTTTATTTTTGACCGAAAAATTAAAAGTCAAATTTTAACTTTTATTTCTGACCGAAAGAATAAAAGTCAAAAAATAACTATTATATTTTGACTTTTTTTAAAAAAGTCGTAACTGTTACGGTTACTTAAAATACTAAAATATAAAATTGTAAATGATAGTCAATTTGGCTTTTAAAAGGTAAAAAGCTATTTGGAAACGTTATAAATCACATGAATTGTTCTGCAAAAAATTTGTCTGGTGTTAAACACTGATTTTATCAAACTTTTCCAAATGAATACCAATATTAGAAATTAATAGAATTATAGGCTTTAAATGCATTAAACGTTTAAAAACTACCTTAAATTAAGATCATCAAAGATTAAAACTGAGGTCAATAATGTACATAAGCCAATGAGATGCTCAAATCTTTAAAGAAAGCAAAACATTTTATTATTATTATCAAATAATTTAACAGAACATAGACAAGAAAATTATGATCTAACGATAACCTAATAATATAGCTTCTACCATTGACTGTAAGTTTTCTGAACGAGTGTCTGATCTAGGCTTTATAACCGATTGATTCATGATTATGACCATGGAATCCAACTCTCAGAAAAAGTTACTAGAATGTTCAATGATGCACCAAGAACGCATGATAAGAAAGGATGTGGTATTTCTTCGGATTATTTGAATAATGATAATGATATCCATAAGACTATAAAATTCAGCTGCAAATAAGTTCAATATTGTGAAAATGATGTATTCACATATTTACTGACAACAAGGCTACTGTTATCCCTGAATAATTTGCACAATATACCGAACATTTCTTAGTAATTCCATGTGTGGGTTCCAGGAAATAGGAACATAAATGGTAGCAATAGATTTGACATATTTGCTAGTGCCGGTACCATCACAGATTGGTTTAAATCAAGTGATATCATAGCGTTATTATATCTAAGAGATGACAGCTGATCTCTCACAAACTTTACTTAATTGGTGAAGAAAGTTAGGCGATCAAAGCCATTTTTTGAGAAAATTGTGTCCCAACATAAATATGAATAGGAGGCAATAAAAATGCGTAACAGCCATCTAACGAAACTCATAGCGGTTATTACTGGACTCTGATCCCCTATTATGATTTTTGCAGAACTCGTGATGACGAAGAGGAAGAGGAGATCAATGAATAGCTCTAATGACAGTGCCGCCTGCAATAGGGGACCTGAGATGACGAAATCTGGGTCAACGAATATTTAATGACAAAGCATGCCCGGGCAGAGTTTATCTTGATAAAATCCACACCTTTATATGTAGGACAGAATCGATGAAGATTGATGGCAGTCAAGGGATATAGACAATTGATAACAAAACAATCCATGGAGGACTTAAGTGAGCGCCTTTTGTTGGCTGGCAAACCAACTTAACCTTACTTATGACATAATGAGCATATGCACATTAAACTATGATATAAGGCAAAACTACAAATTTGCTATATATCTACCTGCTAAATCTAGTATATAATTTAATTAGTTTTTTCCAACACTATTACAAATTTCTTAATTAGATTGTAGTAAGGAAAGTATACAATTTATGAAAATTAACTTTAGCCACAATGATTGATTTACAATAAAATTCAAATAAAGTTATACAGGAATTAAATTTTTGGAGTTTACCGTTTTGATAATATTTACAAAGAAGTAAAAAATAAAACACAACCATGCAAATAAACCTTGTAAAGGGTCCGCCAAATAACTTTTTTTTTAAATGCTATAAAAATAAAAAAGTGTAGCTTCGGCTCTGTGACACGTAGCGCCGTCCTGTTGAAACCAAATGTTGCCAAAATCCTCCTCTTCAATTTTTGTGAACAAAAATTTGTTCAACATGGTCCAACAACGATCGCCATTGACTATTGCCACTCCTTGCTCATTTTCGAAGAAAAATGGCCCAATTATGCCTCTGGACCAAAATCCGCATCAAACAGTGACTCGTTTTGGGTGTATCGGCTTTTCAATATATGCGTGCGCGTTTTTTGTGTCCCAAATGCGACATTATTGCTTGTTTACATACCCGCCAAGATCAAAATGAGCTTCATCTGAAAAGATAATTTTTTTGGCCAAAGTAATGTCGCAATATTTCCCAGCGTTGTTCAAGTGTATATACAACCATATTCGTTCAGCGGAAGGATAAAACTAATTATCTGTCAAATCAGACATGAGCTAAGTGTTACCATTCAGGCATTAGGTGAAAAAAAAGTTAGATGGCGGACCCATTATATAGATGGTATAACAAAAATACATTATGAATATGAATGAATATGAACATTAAGAAAATGTGATTTAATAACAATGAAATATTAAAACAAGTAAGAGCACTATATTCGGCTGTGTCGAATCTTTTATACCCACCACCAATTTTGTGTACATTTAAAGCACAATATTTATTATTTTGTTAATCATTATGGAATAATCTCTTTATAATAAAATATGTATCACTTTCTTTGTAGAGGGTGGTTAAATTTTAAGGGCCCATGTTGAAGGTGAACTACACCTAATCTTTAAATTTGTTTATTGCATTTCATTTAACATTTCTCAATCTCAAACTTATTCAATTTGATCCGCGGAAAGATACGCAAATGAGCAACGCTTTAAAGTTATTCAGGTTTTTTATAAAAATGGGCGTTCAAATCAAAATGCATTTTGTGCACTTCGTAATTCTTTTGATCAACATAATCGTTCAAATTCGTCCACAATCGGGAGAATTGTAACAAATATTTAAATTTCTGCAAAACAGGTCTGTATAAAATGTTAGAAAATCTGTGAATGCCTTCTTAGTTCGTTGAATGGAAACCACTGCTGGTTTTTGCGATAGTGTGGCAAAATAGCAGTCAACCTTGGCTCATCATCATGCCCAACAATTGAGCATCAACATTGTCATTGAAAATTTGGACCATCAGATAGAGGAGTGGCGCCAAGGATGGGGGGGCCAATTGGCCGATATTTTGTTAAATACATAATTGAACCATACAAATATTATAATATCCTAAATAATTTGTGTTTTATTTAAATTCAACATCGGTCCTTAAAATTTTACCACCCTTTATAACTTCGATATGCTACTAAAATGCTTTTGTAAATGAAGTCTTTCAATGAAAGTGGGCGTAAAGTAGTCGTGTCAATAAAGTTTCTGCTAACAAATTAAAGTTAGATATTTCAATATAGTCCTTTATTTTCCCAAAAACTTTGTCAATAGAGAAATTACATGAATTTAAGATAAACCGTTATATGAGAGGTGGGCGTAAAAGTGGGCGTGGCAACCTAATTTTCTACCACAGTAATGAAATTGCCTAGGGGGATATACGTAACAAATTTTATCATCATACCTCTAATTTTGGCGGTTTTATGAGCCACGGTAGATAACGTGAAAAGTGGGCGTTATAGTAGGCGTGTCAAAGTTATTTTTGCGAATGAATACAACTTAGGTGTTTAAATATAGCCCTTTATAATTTCAAAATCTTTATTAATAGAGAAATTATATGAATTTTGAGTAAAACGTTATATGGGAGGTGGGCGTAAAAGTGGGCGTGGCACATTGATTTTCCGCTAAAAAAAAAGCGTCTCACCAAAAAGCAAAGTGTGCAAAATTTCAGAGTCGTACATTCAATTTTGTTGCTTTTATGACGTTTTTGTTTTTAAATATACCGAAAAATACACTGTGCGGTATAAATTTTCGTACATTTTGATCGATTACTCCTCTCCTAATGCATAGATTTAGATAATTTTCGAGAAAAATATTGCTTTTACTCGAAAAATATATATTCGAAGTTTCATGAGTCTACGTTAATGCGTTTTGACACAATTCCATTTTATTCGATGTTTGAAGGACACGGTTTTTTCGACCTACTCTTACTTTTCGAGCTATAACTCTCTTCCTAATATTCCGATTTAGCCCATTTTCAATACCAAACAAACCTTGTCTATAAGAAAGATTCTGGTGCGACCTCTATCGTGCTTTCAACAGACGGACAGACGGACGGACATAGCTAGATCGTCATCAAATCAAACCCTGATTCAGAATAAATATACTTTATGGGGTCTTAAATTGATATTTCGATGTGTTACAAACGGAATGACAAAATGAATATACCCCCACTATTTTTTTGTTGGCGGGTATAAAAAATAAGCATGAAAACGTAGCTGGTTTTAAAGTTGCATTCTTCTCGCCTAATGTTGGATTAATTTGTCCGTATTCTTTAATGCTTGTAACTAAATATAAAAATCTTTTAGAAACGTCCAAAAAATGTATGAATTAAAAAGAAATTCAAGGCATAATATTTGATTTACAATAAAGTTTAAATACAAATTTCGATTTAATGTGAATTCATAATCTGTTTATTTTTAATAAATTAAAATTAATGACATATGTCTGTATGATTAATGTTTTTCTATATTTTAAGCAAACTATTTTTTAATAATGTATAAATATTATGTGAAATTCGACTTAATAATTGCGGCTATATATATTTTTTACAGGTTGGATTTTTAATATCTCTCGAAACCGCTACAATTTTAAGAAATCGTCGAAAAAGCAATAATATTTAAATAAAACAAACACAACAACAAAATATGACTGTTTTTGGCTACATACCGTGTATGTGATGGCAGCATATCTGTGGGATATTAATAAAAGAAGTTATTGCAAATTAAAAAAATTAAAAAATAAGAAACCAAACAACGAAAATTAATTTAATTTGAATATTTATATTTAAAAGTTTACAATTTGTTTGAAGATACAGGTTGGTGTATACAAATTTAAATATTGTGAACTATAGTCTTTGGACAAAAATATTTTATTCTCACTTTTTTATTCTTTACATTTATTTTAAATCATTTATTCTGACTTTAGTTTATTTTTCTCTTATTAAACTTCCTAAAATATTTTTAAATTAAATTAAATTATAATGTAAGAATATTGAAATTCTATTCCGATGTTAGCCAAATGGAATGCGTTTTTGAAACCAGCTAATATTTCATCATCAGCACTATTGTTATACTCATATGTAATTTTGAAACTACTTTGAATCTACAGTAATTAATATCAGGGTAGGATAGTATTCATTTCTAAATTTGTCTTTTTTCTTAATAAATATACATATATAGAAGCTTCATAAAAACTACTCTTATTTAGTATCAGAAAAGGACAACTATTCGGTACTCACCATCCAATTTCTGAATACTTTTCCAGTACTAAGTTGTACTAAAAAAAGAAACTTTTTAATATGAGAAAATCGTCCTAAACAAGTTAGTTTTGTAATTATGAAACTTTAAAATATCTTATCTTTACTTACGATGTTTTGCCAAAGTAAATAGATATGTATGTCTATACAGTGGTAGTCATATTTGTCAAAACTTTTCGTTATTTTTTTTTTTTTTTTGTATTACGCATATAAAAAAATATGAACATGTTGAATAAAAAATGCCATTTGACAGGTGAACTAAAAAGACAAATTTGAAATATTTGATTCACTAATTCAAATTTCATTGAATTGTAACATATATAAGAATTTTAAATTACATAGTAAAATACTGATAAAGAGTGGTGATGATGAAATCGTAGCTGGCTTCGAAAATGTGTTTCACTAAAATTAAATATATAGAAAAAATTTGAATAAAATATTATATAATATTAATATAAAAAAAAAATTATATTTGTTAGACATTTTCTTCGATAAACACACTGTATAAAATTTCAACTATGTTTTTATAATCTCATACTTAAACTACAAGTAATAATGTTGACGACAATAACTTTATTTTTAATTTTTCATAAAACATATCGCTAAATAAATGTCAAAGCATAAGTAATAAAGATACTGTACCATGTAACAATCCAACCAAGTTACGAATTCTTAAAACAAGTGCATTTTTTTATTAGTTCAATCTAGTTTATACTTGAATGAATCTTGTTCGCAACTTACGCCAAGTACGGCTTCGTACGGCATATCACGCTAATATTTCTTGAAATCATACTTTTTCGGCTTAACTTTTACTATAATTAAGGAATTCATACTTGACACATTTATTTTTAAATCAAGCATTTTGTACTTGGTTTAAGAGAATCAGTACTTCTGACATCTCTACGGCTTAATTTAGTTTATAAAATTAATTCATTTTTAACGGTTTATGGTGTGTAATAGTTTGTTAGAAAAAGTCATACCTATTTATATTTAATTTAGTTGATTCGACGAATACGCAATATATGAATCTTTAGTTTTAAAGTTGTGATTGACACTGTATACATACATATGTATGCAAATATGTATGTACATACTTATATACATATGTAGGCACATAAATAAATAGTATATGTATACATATGTATATTAAAGTATGTGTGTACTTATTTGTTAAACTTACAATTGCACTGACAACATTAATAACAGCTTTTGTAGTTGTTACTTTTTATGTTTTAATGACACAAGAAAATGAAAAAGAAACTTATTTCATATTTTTTCGGTTTTGATTGACGTATTGCGTGCGTATAATTGATCACTGATATACATACATTTCACATAAAAAAAAAATCTCTATATAGATATGTACGTATGTCTATGCACTGTGATATACACATGCATTATATACACACTTCTGTAAGTAATCAGACCACCATATATTACTTAAATTTTTTTCAATAAGTTTAATTATTTTTTATACATACATACGTATGTACATATACATATGTATGATTGTTAATAAACATGCATTTACAACTCTACTGTCTAATGATAAAATTAATAAATCCCTTTTTATCACCCTATTCAGAGAAAAATCGTTGCAACATTTTATAAGTTGTGTATAATTTATCTCTTGATAACATTAAGTGTTGATTCATACATGTATATACAAAATTGAAACATGTCGCAATGGTGAGCACTGCATTATCTACCATTTAACGAATTTTTGGTTTGTGTCGAAACTAATTTGCAAACCATTGTCGTTAAGAATACAGAAAGTTGGAAAATGTCTGCCATTAACGATATTGAGTTGTTGCAAAAAGAAAAGCGGACGCTGATAATAAATAAAAATCAATATCTTATTTCTCTATACATTATATTATAGTATACTATAGTCGTATTGGAATTTTATCTTCTACTCTTTGCAATTTAAACATGAAACTGACAAGCAGATGGAACAAGTATTTCACAAAACAGCAACTGTTATGTGAAACTGTTATTTCAAATGTAATTGTTTGAAATAATAATATTTTGTACATTTTTGTTTTTTTTTTCTACTGACACATGTTGTTTAGCTCGGCTTCTTTGATTTTTATCATGATGTTATGATGCACATTTATTTTTAAGATTTCATTGTTGCTGTTCTTTCTTGCTACGTATTTGTTTATTTCATTTCGCATTTATTAACTTGTTGTGGTTTTATTTGTCGCATCTTACGCTCTGGCTGTCGTGTTGGTATACATGTGGTTGCGTTTGCAAATTAAAATAATCTTTTGCGGCCCATTTAATTTTAACGGTCCTTGAAAGTCACCACATTTAATACTAATTTGCCTCTTCTCAATAAAATTCTTTCGTTTCACAAATAAAACAAAAATGAATACACAGAAAACAAATTAAATTTTACAACCAAATTATTTGCAAATAAAATAATCTCAGTTCATAAAATTTCTATTTCTAGAATCATATTTTATTAGGTCTGACAATACATTGAAATCATACGATTGTCAACAACTCCAATTATAATAACCTGAACTTTTTTCTCGTTGTAGGAATGCGTGTTTATTAATTGCTTGCTGTTAGTTTAAAAAGTGTAGTAAACTACATATTTGAATAAAATTATTGCTTAAGTAATTGATTTCTTTTAAATGTTTGTTCGATTGCTCGAAAGAATAATGAGCAAAAATTATTTTTCAAATGTATAGTGAACTAACAATAAAATATATTACATATTAGCTGGTGTCCGCGACTTCGTCTGCGTAGTTATCGGAATAAAAGGTAGACTTAGTATTAGCAACAAAAACAACCCGTTTTGGATGTGTGATGATGAGTTTTCCAACGACTTAGCGTTATTATCGTGGTAAAAAGTAGCCTATGTGTTAATCTAGGTTGTTATCTATCTATGTGCCGAATTACATTTGGTTCTGTTGAGTCGTTTTTGCGTGATTGAGTAACAAATATCCAAACATATAAACATACAAATATTCACATTTATTATATTAGTAGGACTACAAAAATTTTTTACCAAAAAGTCCCTGCTTAATCGATTATAAGGATTTTTTGAGAATTATTATTAGTATAGAATCCCATTAGGATTTATCTAATATTTTATCCTGAGCCAAACTTTAAGTGTGTTTACGCATGACATAAGGCCTTTTTTATTCCCGTTGTATTTAATTAAACTCTTAGGTTTTCAATGTGTATTTTCAATACATATGTACATATAAGTTAAGTAAGCTGAATAATTGTTATGGAATATCTAATTTTTTGTGCAAACGTTATTTTTAACTGCCATCAACAAATAGTGTCTGTACTCAGCTTATTTTACAATATAAAACAAATTCTTTACTTTAACTTTATAAATATTTAAGAAATATTGCATAAATATTTACAAAAGTTCCAAATAAAATATTTAAATATTAGATGGGTGTTTGAAGAAAGGTAAATCGTTTTTAGACAACAGTTTTTGTTTCTTAGTTTATTGAAATGTCGTTTAAGTAAAATAATTTAAAGCGAGTAAGTAGGTTTTTCTAAAAAAATACCATCTAGAAATGTATGTTAAGCTTCTGTAATTTTGCTGTAGTAAATTAAATATTAAAACAGGATATTATTTTTTGTTTTTGTATACCATATACCGTTATTTGCAATTATTCCATTGTTAGGACGCCTTATTTTATAATTACACAAACAATGGATTAGTGGATTCGGTAGCTAATGTTTCGATATTTTTACACAATGTACTAGATCTGTTTTACCTTAGGTTAGGTAGAACAGGCAGCTGTTGTGCAGCTCAGTTGGGTCCATTATATTGATCCCTTTGTGGTACCTGAATAGAAAAGTAACAATAGAATAGAAAGGAAGCAGACAAGTCCAGAGTCTCCGGCGGGAATCGAACCCGCAACCCCCAAACTAGCAGAACAGCACACTGCTGACTAGTCAATCGGGTTTTACCTTGGATGAGAAACAAAACATGTTTTTGATGGAATAGCCATATGTTAAATCATAATTATAAAAGAAAATCTATTTTTGTAATATTATTATTTTCTTTTAAGAAATGGCTCAATTAATTTTGTTTTGCTTATCGCCTTTTAATTGTCGGATAATGCGCAAGTTACTATTACATATTTTTTTTCAAGTATGTATGTATTTTAAATTCACATAGCTTGATTTGACTTTTTAAAACTTTAAACTTTGATGCAAACCTTACATTTTTGAGTCAAATATGTATAACCGGTACTCGTTATTGTATGCTTTAATCTCAAATTACGATTCTACTTGTTCGATAATGAAAGCTATAATCCCAAACCAAATTTTTTTAGAAAAATTTGATTCGGTCACGTATGCGATTAGTTGGCCCCGGATGTTTTTCCGAGTAATTATTATCATTTGGTTTATAGCGGGTATAAAATAGTGAGGGCACACTATTAGATTAAAATATATCCCCTCTAAGAGAACACGTTGTTTTTTTGCATAAGATGTGAAGAAAATTTTTTCTCGACAGAAAGATACGTGTCAACATTAGTCTACTGAAGCTTTTTTTGTTTTAAGTTGTTACAAACTGTAACTTGAAACTTATTACCACTACTTGTTTTGATCACGTGTTTATATATTAAATTGCATACGACCAATCATAGATCTGTGCATTTTTGACAAAATTACTTCAAATATTTTAAGAGAGTAAAAAAACAAACAAAACACATATTAAAAAAAATTATGTTGACTCTTTTTGAAGTATTGCTCTTATTTTATTTAATGAAGCAAGACGCTGATTAACGCAAATGAATTCCAAACTTTTTTACATAAATTTTTTTATTCAATTTTCAGGAAATCACAACACAAATCGAATTTAAAAAAAAAATATTTTATTGTGTAATTTGTTACACAAAAGTTTTATACGCAAAAAGCATAGATTGTTGTTAAAAAAAAAAACACTGTAATGACATTTTTAACTTGGAATACAGAGCAGGTATGTCACAAAACTATAATGTTAATGGTATAAAATTTCAAAGCGATTTTAAATCAAATTTGCTAGATTGCGGTGCAATATATATGATATATTTTTAATATAGGACTTAAAAATTTTCGCATTATTTAATCTTAACCCATGAACCGATAATATGGAATTTATATGGTACAAAAAGCAAAGAATTTTTTTTCATTGTTTTCTTACTTGGTCAGATCACATTAATGTCGTTGCAGATAAATCGATTACTTTAATTATAAGATTTTAAATATTGAAGTACCTTTTTGGGCGACCATAACATTTTGTATCTAACTTCGTATCAATAGACTATAATATTAAAACACGAAATATTTCCCTTTGTGTAGCCCATTTTATTTTCAATCTCAATCGCTAATTTCAATACGCAGAAAATACAAAGAGTACTATAATAGAGAAAAGTACTTTTGGAACTATATTATTTCCAATCTCAACTTACCTCTTGGGTCGTCCATATCTTTTTCGACTTCAACTTGGACCAAAAGTTAAACAATACCAAAAGTACCATAGAAATGCAATTAGTACCCATATCAAGGTACAAATTTTAAATTTAAAACCTTGAAATATATATTAAACAATAAAATATTTTAATTGACATGATTTAAAGTAATTAAATCTATTCTTCTTACATATAAAACAAATATGTAGTTAAAAGTTGAAAAATGTTTTCCCGAGTTTTACAAAATTCACAAGGTTTCATAATTTTGTATTTCCATATTGCAAATTTTATCAGAATTGGCACAGCAATTAGGAATAATACATGACTTTTTGAATACCTAAAAATGAGCAAAAATTTTACCTGAATAATCGTTCATGTTCTCTTAAGCGAAATGTCCTATTGTATCAAAAAATATAAAATTTGTATAAAAACAAAAAGTAAATATCGAAGTAATTAACACAATATAGTTTTTTTCCTATGCTTATGTGTTCGGCAGCTACGTAGGGTACCAAAAATTATTAAAATATACTTTTTACCCGTTCTTGCCCCTTAGTGGTTTAAAATTCGAAAAAGGGTCAAACACTTTTTAACTTATGTTTAGTGCAGATTGCAATACCTTCTTAAGTTAATCTGTTTAATACATGATTACTGATTTTACCCGTTTTTACCTTTTCTACCCTCTTTAAGTTCAAATTTCCATAATTCTCTTTATAGTTGATCTATACTTCAAAAGAAGAGACCACTGGCCAATTTCATGTCTCTAGCTTTTCACGTTTGCGCTATGAGATAATGAATCAGTCAGTCTCGTTACTATTTCTTTTATATAGATTAAATCAATGGCGGTAACACAAACTTTTAAATAAAAATAAATAAATAATTTGAAAAGTACAATTTCGTGGTTTTCATGGGCAATCGCGTATGTTCAATTTTGACAATTTTTAGTTATTGAAGCCATTTTGCTCGATTTAAAACGCCCTTTACTAACTTTTTTTTTCTTTTTTTTTCAACACCAAGCTAATACGTTGTTTTTTCTGTACAAATTTGAAAATTATTTCTTAATTATTTTACAGTTTACTAGAATTAACAATTACTTGCGTACACCCTCAATTTCCTTGGGTGCTTGCCTTCTAAAATTTTTATTAATTGCAAACCACCCATTTTAAAATTCACTGTTTTATGTGAACACACTTTTAGTCTTCCCATCACTTTGCTAATTTTTGTCTTTGTATGATCTAATTTTTGGAATTTTATAATAAAATTGTAACATCTTTATCTGCATGTATAGTACATAAAAATTAATACCTTACCCATAGTTTCATCTAAAACTCTTTTGTGAGCCACCTTATAAATATCGTCTATAAAAATGTCTGCTAAAAAACGTAGTTTTTTTTGGCATTAAAGCAACTCATGTTAAAAATAAGAGTTTTTTAGTGTTAGAATTTGTATTAGTTTGACTTTAGCGCCGCCTATAGAATTCCAAAAGATAAATATATTTAAAGACAGATATGGAAATCAGTCAAGCGAATTAATAAAAAAAATATTAAATTTTTCAAAGAAAATATTCTTTTTTTTATTTTCATAATTTCTATATACAAAAATATTACAGATTGTGTTGACAACTTAGTACATGCATATGCACAATGTTTACACACACTTACCTTTCTTTTTCAGCAGACAAATATGTATTAAAGTAATTATTTTTAGAACTCCCACAGTTTCTAAAAATTAAGTTCATTATTTTATAAATGTTCGCAAGTTATCTGCACCGTTTGATACTTTTAACTCCGGTTTAAGACAAGGCCAAGAAAGAAGTCGAGCAATTATTTCCCCTGAAGTACAAATTCTTTAGTTTTGAAATAATGTGAAACGTAAAGAAATATTTATTACAATTAGGAAATTGTTAACCTTGGTACTGCAAGAAGGAAGAGATTTTTTATTTTAAAGTCTTAAATATTTACTTCAAGGAACATTTACATCTTACAAAGTTATACAACTGAAACGTGTTTGCACACGTTGCTATATATACTAAGAATTACTAAACATCATATTGAATTATTATTATTATTTTACAATTATTATATAAAACTAGCCGCCCGGTTGTGCTTCGCTACGTATCAAGTGAAATAATAAAACATTTAATTGGAAGATCAAATTCATTTATTAAAAAAAAACCATAGGCCTTCTAGGATCTTTTTGAATTTTTGTGCTACATGCATTAGGTCCGAAGATACAATATTACCGATCTTACCCGTTTTTAGTCCTTTTCACCCTAAATTCAAAAATTTCCAAAAAGTACAAAAACTAATTATAGATTGTTTTAAGGAGAGTAAAACTACGTTTTTACCCGTTT
The DNA here is from genome assembly GCA_941918925.1 of Phyto melanocephala. Lineage (NCBI taxonomy): Eukaryota > Metazoa > Arthropoda > Insecta > Diptera > Rhinophoridae > Phyto > Phyto melanocephala. The sequence goes on from OW799233.1 coordinate 84,345,268, forward strand.
TATCCCCTTACAACTCAAAATTTCCAAAAAGTACCAGACACCTATCCAATTATTTTTAAAAGGCTCTTTGGTCCTTTGTGAATTTTTATGATATCTTTATTAAACCCAAAGATACTGAGTAAGCGATTTTACCCTCTTTTACCCGTAAACCGCTCGACAGATTTTGTGCAAACTTCACTTAAATCATCTACTAAATAGTCCGAACAAAGGGTAAACATTTGGTTCGGATAGGTGAGTGAGACCGTTCTTGAGTTATAAAGTTACAACGAAAAATGGCATTGATTTTTAAATATACAAAGCGTGATTTTTTAAGAGCTATAGGAAAGTTAAAAACAAACACACAGGAATTCCCGGGATTCTCGAAAATATTATTTCTTTTAAAATAAATAATATTTGTTAACTTTAAAATCACGATTTGGTTAATAGTTCATTGTTTTTGTAGTAGTTTATTTTCCATAAGAGTCCTTATTGTGTCAGCATTACATTTTCCGGCAATATAAACTAAACCGAAATTATAAAAATAATTATTGCCATGTAAACAGATGTTTAAATATCTTTTTGGGGCAAACTACTCCACTCGTCTAATACAAGAGCAAACCTCAAATTGTCGCAAATTTTAGTCGATATTGTTTTCACCATCGTATTTTTAACGGCGTTGTAATATTTTATTACAATGTTTTTAGCATCAGTTTCATATTTTGGTAACGTCATATTTTTACTGAAAAACGTTGACGAATAAAAAAACCTTGTGTAATTGTTCGAATAGATATTCCATCGACTCACAGAGGAGTATTTGACTTGAAAAGCTGGTCAAAAAGGCAAAACTGAATTTTAAGAAATCTTAAGAACTAAGTACGCAGCTCGACAGTCAACAATATTTTTCATTATATTGTAAATTTTGAAGACTTTCAGTTGCGATTTGTAGCTCAGGTTTAACAATGATTTTTTTTTCGCTGAAAGGTTTGATCAAAAGTTATTTAAAAAAGAAAAAAAAATTTTAAATAAATGTTGAATATTCATGTTAAAACAATTCGTTCAAAAGCTAAAAAAAAATTATACACTTTTTTTGCAAAAAAAAAAAAGAAAAATAAGAGGTTTTTGAAAGTGAGGTTAGCATCTCTATGAATTATGTTTGATGCCACAATAAAATTTGGAATCTCTAATTTTAGAAACAAAAATAAAAGCTTGCGCAAGTTTGCGCCATTATTTTAGACCAGTGCTATTCAATCTTTTTGGCTCGTGTACCACTAAATTCACGACAAATTTTTCGCGTACCACCAATAAAAATATAATGTAAACAATTTTAAAATTTTTAATCTATTTTTTTTATTAATAATAAAAAACAATAAAATTTAAAAAAAAATTAATAAAAATTACAAAAAAACATAAGAACATGTACATTAAAGGTATACTTTTAGGATGATTTTTCTTTTTGTTTTCAATTGCAAAATAGAAATCGTTAAAATTTTAAAAGAATTCGCGTACCAACTGGAAATTTTTCGCGTACCATAGGTTGAATAGCACTGTTTTAGACGATTTTTTAAAATTTTCACATTTCTTCCATTTTTGCTCATCAGGCACTTTTTCTTATATATTTATATCGTCATAAACTTTTACGTATTTTGAATTATTGATTTTAACTGTTACTCACATCACTTTAAATACTTTACAATGTTAATACCTGTCTATAATTATAAATTTGAAAAATTCTTTATTATCGATAATAGTTATAAGGGAATGTCCCACGCATCCCCATAAAGAATATTTTTATATACCTGCTCTACAAAACATTACATGTTAAAAAAATAAATATACGTACCTAATAAGAATAATTATTAAAAGCATTTATCACAAAAATAAGTTTACAAAAAATAAATACAGGTACATAAAAAATGCATGGGCACCTAGGTATCAGGCTACCATCCAATTGTCAGAAGAAGCTGCCGAGGCTAGAAATAAGCCCTTACGATTATATCGTACGAATTATTCGAGGAAATTTAGTAGAAGCGATACAAATCGAGATGTCTTGAATAGGTTATTTCTGAGAAGGGACCCTTTTATAAGTTGCAGTACGCAAAGAGAACGGAATAATAAAAAAGTTTTTTCATCAGAAACCATCACACTTCTTCCTGACACCGATAATGCATCTAATAAGGATAAACATACGACATAATAATTATTGAGAAATTTTTATCAGTGTAACTTGTCCATATATTAAGTATTATATAATATAAAATATATATAATGAAGCCTTTCGCCATTACTTTTTTAATAACTCCAAAATAGTAATAGATAGAAAAGAAATGTGTTTGGTTAGTTTAAGCAGAATTTTCCGGTGCATCTTCTGATTTTCTGGCTATTAAAATCAAAGAATTCGTTTTCAAGTTATGGCAAAATATATTAGACAACCCAACGATTTAGAGAGTGAAATATGCCACGCCTTTAACAGAAAATCCTTACGTCCTAGAGAAAAATGGAAACCAGATTTGAATTGAGGGCATCAAAATCAATATAGTTCACATACTTTCATTTCTAGCAGAGACAAAAAATTTTTTTTGCGCAGTGTACTTTTGTTACGCAGTGTAATTTTTTCAAAATCTGCCACTAGATTTCTTATATCAAACTACACCTAAAACTATCAAAAAACTAGAACTTTTAATTCAAAAAACACGTTTTATAATTTTGGCCAGCTTTTCAGGCCAAATACTCCTCTGTGCGACTGCTGCTAATTTTGAAACAATTTCTGGTAATTTTTGGGTGTCTAAAAAACTTTCAATGGTGGAAATATTTTTTTATTTGGTGCAGGTGTTGAAAAATCGTTTTTAAATTTTATTTTCTGAACCAAAAGAAGGTGCCGTATGAGACCGCTCTTGAATATTAACCTTTTCGGGCAAATATTACATTGTGCTGCGTTGTCTACTTTTTGAAAATAGTTCCAAACTTCAGACATTTTGCTTCTAAACAAAGTGAATTTTCAAAAGAAGTATTATTAGAAAAATTCAATCATAAATAAAAAAGTTGTGCTTACAAATTCTGTGACCACTTTTAAAAACAATTTGTACATACGATTATATTTATAAAAATGTCCAGGGAAACTACTGCTGGTTTTACGGTTGTTATAAAAAACATTTATGTATATACAAGAAAACATTTAATTATGTATGTATGTATATAAGTAATTCACTTGAAATTTATAAGCACTTATTAAAAATAATTCCAGAAAGTCGTTACCTTTGGTGTGAAATATTTTTGACCGAGGATGTTTGTTTTTCTTTTACATAGTCGTATTTGAGAAAAGTTATAAATACTTAACAAACAAAAAACGCTAACAAATAAAAAACCTTACTTTTTATTGAAATATTCGCTGGGACTGCTGCCGTTGGACTTATTTGTAAGGGAGACGGCGGCAAGATCGACGATTCGGATGCGAGACGATGGCATGTGGTATCGCTTTGGATCGGTTTTGGGGCATAGGAGAATCCTGGACCTCGTGGATAAAGAAGTTAGGCTACATCACACGCTCATGGCGGAGGAATTCATGCACGATGAGTGCATGGAGAATGACATCAGTATCTTTACTGATGGATCCTTTATGGGCGGGAGGGCAGGTGCTGGTGTGTACTCAGCTGAGTTGGACTTATCCTGCACTCTGAGTCTGGGGGAGTACGTGTCGGTCTATCAGGCAGAAATGCTTGGTTTGCTGCACGCGTTGGATCACCTGTTGGAATGTCGAATGTATGGGAAGAAAATTCTTATTGCACTTGACAACCAGTCGGTTATAAAACGCATGCAGCGGATTGATGTGAATTCCTCTTTGGTGCTTGAGTGTGTCCTGAAGCTCAATAGGTGTGCCTCTACAAATGAGGTAACGCTGATGTGGGTTAAGGGACACGTGGGCATAGCTGGGAATGAGGCTGCTGACGAACATGCGAAAAAGGGGTCTGAGGCTGCATTCTGCGGACCGGAACCCAGAACTGCTCTGGGCAATGGGTTGGTGCGGGCGAGGATCTTTCAATGGGTAAACTCTGTGAACTTGCGAAGGTGGATGGAGGGAACCACGTATAGACAGGCTCGTATGGTGCTCAGGGAGCCACTTGGCAGGGGTGCAGTGAAGATACTCGGTTTTAATCGGAGTATGATGAGCTGGATCACTGCGTTGATTAAAAGACATGGTAACTTCAAATATCATCTGAAGAGGATGCGGATCGTAGATGATGATATTTGTAGAATATGCCTGGAGGGTGCCGAGACGGCAGCGCATGTGGTATGCGAGTGTCCGGCGATGGCAAGCGTATGGTTAAGGATCACAGGCAAGCACACGTTGAGTGTGAGTGCGATGGGGGACCTTAGTCTGAGGGAGATGCTGGCGATTACAAAGGACTGTGTGATGAGGATTGTCGACAATCACCAGTCGGCAGTGTGAAATCGTTTTTCTAGTCCAGAGCAAACGCCGGTTGTGGCGCGGGACTCAGTGATTGAGGGTGTGCTGATCGGTGGACACGAAATCACTGGGGAACGAAGGGGGTCGAAAAGGGACCCGTGGTATTAGTGGTCTGCTTCGATATTCCCCCTACATGTGTAATATCAATAATATTTAAATATTCTTTAAATTTACCAAAACAGATAAGAAATTAAAAATAAAATCAAATATATTTCATAATATAGTACATATTTTTTATTTCCCGTTTTCCCGGGAATAAGAGCAAAATTTTTCCGGGAATACTAAGTGGTTCATTCCCGGGAATTTCCGCCCGGTTCCCAAACCCTAATTGTTTCGCGTGCTGTGTGGCATGTGGCATGGTGTCTTGTTGAAACCACATGTCATGCAAGTCAAGCTCTTGCATTTTGGGCAAAAAAAAGTTGGATGTCATCTCACGGTAGCGCTCACCATTCACAGTTACGTTACGATTCGCATCATCTTTGAAGAATTACGGTCCAATGATGCTACCAGCCCATAAGCCGCACCAAACTGTGACTTTTTCTAGATGCATTGGTAGCTCTTGCAATGCTTCTGGCTGATCTTCACTCCAAAATCGACAATTCTGCTTATTAACGTACCCATTGATCCAAAAATGAGCTTCGTCGCTGAACACAATTTTTCGATAAGAAGCGCGCGATGAACTTTCTTAACAGAGCATGCATTTTGATAATAAAATTTAATAATTTGCAATCGTTTGTTCGTTTGTCATGGTTGAATTGTAGACCAAACTGAAGATGTTTGACAGTGAAACAAAACTCAAAACGTGCGTCAGCTGTTTAAACCAGTGTTGCCAAAAAGATAATAGTTAAAAAATTACGCTTTAGATTGTTTATGCCCTTGCCGTCATAAATGCATAGCTTATTAAACGATGTTCGTCATGCAATTAAAAATGGTCAAGTCTTGGCCACAATGACTAATTTATCTTTTTCTTACCCACAACAAAAAAAAATGGGGTTGGTGTGTATTCATTTTGTTATTACGTTTAAAAAACAGCGAAATGTTCATTTGAGACCCGCAACAACAAGATATAGCCCATCTCTAATGCATCAGAATTGTTTGGTGTTGGAAATGGGATAAATCGGTCTATTAGAAAAATAACTATAGTTTGTAGTGCAAGAGAAGGTCATAAATAGGATGTGTTTTTATATTTATTTCGTTTACAAGTAATCTCCCAAAAAAAGGACAATTTAAATCCCTTAATAATATTTTGATCCTAAAGGTTAAAATTTCCATACGCTATTCCATTTAAATGGTCTACATTTTCACAAATCTTGCTCTACTTTTTGCATAATCTCCTTTATGTAATTTTACATCACAATGATTTTGTTTACGGTTTAAACAATGTTGCACAATTCTTATGCAAATAAAATATTGTCGAAAGAAAAAGAAAATTTCGCCGAAAATTGCTGTCATAAAGACCTAACACTAACACCGAAAGCAATGCGAATAATAGATGGCGGATTAAAATGAGAGCAGCTTGCAAGAACACGCCAGCTAACAGTAAAAGATACACAAAGAAACAATAGAATTAACAACTAAATTAGTGCAGTTTAGTTGTCTTTACTGCTTTCGTTTGGTTGGTTGGTTAGTTGATCAGTGAAAATACAACACTAAACTAATCCACTGGACTTTGCAAAATATTGTGTAACATAATGTAACGCTCACGCTAGCACGCTCAAAGCTACATTGACATTGAAACTTGTAATTTATATACAAATGACCGAAAAGCAACAATTGGAACAAAAGAAAGTAGAGCACAAGATCATTTTCCTTAGAGATAATAAAATAAATATTGACGTCTTTACTGTTTCGTTGTCATAACAAATACACGCGCGATCGCTGGCCTTGAGCCGAAACCTAATGGCTTGCGACAACGACAAATCAATAAGGAAAATGCTATTTATATTTATTTCTTTATTGCCAAACATTCAAACTGTGAATGAGAGTAGAGTGAAAAAGTACTTAAGTTATAAAAGGATATTTGGGGAATAAAACATTTTGTATGTTGTGATAACATCCATAACTTAAACTGATAACTTAATATAATGATGAGCTGTCGATATGTATTAAGTTTGAATATTCATACAATTTTAAAACGATACAGAAGTTCATTCGCCGATAAAGTAGTAAAAAAATATAAAAAAATCAAAAAAATTATATAAATATATAGATCAAACGATCTTCAGGTGAAATTTTAAACATTTTAAATTTTAAAACCGTATATATCTTAAAAATTGCATCAAATCGAAATGAGACCTCTTTGTAATTTGTTAAATTGATAAACAAGAGTAGTAAAGCGGTGCCGATATAATTAAACATTACGAAATTATTTGATGAATTACATTTAAGTCCCTTGGGTGTATATTTAAAACGAGAAAGTATTATTTGAAATCAACATTTACTTACATTTAATCTAAGGACAAAAAAGGTAGATCCCAAGTACTATTTGACGACCACAGAACTAAATAGACATCAAGTAGGAATAACTTATTATGCTTCTAGTCGGATTGCTAGTATAGGGGATACATTTGTAGTATGGTTTTCAGAAGATTTACGAAAAATTATTTACGGGAGTGATTGAAAAGATATTGTTCATGTCTCATTAAAATCATTCTTTGGTCTACATATATTATTTGGCCATTTCAAATCACATGGCGAGACACTGGAGAGTTTGTGGAGCGAAGAAATGGAATACTTATATTTCGTTCAACCATGTCATTGAAGCAGTTCAAAATGTTATGTATTTAGATTTGACGATAGAGCTAGCAAAACAGAACACAGAGATCGTGATAAATAAGCTTCAATTAGAGAAGTGTAGAACAAAGCTTAATAACATATGTAATTGTCATGGGTAGAAATTTTTATGTACAGGGAAAAATTGAGGACCAAGTATTTTGAAAGCTTAAGGAATTACTATGAATAGCATCAGTTTTATCATATCCTATTTCTATAGAGAATTTTGTGTAGGTAGCGAAATGAGTGGTTAAAGAATTGGTGGGGGCCTTCAAAAGCTTGCAATGTTACGGCTTATTGCTTTAAGCAACGTGAACTCCTGTCGATGATATAATATGTAAAGCACTATCACATTTTCAGTTAAGATCTAACAATTCTACGCTATGCTAATTGCTGCAATTTTAACAACAGGAAGTGCAGAAAGCTCGTTGGATTGAATGTCTCTAGAGCAACGACTTTAAAATTACGCACAGAAAAGGTATTAAACATGGCAATGCAGATTCGGTTTCCCGAAGGCCTGAAATATTGAATTACAAAACCATGCGATAATCAGACCAAATTCTACGACATCATGTGGAAAAAAGTAGAATGACTATAGGCTCTCGATGTAAACTGTGCTCGAAAAGTTATATGAAATGTTCATCCTTCTAAAAAAATTAGATGCAAATAACATAAAATTTTATTTTGTATACACAGCAATTGTAGTCAAAAGAACAAGTTATAACACAAGAGATAAAAGCATGTGCGTACATACATACATAAATCTGATTTAATTTGAAAAGTATATATAATCAGTAAAGAGGGTAATTTTTATAAAAAAAAATTTTACTGTGAATTTTTTTGATGAACATGTGTAGGTTAAATTTCAGCCTTTGATGAAATTTTAATTAACCCCATCAACCAATGACAAATGGAAGGGCTTGACTAGTAGAATACTTACACTTAACTATGTAAAAATTCAAAAGCAAATACGGCTCCCGAAATAATAAAGAAAATGACATATATATGATTAAAACATAAGCTAAGCTACACGGTGTATACATGATGGTGAAGGGTATTATCTGATTTGGCACGGGCGTATGTAGTTAGAACTCTTAGCTGTTTTTATAAGCACTGATTTTTTTGTTTAATTTTATGAGAAAAATTTGAAAATTCGTTAATTTAAAGACTTAGGGCTATATCCATAAAAAAATATTTTAGGTTTATTAAAGGCTTATTTGACAGATGTTGTAGAGAAATTTGTCAAATAAGCCTTCAATAAACCTAAAATATTTTTTCTGAATACGGCCCTTAATTTCTACTGTGTTTGTAAAACAAATTTGATCATTTGTAACTAAATTTAGGAAATAAATTGATTTGAACACATAGCAATTGTTGTTGCCGGCAAATGAAAGCTAAGACGGGGGAGTTTATTGACGAATATTTTTTAGCAGCTTATTTTAATAGTTTCTATTTAAAAACAATTTCAGCAATTTTAGTTTAGAAAAATTATATTTTAAGAAAATTTTACATAATCGCTTTTTAAATTTACTTAATTTTTTTCTACGATTATGGGCCATTGTTCTAGCTCCAGTATTTTAAAGTTCCAAGTATTTGTATTTTTAGAATAATTATTATAAATTTTATTGAAAAACAGAAATGTAAATGTGGGAAGAGATAAAAAGTAATTAAAAAAAAAAATAATAATATCAAACTTTTATGATTTAATTTACAATAAAATTGTCACATATATTTTCAAAACAAAACTTATCTGAATTGAGTTGTTCTCAAAAATATGACTTCCATACTAGTGTTTAAAAGTCATTCATTGTTTTTTTAAACCATTTCATTACATTTTCTAACTATTTTTTCTTTTTTTTTTAAATGTCAAACGATGAAAAGAAATTTGTTTAAAAATTACAAAAACATCATAAAACGATTGTTTTACCAAAAAAAAAAAATCCATTTCCAAAAAAGTGTCCTCATTTTAAAAAAATTGTATCGCCTAAAAGACTTCCTATTTTTATGATTCCATTGTTTATATTATAATTTTACAAGGAATTTTCATATTTCCATATTTTTCATCTTCTTTTTTTTAGACTATAAACATAATTCTTCTTGATATAATGGCCAATTTGTTTTTTGTGCTCGTCTCTAATGTTTCAAGGAAAACAGAATTAAACTATGTCAAAAAACTGGGTTTCTCAAGAAACTCATTTTAAGAACAACGATTTTAAAAAATATAGTTCAAGAACATTGTTTTGCTGACAAGTATGTTTGTTTTTAGAATTCTGCGAAAGGCGAGTAAACCATAACGCGAGTTTTTGTTGCGCTAGCATAAACAATGAAAAATTCCTCTAGAAAACTTAAAAAACTGGGTCGAATGTTTTATGAACCTAAAAAAATTGGACGATTCACTACAGCATATAAAAACTGCAATATTCTTACAATAACAACCAACACCGCTTTAGTAGTCTGTCATTTAGTAGACGAAGATTCAGTAGACGAAACAAAAAACAAAAAGAATCACAATCGTTTCGGAAAACAGCGAAACGGCAATAAAGACATTAAACACATTTTTGTAACGTGACTGACCTTGTCACGAAAAAAAAATTATAAACAAATAAAGGACAGGCAACGACAAAATACTCCGTGTTTTATGAATTTTATTAGTTTATTAGTTTAAGGACTCTTAATGTAGTAAATGAAAAAGGGACTTTCTTAAGTTTTCGAGGTACGTCACATTGTATTGCAATTTTTAGGAAAACATACTGTTGTACTCTAAGAGACGAGAAAACGAAATCCGAAGAGACTAAACTCAAAAAAAAAAGAGAGAGTGGGAAAAATTTCTCCTCCTTTTTGTTTAGAAATCAATAAAAATTTAACGTCGCGTGTTCTCATTATAGTTAAATTTTAAGAATTTTAGCGGTGTAAGCATCGAATTGAATTTTAAATGAACCGTGTCATAGATTCTTATGAACACTAATAATACATCACCTTTATGTTCGATTTATTTTTATACCCTTCACAGTAAGTGTAAAGTGTAGATTAAATTTGTCATTCCGTTTGTAATTTTCTTAATATTTAATAAAATTCCAACGACATTTATATATCGGAAATTCTGACAGATAGAGGGCTCTAAATATTTTATTGTTTTTAAATATCTTGCTTTTGAAAAGCTGCTTAATTGGGTTTTATTTTTTTAATATAGTTTAGAAATAAAAACAGAAATAAATTAAGCCGTCATGTAACCATTACAATATATATATTTACTGAAAGCTGTAAATAAAAAATACAATATGTATTATGTACACAATTACCAGACATTCGATTTATTATGCTTGTTTCAAACAAACTGTTTGGGGTTTTGTATGTACAGGATACTATGTAACCGGTAAAGGGCATTTAGGATTCGGCTATAGCATTCATACGGGTAATTTTTAATAAGGCTGCCAGAAAGTTTTGAGGGCATTGGTATTTTATACAAAAAATTAGTCAATATAGTAACATTTGAAAAAATAAAATAATTTGCTTATATAAAAAAGGCGTTATTCAGTTTTAGCTTAAGTTGCAATTGGAGTTTTTCTTCTCCCAGACTTTTTTCGGGAGATCCGGGAAATTCCCACTCAAGACAATAATTACAACTTTTATCATCGTATCGTAAATCTTTTGTTTATTAATTTTTTTAAAGATTCCAATTTTTATTTACTTTTACTTTTTTAAACGAAATTTGTTTCAATTTTAGTTTTCTACTGTACAGAAAACAAGTAAGAGCGCTATATTCGGCCGTGCCGAATCTTATATACCCTTCACAACGTGTAGTCATGCAATAACAGTAGTTTGTGTCACCATTCATCCCATATGAAATACGTAAATACATATAAAAACATACATATATAAAAACATCCTATTGTAAAATTATAAATTCACGTATGTACGTTAAAAAAAACAACAAAAAAAATAAAAAAGAAATTAAAAAAAAAATTTAAAAAAAAAATTTTAAAAAAAAATTTAAAAAAAAATTAAAAAAAAATTATTATATATATAATATATATAAAACAAAAAAAAAATTAAAAAAAAAAAATAATAAAAATATAAATAATATATTAAATAAAAAATAAAAAAAAAATAAAAAAAAATTAAAAAAAAATTTTTAAAAAAATTTAAAAAAAAAAATTTTTCGACTCAGCTGGGATTCGATGCCACGTTTTCTCTAACCAGTATACACGTTTGTATGTATGTATGTTGTTGTTGTAATGTTGTTTTTGTGAAAAAAAAATCGAGGTGGTCGTGGGTTTTTGCTCATATCTCAGTTGTTTATGTACCAATGTTTCTGATTTTCAATACCGATCTACTCCCGAATATTTCTGATATTTTAATACCTTAACCGGGTCCAACCTATGTCGGGGGGCTTCAAAAAGTTGATTTCAACATACACACGGACAGACGGTCAGACGGACAGACGGACAGACTGACAGAGCTTAATCGACTCCCCTATTCATAAGCTTTCAGAAAATATATACTTTATGGGGTCGGAAATGAAAATTGTAGAAATTTCACACGGAATGACAAACCTATATATACCCTTTTTCACTGTGTGAAGGGTATAAAAATATAGTTTAAAATTGTTTTAATTAATTGACTATTTGACTTATTTTTAAATTAAATTTGTGAAGAACCACCCTTTGCATTTCTAATGATCCGGCCGAGTTCAGGGAAATTTATATAGTTCTTCTTTCCAGTTTGGTAGGCAACATAAGTGTTTTAAATATTGGTAGGTATTTTTGTCGAAATTTATTAAATAATAATAATAAAACAAATACATTAAAACCAAATATAAAAAAATAAAGTATAAATATAAAAAGTATATATAAAAAGCTTATATTTGAATACACATAAGTACATACTTATATAACAAGAATTGTCATTTACCTGATTTAAAATAATAGGCCGTTGCTCTCCCTTCCGTGCTATCTATAAACTATAATCACAGATAGCCCATATATATTTTAAACGACTCAACCTTAAAATTTCGTGGAATAAAGAAATAAATTTAATACGCATGTTTATTTTATAAAATTTTAGAAACACAGTTTTTCATTAAAGTTATAAAAATTTGATAAACCAAAAATATTAACAAAATACGATTATAATTTACTGTATTCTATTTGACCTTTTTTTAATAATATGTACGTGTAATAATATGTAAGTTTTTTTAAGCGTTAGATCTTTCAAATTAAGACAAATTTCAAATTAAATTAAACCCCAAGACCTCTTTTATACCCACCACCAATTTCATGTACTTTTATAGCACAGAATTTATTATTTTGTTTTTAACAGTTATAGCTATGGAATAATCTCTTTATACTAAAATATTTATCACTTTCTTTGTATAACATCGATATGCTGGTAAAATGTTTTTGTATATATAGTCTTTCATTAAAGACGTTAAAGTAGGCGGGTATAAAAATGGTGTGGGTATATTTATTTTGTCATTCCGTTTGTAACACATCGAAATATGTGTTATGTATGTATACATAAAGTATACATACTCTAAATCGGGGTTTTATTTTATGACGATCTAACTATGTCCGTCCGTCTGTTGAAAGCACAAAAGAGCTCGAAGCAAAAAAGAAGGGGCCTCAAATTTTGCTAGAATATTTCTTATACACAAGGTTTGTTTGGTATTGAAAACGGTCTAAATCGGAATATCAGGAAAAGAGCTATAGCTCGTAATGTAAGATTAGGTCTTAAAAACCACGTCCTTTCTACATGGAATAATATGTAATTGTGTCCAAACCCATTGACGTAGAGTCATGAAATTTCGAATGTATATTTTCTGAGTTAAAAAAAATATTTTTCATAAGAAATTGCCCAAATCTGTGAATCAGGAAAGGATTTATAGATCAGAACGTACGAAAATTTATACCACGCAGTTTATTTTTTGGTATATTTAAAATTTAAAACCTAACAAAACTGACAAAAATAGATGTACGATTCTTAAATTTTGCAACCATTGCTTTTCTGTCAAAGGCTTTGTTCAAACGGAAAATAAATGTGACACGCCCACTTTTACGCCCACCTACCATATAACGCTTTACCTCAAAATCATATATTTTCTCTATGAATAAAGATTTTGAAAGAAGAAAGGACTATATTGTATTTGTTCGTGGAAAAAATTTTGACACGCTTCCTATAACGCCCACTTTTTACGTTATCTAAGAAGCTCATAAAACCGACAAAATTAGAGGTATGATTATGAAATTCGCTACAGATATCCTTCTAGTCAATGTCATTGTAATGCCAGAAAACTTAGGTGACACGCCTACTTTAACGCCTACCTCCCATATAACGGTTTACCTTAAATTCATATTATAAGTCTATGGACAAAGATTTTGGAAGAATAAAGGACTATATTGCAATATCTCTATATTTACTATATTGACACGCCTACTTTTACGCCCACTTTCATTGAAAGACTAAATTTACGAAATCATTTTGCTAGCATATCGAAGTTATACAAAGAAAGTGATACATATTTTAGTATAAAGAGATTATTCCATAGCTATAACTGTTAAAACAAAATAATAAATTCTGTACTATAAAATAATAAAATTGGTGGCGGTTAAAAGATTCGGCACAGTCGAATATAGTGCTCTTACTTATTTTTTTTTTTTTTAATTTGCATATATAGGTGGTAAAGAGTCTCCCTTTTATTGGTACCTTTTTCCAAAATAAAAAAGTTTATATCATTCAATAGGACATAATTTGATAACTATTATTGCCCTATAGAATATGAATAATAATTTAAGTGAATTATTTGAAACTTTAAGAGTGATCAAAAAGGTGCCAAAAGGGGGAAATTGACCAGAAAATATGAATTATTCCTAATTACGGGGCCAATTTGCATTAAATTTGTACTAGAGATTTCATCAGACATAACGGGGTAGAATGGGGAAAAATTCAGGAAAAAAATTTGCACGTTTTATGCACTTAAAATAATGTCTATTTAAATATTTTTTTGTTACATATACATAGATAAAATTTGAAATTTGGAATTTTTATTAGTATGAAAACCCCAAAAAACTACTTTTTTGTACTTATTGCATTTAATACGTTTATGAAGCTAGAATTAGATACTTTTAATCCGAGCTAACGCCGAAAATGTTATGGGCGACCAAAACGGTACTTTTTCGCATTTTTTGGTACTTTTTGTAATTTCTACGTTTACAAAGCAAGAACTGTGAAATAGGGGATTATTGATTCCGGGTGAGACTGAAAATGTTATGCTAGAATTTTGAAATTGGTGATGGTTGATACGAGGTAATACTGATAATGTTATGGGCGACCAAAAACGCACTTTTTGGAATTTTCGTTGTATTTTTTTTTGTGTTATACGTTTATAACGCTAGAATTTTAAAATAAGGGACTATTGATTTCTGGTCAGACTGAAAATGTTATGGGTGACCGAGAAGGTACTTTTTCGAAATTAGTGAAATTATGAAGCTAAAATTTTGAAACTCAGTAGCATTTATCCTGGTTAAGATAGGAAATATATCCCCGATATATCCTTACAGTAAATACATAAAATTACCCAGTCTAACAAGTTTTCATAAATTTAATGAAAAATTATTTGGTAATTAGTAAAATATAACTGAGCTGGCAAAGCAATGGATATCCCGCAGTATCTTATAAAGTCGCGCTTATTATTTTATTAAGAGTAGACACTAGAAAAATTTCGAACGTAGAGACTATCTAGAAAAGAAGGTACAACAGAACGTTTATAGACCCAATATTGTTTTGCATTGACTATATTTACCAAAAATACACATTCAGAAACTGTAAAAATAAAAAAATTAACTGACTTTAATGGTAATGTAAAGAAAAATTCTTTGTGGAAATTTTAAATAATGAAAGAAATAACGTAAAGAAATATCAGTAAGTTTGTTTTAAAAATATTAACACGTTTTTAGGCGAACTGCGAATAGAACAGAAGATAGTTTTAAATATTGCGAAATATACCATTTAAATCAGCAAAAAAAATAATCTAAATTTAATTAAATTTTACTTCTATAAATGAAATTGTGGATTATTTGAAACAAAGTATTTATTACAACAGTTCTATAAATCTTTAAACCTATTTAAAACAAAACAAGTAAGAGCGCTATATTCGGTCGTGCCGAATCTAATATACCCTTCACAACGTGTAGTCATGCAATAACAGTAGTTTGTATCACCATTCATCCCATATGAAATACGTACATACATACAAAAACCATACATACATATATAAGAACATCCCATTGTAAAATTATAAATTTACGTATGTATGTTAAAAAAACAAAAATAAAAAAAAAATTTTTAAATTAATTTAAAAAATAAAAATTAATAATTAAAATATATATAATAAATAAAAAACAAAAAAAAAAAATTAAAAAAAAAATAATAAAAATATAAATAATATATTAAATAAAAAATAAAAATATAAAAAAAAATTTTTAAAAAAATTTAAAAAAAATTAAAAAAAAAATTTTTGGCTCAGCTGGGATTCGATGCCACGTTTTCTGTAACCAGTATACACTTTTGTATGCATGTATGTTGTTGTTGTAATGTTGTTTTTGTGGAAAATCGAGGTGGTCGTCGGTTTTTGCTCATATCTCAGTTGTTTATGTACCGATGTTACTGATTTTAAATTCCGATCTACTCGCGAATATTTCTGATATTTTGATACCCCACCCGGGTCCAAGCGATGTCGGGGGGCTTCAAAAGTTGATTCACATACACACGGACAGACGGTCAGACGGACAGACTGACAGAGCTTAATCAACTCCCCTATTCATAAGCGTTCAGAAAAAATATACTTTATGAGGTCGGAAATGAAAATTGTAGAAATTTCACACGGAATGACAAACCTATGTATTTATACTCTTTTTCACTGCGTGAAGGGTATAATTATCTGAAAATAATATGTATTTTTCTACCCTTCACCTGTGGTGTACAAGGATATAATAGCTTTGTCATTCCGTTTGTAATTTCTACAAAGAGTCGATTAAGCCATGTCCATGTGTTGGTTGAAAACAACTTTTAGAAGCAACCATATCTTCCTTAGATCTGTATATGATATCAATCTTTTGGAAATGTTCGGGAATTAATCGCTATTGGAATTCAGCACAATCAATTTATAACTTTCTGAGATATGAGCATATAAACATGACTGCCTCTGTTTTTTCCCATATTTTTATCACCAAAATTAAAAATTTTCAGCCATAGAATAATTTATAGGTACCTTTGTTACTATTTGTAGATATAATATGCCTCTAGAGATATTCCGAAAAATTTTTGGATAAAGTTTTGAAAGGACTTGACTAGCATGTTGGCCACCACTACAAAATGGCGGACAATAAATTCATATATGGGTCAAATCTGGTATTTTAAAATGTAACTTCTTCCCCCCTCAATATTGGTATCAAATGAATGGACTTGGCCAGCAGGATACAGTAAATTAATAAAAAATGTAAAATCCAAAATGGAGTTTTAAACAAAATGGCAGAACAATTTTTTTTAACCCTATCAAATGAAAGGACTTGACTAGTAGAATACAAAAAACCACGTAAAAATTCAAAATCGAGCTATCGTCGGATATAATAAAGAAAAATGGCGTATAACATGAAATAAAGGTTAGGCTACGATGTCGTATTATACCTATGAACATGATGGTGAAGGGTATTATCAGATTCGACACGTCTGAATATAGCACTCTTAATTGTTTTTTTTTTTCTAATTTATTAATTTTTAAAAAAATATTTTTCATTGATTCCGCTTATTACCAAACTAGCATATTACCCGCTACTTCGATAGCGCAGTTCTTACTATTTACTGAATACTTAAGTTTTTTTTATGTTTTTTTTTGGTTAAATTTATTAAAACTTTTTTCTTTGATTAAATTTATTAAAAAAATTGGTTAGTTGGTTTTCATTGTAGTTTGCTACACGCAAACTGTCAAACTGTCAAGTGGAGTCTAAATGACACCATTGCAACGCGTTCGTAAGAGATGGAGTACTAGACCACCCTGTCGCATTGATGAATATCGATAGGTCATTTAGCTCAATTGCAGATACATCCCATATTTTGGTCAGTATATTATTGCCGAGGAATATGTGCCTCTTCTCAGCCAGCGCAGGGGATTTGCAGGGCAGAAACTTCGAAATGCCCGCGCGATTTCGGTTGATAAGTTGTGTTGTACGTCTAATATCAAAAGAGGGCCAAATCTGACTTGTGATCCTGCATGCGCCTAGATTCCGCTATCTTTTATCAGCAACATCAAGAAATAATTAAAATAGAAGAATATTATAAAAATAACAAAAGTACCATTTTGTTCTTCTTTATAATATTTAAAGTCAAAAAATAATATACAAAAAAAATGCTATAAAAATTATCAAAAGTAACTTTTGATAATAACAAAAGTACCATTGTGTTCTTCTTTATAATATTTAAAGTCAAAAAATAAAATACAAAAAAATGCTATAAAAATTATCAAAAGTAACTTTTGATAAGCTTAATTTGAGTCTAACGTGTAATTGACAATCACTAATTTAAAGAGTCTTCACAAACACAAAAAGTTCAATAAGAATGCAAAAAAAAAACTTTTTATTTCGCCGATAAAATCTTTTTTTTCAACTTAAATCAATAGTCCCTTATTTCAGACATAAACGTAGAAAATATAAAAAGTACCATAAAAATAAAAAAAAGTACCAACCAAGAAAAAGAGCAACCACTTTCTCAAACTCACCTGATTTCAAAAGTTCCTATTATTGAAAATCTAAATTTATCATCGTAGAAAATACCAAATGTTGAAGACACTTGTAAACTAAACAACTTGTTAATATTTTATTCATAAGAACATTGAATTACATATAGACATTTTGTCTACATAATTTTTCAATTTTACTTTTATGAAATTATTGTGTGTGTTCTCTTAATAAAGCAACCCGTTTTTTATTTAATATTTTTTGTTAAATAAATTTGTTTTACTCAAAACCTCAACAAATTTGGCTCTAGATTCAAAACTTATAGAACTACTAGTATTTAACCCGCTACCCGCTACAGTTCTTACTATTTATTGAATACTCAAGTTCTATTTATAATTATAAAATATGTTTGTTTCAATTTATGAAAATTTGTATCTCTGATTCAATTTTCTTAGAAAAATAAAAAGAGACTAAGAATATATCGGGCATATATTTTCCAACTAAACGCAAGATCAATGCTACTAAGTCTCATAAATCAAGATTCATAATTTGCAAAAATTACCCCCCTAAAAATAATAAAAGTAACAGTTTTTTCTGCCCTTAAACTTCCACTTGGTTTATTATTACCTACATTCAGAATTCTTTGTATACAAAATTTAAAAAAAAACAGAAAAAGTAATTTTGGTCGTCCATAATATTAGGAGTTAGACCTCGGATCAAAAAACACTAATTTTAACAATCCATGTTTACAAACGTAAAAATACAAAGAGTACAATAAAAATGCGAAAAGGCTTTTTTTGTGTCTCTAATATCATTTTAATTCTCAACTTGAATCAATAATCCTTTATTTCACAATTTTAGCTTCGCAAACGTAGAAAATACAAGAAGTACCATAACAATTCAAAAAAGTACCTTCTTGGTCGCCTATAACATTTTCAGTTTCACCTGGAATCAAAAGTCCTTAATTATACAATCCTACATTCATAAACGTAGAAAATACCAAAAGTACCATAAAAATTGAAAAAGTACCTTTTTGGTCGCCCATATCATTTTTAGTCGCACCTTTTATCAATAGTCACTAATTTAAAAATTCTAGCATTGCAAACGTTGGAAATACCAAAAGTACCATAAAAATTCAGAAAAGAACCTTTTTGGTCGACCATAACATTTTCAGTCTCACATTGTACCAATAGTCACTAATTTAAAAATTCTAACTTCGCAAACGTTGGAAATACCAAAAGTACCATAAAAATTCAAAATAGTACCTTTTTGGGCGTCTATAACATTATCAGTTTCACCTGGAATCAAAAGTTCTTGATTGTACAATCCAACCTTCATAAACGTAGAAAATGCAAAAAGTACCATAAAAATTCAAAAAAGTACCTTTTTTTTCGCCCATATCATTTTTAGTCGCACCTTTTATCAATAGTCACTTATTTCAAAATTCTAGCATTGCAAACGTTGGAAATACCAAAAGTTCCATAAAATGCGAAAAAGTACATGTTAGGTTTACCAAACATCTTCAGTCTGATCTTGGATCTACTTTTAAAATTCTAGCTTCATAAACTTAGAAAATGCAAAAAGCACAATTAAAAAGAAATGATTAATAGACATGATTTAAAGTGAATAAATCTACTTCTTTTCCATAAAAATGAATATGTTCTAAATATAAAGTACCCAACAGTTTTCGCGAGTTTTCCGCTTTCCTGTTATCAATATGTTTCAATTTCTACAAAATTACCTAATTTTTTTATATTTGGTGAAATCGGTATTACATTATTTTCCGAATCGGCCCTGTTATTAGGAATCGCACATATTTTCCCGTATTTCCCCTGTTTGGTACCTTTTTTGTCTGCCCAAAAGCTTCCACAAATTTCTATTAGGCGATAATAATTATAAGTTTATGTCTTGTTGTATTATATGAGATTTTTATAAGTACCAAACCCTTTATAAGTACGAACTTGTAATAGTGCTGAAATCCTATTAATATTTTGTCACGAATTAACTAAGAAAATTTAAGTTTTTTTTCCTAGCTCTATGTGTTTGTAAGTTACATTCGGTACCAAAAAAAAGTACCAAACTATAGGTTTTACTCATTTTTTTCCTTAAGTAGTTGAAAATGTAAAAACGGTTGGTGTCTAACCGTAGATTATAATATCTTTTCTAGTCAATCAATATGTTTTTAGGTTTCAGACTTTAACATGTTTTACCCCCTTAAAGTTCAAATTCCCAAAAATCCCTTCGTAGTTGATTTATGTATCACAAGAGAAACACACTGTCGAAATTTCATGTGTTTAACTTTTTGCATTTGGGCTGTGAGAGGACGAATTACTCTTTATATAACTATTTAGATTAGGTTTTCAGGTGTAAACATGCAAAGCCCTAATTGCAGTACAGTTAACATCACTAACGGCGAGAATGCCGTGTACACATAACAAGATTCCTGTAACTGATCAGCTGTTCGTCTATCTTCGCTATCTATTATCAATGTCAAACTCTATATAATTTTTTTTTTTTTAATGTCTTTTAAATGTTTTTTATATAAAGTTCAACATTGATATAAGACATCAAATTTAGTCGAGTACGTCGATGCATGTATCTTGTGAAGTGTACCTTGAATCCTACGCTAAAAATTGTTGTTAAGTCATAAAAAAATAAAATTGGCCATGGGTGGTAAATCAGGGAATAACAAATCGTATAATATTTTCAAAACATTTTTCCTCCTCTTAGTTGTCTGTTCGCGAAGTTTTAAATCTGAATCCTAAATTCGTGGAATTTTTCGCGCACGACTTCGTTACTTCGGCGTACGACAACAAACAATCATCTGCATTTAAAATTTAATGTGAATTTTTAAATAAAGATAAAGGCATCATGTTGTTACTTTCATTGTTAATAAAATTTGTAAATATAAGTAGCTAAAATAAGGTCTGTTCGTTTACTTTTCCAGTAACTGAGTTAGTACTGAGCGACTAAAAATAACTATTCTCACAAAAAAAACATTTGGAGCAAAAAGTTAATTAAAACATTTTGTTGTAATATATGTATGCTTTTGATTACTCAATGCGCTTTATTTTGGTAGTCGAAACTATAGTTTTTTTATAATATGAAAATATTTTTAAAATGATTATCATAAATGTATAAATTTTTCGTTTGGGTTAATTATTTAAATCTTTTTTTTTTTTAATTAAATTCACATTTGTCTATGTAAAAAAAATAAAATGCATAAGTACATAAGTATTCAGTTTTAGATATTGAGGACCTAAATACTCATCTTTTGTACACCTCAAAAAAAAATGTCAATGAATAAAAATAATAAATTTTTTTTATTTTCAAAAAGGCGTATATTAAAAAGCTACTTAATTTAATGAAATATGTTAATATATTTCATATGTTGGATTTTTAAAATTAATTATTTTAATTTTTAAGCAGATTCATAACAAAATTTAAGACAACAAAATTTTGTCTTGCTACTTTTATTTATTTGCTTGCATTTGAAACCATATGTATGTTTTCGCAGTAAACTTTTCGAGTTAAAAAAATGTTCAGCATAAACTTTGAAGTACTCAGTAAAAGATCTCTCACTTTACTCTCTAAGTTTGTGCTCTTATTTGCTGAATTCAGTAAGAATTTGTGAAAAATTGTTACAATTTTTGAGTAAACGAACGAACCTATTGATGTCTTTTACAATTTGCTTTTCCCTTAACATGAAGAAGTAAACAATAACATTCGCATGTATCTGATGTTTACATTTAAATTACTCAATAATGTTTGTTATATTTGTATCAACTGACTAATAAAACAGAATAAAATAATTTGTAACATTATTAAAAAATAAATACCTATAGAACATGTGCTAAAAAGTTTGTACGGATCAACGTTTACGTGAATTCTTAAAAATTAGTATCAAATAGCACAATCAAGTAAGTGGGAAGATTTTGTTTTATTTTTGCAAAAATCTTTTGCATTAATTAATCAAAATTCGTATTGGACTACAGAAGTTTTCCACCACCAACCCATGTGAAAAATTTTTATTGAATAATTCAATTTTGCATTTTGTGTATCATTTTCACTTCACAACTGTCCATCTTCACAAACTGTCACGTTTTACGTAAATGTGAATCTTGTCATTAAAAACATTGTTTGTGTTTAGATTTGACATTATTAATGATAATTTTGGTCAATATTAATGCCATCAAGTTAGAGAACATTAGCAAACACAGGAAAATGCAGCTGTCTATGATTGAAGGAAGACAAACATTTTGGTATAAGTTTTTGCTGTTAATATGTGTGTAAGATTTCTAATCGTATTGTATGTAAAATCCTGACCTATACATATTTACTCTATTCACAAGGTATCCTAACGTGACGTATTGTTAAATTGTTCTACGATTTCACAATGATTAAAAAATATTGTTGTTATTTTACAATCAGAAATTGTTCTGAGCTGTTTTAACCATTTACAAACCTAGGCTGACCGGCAGACTTTTGGGAGCCCTTTCCGCTTATAGCCGTCAAAAGCGCCTGTAAGAAAACATTTAATATAACTGGCTTAAAATTTATATTATTTCTAGATGGACAAAAATGTCCGATTATTTTATATTGCAATAACTAAGTGCAAGTCATTAGCAGTAAATGCTATGACATACCTATTTTAACGCCCACTTATCACTTAATCTACTATTTATGAATGTTAAATGCTGAAAAGAGCAACCGAATTAGATGTATGATGTTGCAATTTTGAGTATATAGTTTTTTTCAATGTGATTATAACACTACGAAAACTAAGGCAAGAAGGAGAAGTGCAATTTCTAAGTTGAATGCATTGTGGAGATTTTTCTAATGAACCAATTAGAGCTATTTTAATTTTATATACACCTGGCAAGTCTGTTAAAACTGCAGCGTTGCATATAGAAGAACCGACATTAGAAGAGGAGTTACATATCGCGGTAACATTTGAAGCTACACAAAATACGGTTAAAAGCATTAAATCAAATCAGACTGTTGATGCTGATAACTAAGTTGTAAAAAAAAGGATCACGAACTCAAATATATAGTCATAATAAAAATCGAACCCAAAATCATCAAACGACGAATCGGAAAAGGTCATGTAGTGGTTGTTTCAAAAAGCATAACAAGTAAAAATGCAAGTTGAAATAGTTCAGTGTCTTGATTGCAAGAAAAAAGGACATATTGCATCGGTATGTAGATCTACATTTACTTCTAAAAATTATGTTAATTCAGCTAACTGACAAAGTTATAGGCAAAAATTATTAAAAAAAAATTATTAAAAAACAATATATAGGAACATTATGGGTATGAAAAGAAAGGATTTAGATAACAAAATATGTAACATTAAAAAAACTTAAAATCCAAGAAGGCCGCTACTAAAAAATGGCGTACAATTAATTTATATATGGGCCATATGAAAGGACTTGGCCAGTGGAAAAAAGTAAAGATCGAAGATAGCGTTCGAAATAAAATGGTGGTTTTATGAGTCGGAAATAGTTATTACGGCTTTGCCCTCTTAAAAAATCATAAATACCCATATTTGAGGCGATGTAGTATAGCCACTACACTACACGCAAAGAAAAAACATGGTTGTGGTAACCATAACCGAAGAGCAACATACCATGATTAAATTGTATGATTGTGGTTAAAACATATAATGGTTGTTATGTTTATTATGTTCAATTAAAGTATCACGCAATAATCATACATATGACTACAGTTGAAATCGACAACCTTTGCTTTTTTTTGTGCGAAAATATTGTCTTTTGCTGTATTGATATTAATTGTACTTACCTTTTTAATTGCAATTTTTATACCAATATTTTTTTACATTTTCTTGTTGTTTTTTAAGTTATAGTAAGCGTGTCGAAGTAATTTCTGCTAAAAAATTCATTCGTCGAAAATATTTATTCAGAGAGAATTTATATGAATTTGAGATATAGCGTTATATGGGAGGTGGACGTGTCACATTTATTTTCCGTTAGTACAAAACCTTAGACCAAAAAGCAATCCTTGCAAAATTTCAGAATCATACATCTAATTTTGTCAGTTTTATTACGTTTTAAATTTTAAATATACAGAAAAATACACTGGGCGGTATAAATTTTTGTACATTTTGATCTATAACTCTTTCCTTGATTTTAGCAATTTTCAAGAAAAAATACATTCGAAATTCCATGGCTCCACGTTAGTGCGTGTGGAAACATTTGACCTACTCTTGCATTACGAGCTATAACTCTCTTCTTAATATACCGATATAGCCCAATTTCAATACCTAATAAAGCTTGTGTATTCTTTATGAAGTCTAAAATAAATATTTCAATGTATTACAAACAGTATAAAAACTGTTGAAGAGTTATGCTTATATGTGTATGACAAACAAGTTCCTTTATTTTTGATATAACGGTTTATGTCAAAATTTGCATACAGAACAACAGTTGCTGCTTATTAATATCAATCTGTTTCTTATAATGAATTTATAAAAAATTTTCCTAATTTTCTTGGTAGAAAAAAACTTTTTTTGTAAACTAATTTAAATAATATAATAAGTGAATATTTTCGATATTTTTAATTTATATAAGCACTTGTTTCTTGTATTGAGCTTGAGATCACTTTCTTTTATAAAAAATAGTTATAATTTTATTTTCCGATATTTCGCTACCACATTGGGTAGCTTCTTCAGGGAAAGTTTTTACAATTTTTTAACAATTAACAATTAAAATATTAGAATTGTTCAAAAAACAAATTTTTTTTAAACTATTTGTAAATTAAATTGTAAAATTTTTTGTTCGTAAGTTTTAAGCTTTTTTTAAATAAATGCTGGTGTCATATTTGGAACCTTTAACTTACTTACTGAGCAATAACTGTAAAACGTTTTTCTTCAGATAAACATATACAATGAGTATAAGAAAATGATCGTAAACTACTTTATGACAAAGTCATCATGAATTCAAATCACCCACAATAAAGAACAATATGTATATTCAAAACAATGACAAATAAGTGTGACAAAAATAATCATGTATAATGTTTATTGTTGAAACAATAAAGACGTTTTTTTACGTACTTAAAAATCAATTGACATTGAAGAAGAGAATTTCTGCAAGGAATAAAATTGTACAAGAAGTAGCATTAAATTGACAACTAGCGACAACAACAAACAGCATGCATAAATAAGACAAGAGAAGCGGCAATAGAATATAACACTGAATTTGACTCAATAGACAATAAAAATATTTGCAAACAAAAACATCAAGCGGAAGGAATTTCTCTACAAAATAAGAAAATTCGTTCTTAAATGGGTATAAAAATTAATTTAGTGGAAATAGAAGCACTTGTACAAGGTCATCGGTGAAGGACATCAAGGACACATTTTTCTCATAGAGGGGAAATTTAAGCCTTGTGTAACTACTTTACTAACTTAATAATTGATTGATTACTGTGAAGGTCAACAAATATTGTTTCTTGTTTTGTTACTGTTTTGTAAATAAATTAATTTTAAACTCAACACATTGCAGTACTGGAGGTCTGTTGACAGACTGCTGACTGATTGGGTAGCTGGTTACAAGGTCAGTGAAAATTACTAACATAAAAAAGTAGCTGTTGGAAATGTTGACAGATTTCTTCTCATAAATGAGACATAGGGAAAATGTAAATTGATCACGTTCACAAATTCATCCATACTAAGCCCACCTGACTTGATCCGAAAAAACTTAACAAATATAATTTAAAATAAAAAGCATAATTGTTTTTCACAATTTCTAAACAAATGGAACTATAGTACTGAAAGTCTAGGAGATAGAAAAATATATAATAGTTTTAATTTTTGCTCTAAACTGACCTATCGATTTTATATTGATATGGATATAAAGGGTGATTATATTTTAAGTGCTGATGTTAATTTTGAATAAAACACATTTATTTTTATTATCATAATATTAGTCTGGTTAAATTATGTATGGAATAAAATATCGGCAAAATGTCCGCCGCGACCTCGGCGGCACACCTCCATCCGATGGTCCAAATTTTCAATGACAATGTTGATGTTCAATTGTTGGGCACGGTAATGAGTCGAGGTTGACTGCTATTTTGCCACACTATTGCGAAAAACAGCAATGGTTCCCATTCAACGAACTAAGAAGGCATTCACAGATGTTTTCACATTTCATACAGACCTGTTTTGCTGAAATTTAAATATTTGTCACGAAATGCATTTTAATTTGAACGCCCATTTTCATTATCAGCGTTGGTCGATTGTGTATGTTTCCATGGTTCAAATTGCAGAAAAAATACTTGACATTTAGTTGTGGTTTACATTTAATATCGGCCGCTAAAATTTAACCACCCTTTAGAATTCAACCTTAACATTTAGGTTAGGTCCGGTTTTCGAGATATTGCCTTCTTTACAGCAACTTGATTGGACAAATGTACTCGATTTTTGCTAAAATATATAGTGGACTTACTGCGAAGCTCCACACACACTCTATAATCATATTTTCTTAATATCACACCATACGATATGTATTATGTTTAACTTTTTTTTTTTTTACTTTAGTTTTTTGCTTTATAATTAACTAGTGATTGAGGAAATCAAATTTATTGCGTATTGATTTAAGCGTCTTGAGCTTCTTTTACCAATTAAGTTTTTACACACAGATTTCTCTTTCTCCCGTCATGCTGTGAAGTTAACAAATTTAAAGTTGTTTTTAATGTGTGTTTGTTAGATAAACTCGTTATTGTTTAAATTTTGTGTATTTTTCCGTTGTTTAGTGTTAGATAAACAAATATTGCTTACTTTTGCCAACTACTTTAGCTGGATTTTATTGTACCCTATACAAATTCAAGTCATTCAAATCATTCAAGAAGAACTATTACAGTAATTGTAATTCGAAATTACTCTCACTAGTTCAAGTAGGCTTAAGTAGTACTTTCAAATTGGTGCAACTGGTCAATTGCTCATGACAATAAACAGTTTTTATTAAAACTTTTTGATTTAATTAATGTCCTTGTTAGCAGTGGTGGTTTTTTAGTTCAGGACTACAATACAGTTATTTCACCAAAAATAAGTAGGAATAACTTAAAACGATTTCAAATGTAGTGGCTAATTTAGAATCTATTTTAAAATTATTCCTTTTTTTATACAATCTTTTATTTAGCGCCAAACCTAGTCGACTTCCGCTAAAAGTGAATTTTAAATCACCTTTTGCTGTATTCTTTCATTTATGTATTAATTATTTATGTTACTAAAAATGCAAACATTGTATGTGTACTTTCCGAACAAAATAATTTTTATTTGAAATCCTTATGAAAATGCATATGAAAGTTAAAGGCGAAGATCGTATTTAAATCCCAAAATGTGACAAAATAATTGGGATTATCAAATTTTTTTTTTTGGTTGTTTAAAGAAGTTGTAAGATTTTTTCGAATAGATAAATATTTTTTTTTTAAGTTACTAAGTTTTTTCATTTAAAAATTTAATTTTACATACATTCGAAACAATTAATATTAGTGTGCAAACAGGTATGTATGTACTTATGTACAGCGAAAAGTATCAGAAAATGTGTTTTTGTAAAGTGTTTTTATTAAATAAAAATAAGAATGACACTGCACGATTGAAAATTTTGCAAGAAGTTCGCAGGCATTTTTAACACCAGTTTGGATTAACGTTTCTAGGGACATTAGCACATTCGTCTACTTTCATGACACGTGCCCTGGTACACATTTTTCTATATCTTTTCTACTAAAAATTTTGTGTCCAATATAAATGGTACAAATCAGTGTTAATCAAATAATTAACCCTCAGTGCAAAATATAAAAGTGAACAATAGACAAAAGTGGGGACTACATCGAAAAGTTATTTAGTAGATAAACTGTAAAATTGACAATAGGATGGTCCTCCTTCGTTTACGTTTAATTTTGCTGTTGTGTGTGTGTGTCAAGGTAATTTATTAATGCCGCAATAAAAATGTTGCACATTTGCCTTTAATTCTGCAGCATTTTCAATGAGAGTGGTTGTTTGAAAAGAAACAAAGATAGTGGTGCCTAGAGCTACTCATATGAGTACATGAAAGGTGCATGTTTCAATGTGGGTTTAACAACTTAATTGTTCGTTTATGCCGGCAACAACGATTCTCTGGATTTTGATAATGTTCTTTTTAACTTAAAAGTATTAAATGTTTCCAATTTTTTATACGCTCTGGTCAATTGAGTGCTAATTGAGTTATAAATGTGTGATTCACAAATAATTTTAATACGTAAATATTAATGTTCTTTAGGTTTAACTTGTAGAATCTAAAATGGAAGCATGCAAGCACAATATTAAATATATTTCATATATCATTCAATTATTTTTGAATTTAAAAAACAAACAAGAATAAGGTTTTCTTGTAACTTATACTCTTTCTAGTTTATCGGCATAAACCTGGACTGGTTCTTGCTGCAAACCTCTTCGGGGATCTTGTAGCGGCTGAGGTTTAAAGAGACCGATAAAGCATAGAAAACGAAGAATGGGAGCTTAATTGTAAATACTTACCAGAACCACGTAATAAATAATTAGATTGCATTGCATATAGGAACGATGATGAATATATTGTTATATTATATTACCTGCGGGTCGAAATAGTTTCTGCATATAAACTCAACTCAGATATTTCAATATAGAGTCCCTTATTCTTCCAAAATCTTTGGTCATAGAGAAATTATATGGTTGCAAAATTTAAGAATCGTACATCTATTTTTGTCAGTTTTATTACGTTTTAAATTTTGAATATACCGAAAAATACACTGCCGGTATAAATTTTCATACGTTTAGATCTATAACTCCTTTCCTAATTCCTAAATTTTTTTTCTCATGGCTCTACGGTTATGCCTTTAAACACAATTGCATATTATTCGATACAGAAAGGACATGGTTTTTTGACCTACTCTTGCATTACGAGCTATAACTCTCTTCCTAATATTCCGGTTTTAAATACCAAATAAACCTTGTGTATAAAAAATATTCTGGAAAAATTTGAGCTCGCTAACTTTCTTGGTCCGACTTCTACGTGCTTTCAACAGACGGACATAGCTAGATTGTCATAAAATTAAACCCCGATTCAGAAAATATATGCTTTATGGCGTCTTAAATAGCTATTTCGATGTGTTACAAATGGAATAACAAAATTAATATAACCCCAGCATTTTTTTGGTTCGGACATAATAGTCAGAAATTATATTTTTAGTCGCCCATAACATGCTCAGACTCAGCTTGTATAAATAAACCTTTTTATCACAATTAAAGCTTTATAATTTCACTATTTTTGAAATTCTAGCTACATAAACGTTGAAACTACAAAAAAGTAACTTTTCGATCGCCTATAACATTTTCAGTATCACCCAGAATCAATAACCCCTTATTTCACAATTCTAGCGTCATAAACGTAGAAAATACCAGAAGGACATAAAAAAATTCAAAAAAGGACCTTTTGGTCCCCTATAATATTTCAAAATTCTAATGTCATAAACACAGAAAAATACAAAAGTACCATAAAAATTCAAAAATGTACTTTTTGGTTGCCCATAAATTTTTAGGTCTCTGCTCGGATCAATAGTTTATAATTTCAAAAATCTAGGTTCATTAGCAAAAAAAAAAATAAAAAAAGTAGGAAAAAAAACCAATCAAGTCCCTGTTATGTTAAAATATCTACAAACAATAAAATACTTTAATAGACATGATTTCAAGATTATATAAATTGGCGCTGTAATTAGAAATTATACATTTTCTCCGGTATTTTCCCCTTTTTGGTACCTTTTTTGTCCCCCTAATAGTTTACCGAAATTTCATGTAAATTCCATATTTTATTAAGGAGGTGATAATAATTATCAAATTTTGTCCTGTTGAATATTATGAAAAAGATTTTTTTTTCTAAAAAAAATATCAAAAAGAATGACAATTTTTACCCCTTATTAATGCAAATATGAAAAAAGTGACGATATCTAATTAATATTTTTCACCAATTAACTAACACAATTTAAATTGTTTTCCTAGCTTTATGTGCTTGAAAGTTACATAGGCTACAAAAAAGTATGAAAAAAGACCAGACAGCTGTCAGCTTTTTTAAATTTTGTATTTGGAAGATATAAGGTCACCAAGATTACTCTTTTTTATCCCCTAAAGAACGAATTTCCAAAAAATCTGTACATTTTTTATCTTAGGCAAATATTGAGGAATCAGTCACTCACGTTACTCTTTTATATATAGATTAAACCAGTGTTTATACTACCATCAAATAAGGTCACCATGACAAACACTTTTCATATCTGACCCGTCGTCATAAATTTTGGTGATTTTCTTTTCCAATAAAGCCCACTTGTAGAGAATTATAGTGCGATGAAGAACTATTTTATATCGGGAGTAAGAAAATTCACTAGCAAGGGTATATATAGCTTTGTCATTCCGTTTGTTGTTTCTACAATTTTCAGTTCCGACCCCATAAAGTATATATTTTCTGAAAGCTTACGATTAGAGGAGTCGATTAAGCCCTGACCGTCTGTCCGTGTGTTGGTTGAAATCAACTTTTAGAAGCAACCATATGTTTCTCAGATCCGTGTATGATATCAATCTTTTTCAGATATACGGGAATGAATTGCTATTGAAATTCAGCACAATAAACATGGCCACCTCTGTTTTTTCATATATTTTAACCACCAAAATTACCATTTTTCAGACATAGAATAATTTATAGGTACCTTTGCTACTATTTGTAGATATAATATGCCTTTAGAGATATTCGTGCACTAATCAATAAAGTTATAGGCAAAATTTTGTTTAAAAAATACATATTCCAAAAATTTACAAACAAAATTAAATTTTTTTCAGCTTCTAGACAACCGAGAGAGTCAATTTTGGTATCATGTCAAAGGACTTGACTAGCGCAATATAAGCCACTACAAAATGGCGGACAATAAATTTAATAAAAGCCAAATCTGGTATTTTTAAATGTAACTTCTAGAGCCCCCTCAATACAGGTATCATATGAAAGGGCTTGACCATAAAATACAGTAAATTATTAAAAAATCTAAAATCCAAGGTGGCGTCTAAAACCGATAAAAATTTTTTAACCCCATCAATATGGGTATCAAATTAAAGGGCTTGATTAGTAAAATACAGTTAATTACGTAAAAATTCAAAATTAAGGATGGCGTCGGAAATAACAATAATAAGGAAAAAATGGTGTATAACATGAAATATAGGTTAAGCTACGATGTGGGATTATACCTATGTATGTACATGATGGTGAAGGATATTATCAGATTCGGCACGTCCGAATATAGCACTTTTACTTGTTCCATTTTAAAACGGAAAATTTTAGGTCAGTCATTATTGTTAAAGCAACATTCTAAAGGATGACTGTAAGTGACTAGGTGAAATTAGAAACAGCTTATAACCAAACACTTTTATTTATACTAACGTTTTTTTCTTTTTATTTACAAAACCAACACCCATATATGAATAAGAGCTTTTAAGTTTTACATCCGTTTAAACGCTTGAGCTCAAGTATTAAATGAATTTATTTACTAAGAAAAGTAATGCATTCATTAGTGAATATTTTTTTTTAAATATAATTTATTTTATCAACTTTATTTTTAAAACTCAAATATGACAATCTATATATATAAAAGTGAAACTCTGTGTGTGTGTGTGTGTGTTAGCTATAGACTCTGAAACTGCAAAACCGATCGGGCTCAAACTTTGGTAAGTTGTTGTACACATACCAGGGAGTGTTTATGGATGAAAAAAAGTGGGCGGGGCTACGCCCATAAAAAATTAGTTATCAGTTTTAGCTACTTGCACTTGACCGATTTTTCTGAAACTTTGCACACATATCGAGCTGTCATGACTAAATAATTTCGTGATAAGAAAAGTGGGCGGGGCCACGCCCCTAAAAAAGTTTTAATTTTGAGATACTTTCACTGGACCGATTTTTCTGAAGCTTTGCACACATATTAAGCTGTTGTGACTTTATAATTTTGTGATTAAAAAAGTGGGCGGGGCCACGCCCATAAAAAAAGGCTACAATTTTGAGGTACTTGCACCAGACCGATTTTTCTGAAACTTTGCACGCATATTGAGCTGTCATGACTAAATAATTTCGTGATTAGAAAAGTGGGCAGTGCCACGCCTATAAAAAAAAGGTATCATTTTGAGGTACTTGCACTTGACCGATTATTCTGAAACTTTGCACACATATTGAGCTGTTATGACTTTACAATTTCGTGATTAGAAAAGTGGGCAGGGCCACGCCCATAAAAACAATTTTAATTTTGAGGTACTTGCACTGGTCCGATTCTTCTGAAACTTTGCACACATATTGAGCTGTTATGACTTTACAATTTCGTGACTAGAAAAGTGGGCAATGCCACGCCCATAAAAAAATTATAATTTTTAGGTTTTTGCACTTGATATTCAATCAAAATTCAGAATGCATTTCGATTCATTAAGGGGCGTAGCAACGCGCGCCGGGTTTGGCTAGTCATACTATAAAATACAGCTAAATGTGGAAAAACTGTAAACGCATTCTAGAAAAATGTGATACATTAAATACCACTAAACATTACTGATGGTATCTCAAATCAAAAGTCAAGTGACAAAAATACAAAAACTGGCAATTCGCCAGTTTAAAGACAAACGTCTATCTTCAGGTCCTTGAATAATCGTTGAGCTGCTTTGTAAGCACACGATAAAGAAAACATAAATAATCTTGTATGTTATATCTCTTAATTAAATAAAAGTAGATACTACCCAACAAAATACTCTATACACATAACAGCCCACCAAAATCTTATCGAGTTTAGACTTCCTCCCCTTCCTGAAAATAAAGGACTGCAACACATAAAAAACCATTGTTAAATTGAATACAAAAACAAAAGAAATCTGCGTAAAATGTCGAATTGCAAAAAAGTCATAAATTTTGCAACAGTTTATTTTATTTTTATTTTAGACCTTCTATTCGATTTTACATCAATGCAACCACTCGCACATGTGAATTGATAGATCAACAACGAATAAAACTATACAACGTACGTAGACAGAAAGGATAATGCACACATGCCATTTTCTAGAAACATAAATATCATATGTATTATATTCCTTATGCGAATGGGTAGAATGGTTGAATGGTAACTGAGGGTGGGTGGTGATGATAGTGCTGCTACTGCTGAAGTGAAATAGAGAAAAAATAAACCGGCAGTTGGTTTAACTTAACCCAAAACCAAACAAGAAAAAAAGTTAAATAAACAGCGGATATAAAAGAATGTAAAACTTCAAACCAAAACTAAACAATTTAAAGCCATTGACTTGACAGGATTATAGATGTCACTAAATTAATCAATTATCGGTAAAAATAAGGGAAAAATGTAACTGATATTCCTTTGGTATGTATTTAAGGTTAAACAATTCATTTTCAGTGTATCTATAAGAAGCTTAACTTAACTCAAATTATGTCGTGTTCGTTAAGATGATTCTATGCAAACATCACTTTGCTAAGCACTGTTTGCCAATCCTTTACTTCATGATAATCTTAAGACTTTGTTTCTATCCAATTTTTCTTTTTTATCGTTGAACTTTTACCATTTATGACATCATATTTTAACATTGAATGAGAAAATGTGTTAATGTCATGCATTCTTATTCTTATTTATTTCAAACGTCCTTGAATTCCTCTTTTGTATTTGGATGGTTGTTAGATATTTTTTTTTTTTTTGCATTTAAATACATATTTACAGGAAGAAAGTAATACGCATGTCTTTTGTGCAATTGACAAAAGGAGTGCGCGAGCGAGTATTGCGCGATGAATAACGTACAACGAGTTTAAATTATTGTTTAATAAATTATTTTCCCTTTGCAGTTGTTATTGCCGTTCATGCCTTTCATTTTACTACTTGCTAATTTTCGGAATCAAAATGATTTTTGTAGGCAAAGGCTATTTAACAAATATGTCGTTTATGACTAAGGATAAATGAAAAAGAAAACATTAAATATTATTATTTAAAAAGACAACGAAAAAAGGAATTTACACTTTTTTTACCTTAACAAAACATTGTGAGTCTCAGCTAAACGGACAACACGGCATAAGCAGTAGCTTTTGTTCTTACAATAATGTAACTTGTAAAATAGTTTCGTATCTTTATGATTATTTCAATTAGTTGAGACGTATGCTTGTTTTAAAGAAGTGTAAGCAAAATTTTCCAAAAACAACAAAGGCGGTGAAGAGATGAACGTTTCTTTAAACATACATATCCAGTTTGAATTCCACCTCCTTCTAACGCACATCAAGCGTCTTAATTATAAACGATGGGAGGTAAATCTCCATGAACATTCCTCGCCGACAACGAAACCTTGAGGAGGAGGAGAAGTGCATTTAAAGGAGAGTACGGATAACCTCGAGAATAACGTTGAATATCTCGCGATGATAATGCATTGCCTATGGCTAATATATTTGGGTAATAAAGTGCCCAGCAGGTATTCGAACCTGGCTTTTCAGACAATGTTTTTAAAGACGGATAAAATTTTTAAATTCAGTAGTCGTATAGGTACTAGTAAACGGATAAAATTTTCTCATCTCCTTTCCTCTACCCTGCTAGTGTATACTCTCTTTTATGAGTTTATTGTAAATTTTCTCTCTTATGTCTTGTGAATAAGGGGAGGGAAGCAAACAATTGTCAAGCAATCTCAGTTCAACTGTCGCAGCATGTGTCAAAGTGTCATGCGAAGGATATTTATGTGCAATGACGAGCAAAACAGCGAAAAGGCAAAGTAAAACAACAACAAAAGGTCGTGTGCCAAAAGGTTCTTGTATAAAATAGCTTAGAAACTATTTTACTATATTAAGCAGCCTAAAAGCAGTGAGCAGCGCATTTATTTTTCAATCCTCGTCGTGATCGCATCGCACTTAGTTTTAAACAGTGTTTTTTTATTATTTTTCGTAAAATACGCGAAAAAGTTAGGTTTTCCTCATCATGGCTGCTACAAATTTTTATAATGATTTCTCTAACAACAGCACGCAAAATATGTACAATTACTCCAATACATATTTCGATAACAGCATATCGTATTATCACCAGCAGCAGAGCAACAGTACCTGGAATCCAGCCACCTACAATTCTCCATATATATCCCACTACAATAGTGGTTCCTTGGATAATAGCAGCTCACAGATGTATAATAATTGTTACAACTATAATAACGCTAATGAACCAATATCCATTTCCGCTCCTGCCATAACACCAGAAGTTCCCAGATCATCATTTAAACGTAAAGCCAGTGATATGGAGGATCAAATTGTTAACAAATGTGCTGTAGAAACAAATAAAGTTGTAGCTGATGAACCACCCAGCAAACTACGTGCCTTGCTCACAAATCCCATAAAGAAATTAAAATATTCTCCCGATTATTACTACACAACGTTCGAAAAAGTCAACGGTAAGAAGAAAAGTAACAACAGTCAAACTATACAAACCTCGGTGCCTAATACACCTCCATGCTTTGAACAAGACATTCTATCGGCACATAATCCAGTGACTCAACAAACCATTCTATCGCCCAATCGCAGCGATGACGACTATTTAGATGTTTACTCCCCACAATCACAAAAAATTGCAAGTCATTCTCAACAAAAAAAAAATGGTTCATCAACCACCAACTCTGAACCAGCCACTCCTGCTTCTTTAGTTGATGGTATCAGCACTCCACCCTTATCGCCCAGCGATAAACAAATCCATCAAACTAAAATCAAACAACATGATATCCATCATAAAATTTTGACAGCCGACGATTACAACTGGTCGAACTTCGAAGACAGCTCTGCATCAGGTAAACACAATACAAAAGAATTCATAATAATCCTTAATGTACATTTTTAAGAATTGTTTTCTTGAAACGTACACGTAGCTACCTGTATTTACATCTAGCGATAGATTTCAAAAGAAAATTTTATTTCCAAATTTTACAACTTCCAAGAATAATAAAGTGACATTTATTATTTTTCTTGTGTTTTTTTTTTGTTTTTGTTTTGTTTGCAGATGGTAAAGATTCAAAACGCACTCGTCAAACGTATACTCGTTATCAAACTTTGGAATTGGAGAAGGAATTTCATTTTAATCGTTACATTACTAGACGTCGCCGAATCGACATTGCTAATGTTTTGGCTTTGACTGAGCGTCAAATCAAGATCTGGTTTCAAAACCGTCGCATGAAGTCCAAGAAAGATCGCACCTTGGAAGGATCTCCTGAATTACATCAACAAAGTTTAGCTTATCCAGTGATGACGTTAGATGCCACTATCCCCCGCCAGGTGCCTTTTGTGTCATCTCATCAACGTGCTGGGTCAAGTGCTAACTCCTCATATCCCGCTTACTTGACCACGACAACACAGCCAGTCTTTCCTGCCGCATATCATCATAGCCACCATCACTCTCCCGAACAATTTTCTAGTCAGCAATATGAAACCACATCTCAACATGCTCATCTCAATCATCATACTCATCATTATCTGCAGGACGCTCAGCAGTACAGCAGTGCCTCTACACATTTTACTCAAACTAACTACCAACAACAAATGGCCATGCCAGCAGGATCCAACCCAATGTATCAACTTGCATAGGCCACGAAAGACATATGATTTTCAACCATTTGAATGTGTGCAAAACAAATGGTCAACGAAGACGACACAACTTTCGTATGGTTTCAAATTTGAATGCTCCCTAACAATGGCCAAAACGAGTGATAAACATACACATTGCTCCCTATGGTGTCTTCGATTCTGGTTAGACAGAACCGAAATACATACCTGCTTCTAATAGAGCTGAAATTATGAGCGCAGGCGCAAAAGTGCAATATTTATACAAAAACAGAAGACAAAGAAAATTTTCTGAAAAAGAAAAACTATGTATACAAGCTAGAAAATACACAGTAACAAAAACTAAAAGAAATAGCAACAACGAAATGAAATAGTAAAATATAATCTTGTACCCAACACTTGCTGTGGATACAGCAAAAAGCAATAAATTATGGGTTTTGCAAGTAGAATTATTTACGGGGAGTAGAGGGTAGATAGAAGACACAACAGAAAATAATTAACCTAAATGTTAGGTAATCCATGGCAGGACCTGGGATAAATCCTGAAGGGGTTAATAATCACATATAATAATATACAATATTTGAAAGAACACCCTCATTAAATAATTAACTTTGACTTATACTACCATGACTTTCTACAATAAGTTCGAGCAAACAATCAAAAACATTTAAATAAATTTTATTTTTATTTTAGGTTTTGACATTTCTTTAAATATTTATTTAAAATAGTTTTTTTGTGTAATTATTAATTTATTATTCTGTAAATATATTTAAATGCATGTTAATAATAATATAAATTTGTTTTATAAACTTTTAATCAATTAAAAAATTGTTTACGAGATATAATTTACAGGAAATTTAAAACAAACCGAAATTTTGTTTATTTTACAATCGAAATCAAAAATTTTTTAATATCAAATATTAACAGCTGCACTAGTTTGCAAACCTCCCCTAAATATTTGTCGTGTTATTTATTTTCAATTCGCACAGTTTTAGGGTAAAAATTGTCAAAATAAACTTTTTGTTGGTTTTGATTCTGCTGGTGACGCCAACATCTGTACAAAATACAACGAATCAACGGATGTATTGATTGGTCATTTTTCATTTGTTAGGTTGACATTTATGGTTACTCTCTTCTTTTTTTTTTGTAAGAAGGGATAATCACTAGAGATGTAACGAATATAAATTTTTTAATATTCGCGAACACAATTATTTGCAGCCGATATTTGCGAATATGAATGCAAATGTTAAGTTTAGTTCCGTATAAATATTTGGCGAGATATTGACAGCATAGTTGCCATGCGAGCCACTCACACGTTTTAATATGGTCCGAAGCGATACTTTGTATAATTTAATTAACACAAAAATTTATTGCTTCAAATGAATGTTATTTGTTATTGCCATAAAAAAAAAATGGTGGGGGTATATTCATTTTGTCATTCCGTTTGTAACACATCGACATATCCATTTTAGACCCCTTAAAGTAAATATTTTCCGAATCGGGGTTTAATTTTAAGACGATCTAGCTATGTTTATCCGTCTGTCCGTCTGTTGAAAGCACGATAGAGGTCGGACCGAAAAAGCTAGGGGGCTTAAATTTTGCCAGAATATTTCATATATACAAGGTTTGTTTGATATTAAAAATGTGCTGAATCGATATATTAGGAAGAGAGTTATAGCTCGTACTGCCAGAGTAGGTCGAAAGAACCACGTCCTTCCAGAATCGAATAAAATGCAATTGTATCGAAACGCATTACGTAGAGCTATGAAATTTCTAATGTATATTTCCTTAATAAAAAAAATATTTCCCCCGAAAATTGCTTAAATATATGAGTTAGGAAAGGAGTTATAGATCAAAATGTACGAAAATTTATATCTTGATTTTTACGTAGTTAACTGTATTCCACTAGTCCAGCCCTTTAATTTGATACCAATATTGATGGGGTAAAAAAAATTTTATCCGCCATTTTGTTTGAGATGCCATCTTGGATCGTACATTTTTTAATTTCATTTGATACCAATATAGAGGGTGTTTAAAAAGTTACATTTTAAAATACCAGATTTGGCTCATATATAAATTTATTGTCCGCCATTTTGTAGTGGCGGCCAATAATTTAATTTTTTTACAGTTTTTTTATATTGCACTAGTCAAGACCTTTCACATAATACCAATATTGACTCTATCGGTTGTCTAGAAGCTGAAAAAAATGGATTATCGTTTGTAAAATTTTGGAATAATAATTTTTTTTAAAAAATTTTGCCCATAACTTTAACGATTAGAGCCCGCTTTATCGAGAATTTTTTACAAATATCTCTAGAGGCATATTATATCTACAAATAGTAGCAAAGATACCTATAAATTATTCTATGGCTGAAAATTTTTAATTTTGGTGTTAAAAATAGGGGAAAAACAGAGGCAGTAGTGTTTATTTGCTCATATCTCAGAAATTTATGGGGCGATTGTGCTGAATTTCGATGGCGATTCATTTCCGGATATTTCCAAAAGACTGACTTCATACACAAATCTGAGGAACATATGGTTGCTTCTAAAAGTTGATTTCAACTCCTCTATTCATAAGCTTTCACAAAATATATACTTTATGGGGTAGGAAATGAAAATTGTCGAAATTACAAATGGAATGACAAAGATATATATACCCTGGACCCGCGTGAAGCATTAAAATATCAGAAATATTCGGGAGCAGATCGGTACTGAAAACCAGAAAAATCGCTACATCAAAAACTGAGATATGAGGAAAAAACCACGACCACCTCGTTTTTTTTCACAACAACAACATATACATACAACAAACATACATATACAAACGTGGTATACTGGTCAGAGTGAACGTGGCATCAAATCTCAGTTGAGCCAAACAAATTTATTTTTTGATTTTTTTTTTCTGCATGTTTTCTTTTTTTTATATTTTTAAGCATACATACATTAACCAAAATTATAATTTTACAAAAATTAATTTTTATCTAATATTCACGGTGTAGTTTTTGTTTTAATATTTTATTTGTGTAAGAGAAAAATATTTTATTAGACATTTTTATTTAAGATTACTTATTTAATGTTATTATCATTATTAATTTCTTCGTTCGTTGGCATTCGCAAAAAATATTCGCATGGACTTTGCGAATGGGAATGCGAATATGAATATTGAAAAACATGCTAATATTCGTTACATCACTAACATTTGTCATGACTCACACATACGATATCAAGTCTTAATATGTAATTTTGTATAAATAACTGACCGTATTAGGGTTAAATTAAGAGTAAAGTTAAGTCAAGAAAGTTAGGAGTTTACTTTAAAACATTTTTTATTGAAGTGCCCAGACAAATTTTAAATAGTGATTTCTTAAAACATAAGAAAATTGTGTCATTTAGTGAAATGAAACACTACATGACTAGGGTTTGGAAAACGGGAATTCTCGAAAAAATATAGACAAATTTGCAATATATATGTGTGTTATGCAAATTTATCTCATTATGAGTATTTAATTCAAAAAGCATTGATCTATTCTGAAGGAAAAAGGGGACTAAAAATATTTTATTGAAAAGTTTTAAATTAATTAAAAAAATAAATGTAAGGAAAAAACCAAAAATCACTAAGCAGGTAACTTTTAACGAAAGGTTTTTTTTGTGTTTGAAAAATAGAACTTAAATATAGAAAAAACAAGTTAGAGCGCTATATTCGGCCGTGCCGAATCTTATATACCCTTCACAACGTGTAGTCATGCAATAACAGTAGATTGTATCACCATTCATCTCATATGAAATACGTACATTCATATATAAAAAACATACATATATAAAAATATCCCATTGTAAAATTATAAATTTACGTATGTATGTTAAAAAAAAAATAAACAAAAAAAAAAATTTAAAAAATAAAAAATTTAAAAAAAAATAATTAAAATATGTATAATAAATATAAACAAAAAAAAATAAAAAAAAAATTAAAAAAAAAATTATAATAAAAATATATATAATATATTAAATAAAAAAAAAAATAAAAAAAAATTAAAAAAAATTTTTTTTTGGCTCAGCTGGGATCGATGCCACGTTTTCTCTAACCAGTATACACGTTTGTATGTACGTATGTTGTTGTTGTAATGTTGTTTATGTGAAAAAAAGATCGAGGTGGTCGTGGGTTTTTGCTCATATCTCAGTTGTTTATGTACCGATGTTTCTGATTTTCAATACCGATCTACTCCCGAATATTTCTGATATTTTAATACCTCACTCCAAGTAATGTCAGGGGGCTTCAAAAAGTTGATTTCAACATACACACGGACAGATGGTTAGGGCTTAATCGACTCCTCTATTCATAAGCTTTCAGAAAATATATACTTTATGGGGTCGGAAATGAAAATTGTAGAAATTACAAACGGAATGACAAAGCTTTATATACCCTTGCGCACCACAGGTAAAGGGTTTAAAATTAATTGACTCCTTTCAAGGAATATTTTTGATTATTTTTTTAAAATATTGAATTTAAATCATGTTATATACTTTTTGTTTTGAAAAATTTGCATTTACAACGGAAAACAGTTCTGAAGAAATAAAACAAAATTAGATAGTTTTTGCTTACAAAATCTAGACATATTCACTTCAATAACAAAACAATTAGTAACAATTTTAGTACTTCCTAGATCAACAAAAAAGGGAAAAATAATAACGAGAAACGAATACATTTAGAATATATTCATAATTTCGCCAAATAAAAAAAACAAAAATAGTCGAAAATAATCCTTGATTAGACTCGACCTCGACTAGATGTATTTTTTGATTACTTTTTATTATTTGTGATTACTTTCTCGTAATTTTTATTAATCTTGATTATTTTTGAATTATCTGTAATCGTAATTAATTAGTAATCCTGCGAATCTGAAATACCAGAAAATTAAAATTTATTTTTTAAAGCAGCTATTAGCTGAAAAGCAAATAATATACACCTATGTGATTCACGCACAGCAAAACTATCGTTACGACATGATCACAAGGGTTATATTATATTTTAGTTATTTTCATTTGCCAGTCTATCTAGGTGACAGATACTGAGCAATGCATTCCTGAATATTTTTATAATAATCACAATTTTATTTAACTAGCAAATTTTTAAAAATGGATACGTATTTCGATGTGTTACAAACTTGTCGTTTTTACTCAAACCCTTTTTTTTTTTGGTGGTGGGTATAAAAACTATTACTTGTTTTCGATGACCAAATATTTTTACAGAGTATCGTGGTGATAAGGTCGTATCCATGGTTTTTCTTGTCGTGCAGAGCTTAGCCAATTGGAAATTGTCCGAATTTTAGAAATTATTCTAAGCACTAGAAATAACCATACATGGTCTTGATAAGTATATGCCAAGTTCCAGGCGTTTTGCGATTTAAAATGCTGTAGAAGCGTTCGTACCGTTTTCAAATGTAATTTGGCTTTCAGAAAAATGTTCTTTTATATCGATTAATTTGAATGTATAAAACCACAAAAAAATTTTTAAATTACATCGTCTAAATTTCTTTATCTTTTTTATTGATTATATATGATTTTTTCAAGCTTGAGATTAACTTTTTTAGTTTATTTATTTATTATTTATTACCCTAAAGAAGCTACCCATTGTTTGGTAGCGAAATATTGGTTAATAATAAATAATTTTTTTATAAAAAAACTAAAAAAGTTGATCTCAAGCTTGAAAAAATCATATATAATTTTAAAAATTACTTTGTGAGCTAAAACTCGCACATTAAAATTAATTTTTATATAATAACTATTACATTCACTGCATGGGATACCAAAAAAAAAAATCACGCCTTGAACATATTATACTAGTTTCAGTTGCATTTGGGAGTTGTTGGAAGAATATTTTTGCGAATCATTATACATGATGTGCCATCACGTGTTTTTCTTTCTTGTTAAATCGAAAGATAATTTCAGGAAATCCTAATAAATAGTTGATAAACTACACAATCCTTTCAACGTTAAAAAACTATTTCCTAAAAACTATACAAAACCAAAAAATACATTTACCATTTAAAAACCATACAAGAAGGGTAACAAAATCTAATTCCAATAGATGCCTTAAGAAGCACAATACAGCAATAAACATAAAAGTTAAAAGTGAACATACACACACAGCATTCACGTGCAAATGACGAAAGAGTTACGCTAAGTGACAATAGCGAATTCTGTGAAACAAAAATATTTATCTATTTATGCCTTACGGCAAAATATTGATGTAACTCTTTTGCAATAAATAACAATTGATTCTGGTAAAAAAAAAGAAAAAATACAACAAAACCTAAAAAACTACACCATAAAATTATCTATTATGTGCGAATGTTTATTTTACAATGTTTATCCGTCTTATGAGCCAAAGACCTAAGACTTTAGTTTAAAATTATTTTCCAACACATTTCGCGAACTCATTTATGCAAAAAGGACCTTGTTTACATGAATGACTTAATTCAGGGAATTTGTGTTAACAATACGCTAATTCGTAAACAAACACAACTATTTAAACAAATTCCAAAAAAGAAAAACTGTTTGATGCATACTTAGCGAATCGTTGTAGACGTCAAGGACAAAAAGTCAATCCTTTACCGTAATCCTTTTAAATACCCAAAACTAAACACGCCTTTGTCAAAACAATTGTTAAAGCATTGCAACTCCTTCTTTTTGTCATCAGAACACTAGCAAAGAGTAAAGGACGAAAGCCGGAAGGCATGCAATTAATAATAATGAAAAACTGTTTAAACTATCTGACAAAAGGTTTTCGCAAGGGTCAACATCAATGTCTGCACTAAATGGACATTTAGACACACAGCCGCAACCTAACATTGAAATATACCAATACTGTCTAGAGCGAAGGAGTTACAAAGTCATAACAATAGAACACCTCTTTGTTTTGGATTTGCAAATTTCTTTGGCAAAGGAATTTCAACAACGCACACATATTCACACATACACACACCAATTATATTCGTATACAACTGTTGTGTGTACTATATAAAATAAATATCCTTTAAGCTTATCCTTAAGCTGGGATTTGCTAGCTGGATTTGAGCACTGTTTACTAAAACTAAACGCCTACATTGAGATTTTTTTAAATTATTTACAAAAACATAAACAAACATGAAAAAGGTTTCAATCAGAACTGTTGCTATTTATTGTCAAAACATTTGACGAGTCTCATTTTTCGGTATTTCGATTTAATCCTTTTCACTGGAAAGTATTTTTTGATATAATCCTTACATT
Organism: Phyto melanocephala; assembly: GCA_941918925.1. NCBI lineage: Eukaryota > Metazoa > Arthropoda > Insecta > Diptera > Rhinophoridae > Phyto > Phyto melanocephala. The sequence continues at coordinate 84,389,100 of OW799233.1, forward strand.
AGAAGTGAATATCTAAAGTCACTTACTACGCATTTGGGTGGACAATGAAAGTGACTTTTAAATTAAGGTGAACAACTTTGGGTATTGAGACATTTATTCTTTGTTTTGATGTATGAAAAGTGGGTGTATCTAAATAACAAATAACTATTTAGAAATGTATGTCTGTATGACGTTTTTTTTTAAACCAAATTATGAAAATGGGTGTATTTTAGTTTTGTAAGCAGATTAAATAGTCCACGTTATTGTTAAAATTAAAAGTTATCTTTGTTTTTTGAATTTGATTACCTAAGAATAAAAATCATTTGGAAAATAAAAATTTAAGTCAATTTTGTCTCACCTTATGTTTTTATTAATGTTTCCAGATTGGAAACATTACTATTACTTCTTATCTTTCGATTGTATTTGTAATCGACTGGTTGTTGTTAAAGTTGTTGAAGTCTGCAACTAGATAAAACTTAAATTGAAATCATAATTCCCGTTAAGTTGAAAGTGCAATTATTGACACAACATTTTAGAAGGGAAAAATCGTGGATTTTGGTCTTGTATCGCCAAGCAATAATATTAAATGTATAAAGTGCTGATCTTATGACTTTTCTTAAATGATCCTTGTATTTATAATGATACATATGTAAGTTTAAATATATCTTGCGATATAAATATAAACTTAGTGAATGAAATAAGAATAAGAATCCGAGAGAGTTTTTTGTTAAGAGTCCCAATGTAGGAATTGACTTTTTGGTTTAACTCAGTTAAAAGTTGACTGCAATTTGAACTAGTTAGTTTTTCCACTTTTAAATAATATTTTTGTTCTCTTTGATACAATATAATACTTTGAAAATAACACAAGGGAACAAAATGGAACTTTTTTGCATTGACTGGAACTTTACTGCAATTTTTTACTAATTTGAGGATAAAATAAATGTATTTAAAAACTTTAAAATGGAAAAAAGTGTAAAGTTTTATTACTTTCACGTAAAGCCACGTAGCCTATGAACATTGTTTTAAGTGAAGGTACCTTATTTTGAAATGAATGCAAAAACGGTAATTTAGTGTTACAAATCGCTAAATATACATACATCAGTGCCGTTGCACAGTAGTATCTTTAAAAAAAAATAAATAAAAACAAAGTTGTAGATAAATTTAAACGAAATATGGCTCGTTTAGTTCAGAACATATTTGCCTATACGCTCGCTAAAAAATTACAGAATTTTTGTTGTTTTATATTTTTTAAAAAGCTTTAAAAAATCAAAAACGTTGAAAGATCGTTTAAAAAAAAATGTTCTGATACCAAAAAATGTTGCACACAAATATAGTTCCCGAAGCAATTAATTAAATCAGATCAGAAATTCCTCTTTAGAAGTTGCTAGCCAAGCCCGGCGCGTTGCTACGCCTATTAATGAATAAAAATGCATTCTGAATTTTATTTGAATATCAAGTGCAAGAAGCTAAAAATTATAACTTTTTTTATGCGGATGGCACTGCCCACTTTTCTAATCACGAAACTGTATAGTCATGAGAGCTCAATATGTGTGCAAGGTCTCAGAAAAATCTTTCAAGTGCAAGTAAGTAAAAATGATAACTTATTTTTAATGGGCGTAGCCCTGCCCACTTTTAACCACTTATAAACACTCCCTGGAATGTGTACAGCAACTTGCCTAAGTTTAAGTCCGATCGGCTTTACGGTTTCGGAGTCTATGGTTAACACACACACACACACACAGACAGAGTTTCACTTTTATATATATAGAAGATAGATTAACGGTTACAATTTCATATTACAAATAATTAAATAAATGTTAAATAATTATACTTAGTGAGTCACACTATAGTACTGGTCGTATATTTCATATAATTATGACTTCTGTTTTAAATTTTGGCAAGCACATTTTATCAGCGTTTCCTTTTTCTGGTTCACAAAGAGTTTTATAGTTTTGTCATTCCCTTTGTAATTTTAACAATATTCATTTCGTCCGTCCATCTGTTGGTTGAAATCATCTTTTAGATGCCCCTATATGTTGCACAGAGCTATGTGTAGTATCAATCTTTTGGAAATATTTGGGAATTATAGGCTATTACTTTCTTATAACTTTATTATTTATAAGCAAATAATCACGGCTGTCTCTGTTTTTCTCATATTCTCACCACTAAAATTGAAATTTTTCAGCCCTAGGATAGCTAAGAGGCACTTCTGTTACCCAAACCAAAATACGATTCTGAAAAGTTATTGCTTAGAAACGCCGACAAATCGGCAATTTCTTCTGTGTTTTCCCTAAAATTTGCAAACAAAAATTAATTTTATTTAGTCTCTAGAAAATTGAAAGGGCCAATATGGGCATCAAATAGAAGATCTTGTCTAGCAAAGTATACAAACACTATAAAAAAATTTAAAAATCTACGATGCCCACTACCACAAAATGGCGTACAATAAATTTATATATGTGTGTCAAAGCAAGTATTTACAAATGTACTACCCAATATTGGTATCGAATAAAAGAGCTTGACCACTAGAACCCAGTAGGTTACGAAAAGCTGTAAAATCTAAAACGGCCTCTGAAACAAAACTTTGAATAAATTTTCTTTAGCCCCATCACTATGAATTTCAAATAAAAGGGTTTGACTAGTAGAACATTAAATCTGATATCTAGGCTCATTTATTTAATTATTGAATACTAAACGCGCTCGTCCTTCATCAAAAAGATATGTGTGCCTGTATCTGTAAAAAATATATAGGATTGGTAGCATGATATAAAATATCATTAACCAAAAATGTCATCTATATATAAGAGTAACGTGACTGATTGACTTAGAGATTCATCATCGCACAGCCCAAACGTAAAGAGCTGAGACATGAAATTTGGACAATCCGTTCCCCTTTGAATGTATAGCTCCACTAAGAAGGGATTTTTGGAAATTCGTACTTTTGGGGGGGTAAAACAGAGTAAAAACGAGTAAAATCGGTAACCATATAACTGCTAAACTAAAAATGTTACAAATTCAATTGAAAACGTATTGTAATTTGTACAAAACAAATATATATAGGTTTGTCATTCCGTGTGAAATTTCTACAATTTTCATTTCCGTCCCTGTAAAGTATATATTTTCTGAAAGCTTATGAATAGAGGACTCGTTTAAGCTATGTCAGTCTGTCCTGTTGAAATCAACTTTTTGAAGGCCCCCGACATCACCAAGAACCGGGTGAGGTATTAAAATATCAGAAATATTCGGAAGTAGATCGGAAGAATCCGTTCAGAAACAACTTAAATATGAGCAAAAAACTACGACCACCTCGTTTTTTTCACAACAACAACATACAACACATACATACATAAAAACGTGGTATACTGGATAGAGTGAACATGGCATCGAACCCAACTGAGCCAAAAAATTTTTTTTTTATATTATATATTATTTATATTGATGTTTTAGTATTTTTATACCCGCCACCAAAAAAATGGTGGGGGTATATTCATTTTGTCATTCCGTTTGTAACACATCGAAATATCCATTTTATACCCCATAAAGTATATACATATATTCTGAATCGGGGTTTGATTTGATAACGATCTAGCTATGTCCGTCCGTCTGTTGAAAGCACGATAGAGGTTGCACCGAAAAAGCTAGGGTGCTCAATTTTTTTCAGAATCTTTCTTATAGACAAGGTTTGTTTGGTATTGAAAATGGGCTACATCGGAATATTAGGAAGTGAGTTATAGCTCGTAATAGAAGAGTAGGTCGAGTAGGTAGGTATCCAAACTCAATGACGTACAGTCATGAAACTTCGAATATATATTTCTCGAGTTAAAGCAATATTTCTCCTTAAAAATTGCTTAAGTCTATGCATTGGGAAAGGAGTTATAGATCAAAATGTACGAAAATAAATGTGACACGCCCACCTCCCATATAATGCTTTCTCTCAAATTCATACAATATATTAAAATATCTAAGTTGTATTCATGAGCAGAAATAAATTTAACACGCCTACTCTAACGTCCACTTTTCACGTTATATACCGTTAATGAAATTTAAAAGCTCATAAAACCGATAATATTAAAGCTATGATGATGAAATTTGCTACATACATCTTTTTAGTCAATGTAATTGTTATGCCAAAAAATTAAGGTGACACGCCCACTTAAACGCCTACCTCCCATATAACGGTTTATCTTAAATTCATGTAATTTCTCTATTGACAAAGTTTTTGGGAAAATAAAGGACTATATTGAAATATTTAAGTTGTATTTATTAGCAGAGACTTTATTGACACTCCTACTGTAACGCCCACTTTTATTGGAAGACTAAATTTACAAAAACATTTTACTAGCATATCGAAGATATAACGGGTGGTTAAATTTTAAAGGCCGGAGTTGATTTTAAATAAAACACAAATTATTTAGGAAATTATTATCATTTCTTTTTATAATGATAATATTTGTATGGTTCAATTATGTATGGAACAAAATATCGACCAAATGGCCACCGCGACTTCAGCGGCACACCTCCATACGATGGTCCAAATTTTCAATGACAATGTTGATGTTCAATTGTTCAGCACGATGATGAGTCGAGGTTGACTGCTCTTTTGCCACACTATCGCAAAAAACAGCAATGTTCTCCGTTCAACGAACTAAGAAGGCATTCACAGATGTTTCCACATGTCATACAGACCTGTTTTGCAGAAATTTAAATATTTTTTACAATTCTCCCGACTGTGGACGAATTTGAACGATAATGTTGACCAAAAGAATCACGAAGTGCACAAAATGCATTTTGATTTGAACGCCCATTTTTTAAAAAACTTGAATAACTTTAAAGCGTTGCTCATTTGCGTATCTTTCCACGGATCAAATTGAGTAAGTTTGAGACTGAGAAATGTCAAGTGAAGTGCAGAAAACAAATTTAAATACTAGGTGTAGTTCACATTCAACATGGGCCCTTAAAATTTAACCACCCTCTACAAAGAAGGTAATACATATTTTTTTATAAAGAGATTATTCCATAATGATTAACAAAATAATAAATATTGTGCTTTAAATAAAATAAATAAATAAAATTGGTGGTGGGTATAAAGGATTCGGCACAGCCAAATATAGTGCTCTTACATGTTTTAATTTTATTTTTTTGAAACATACATACGTAAACTCAATATATAATTTTACACTGGGATGTTTTTATATATGTATATATGTTTTTTATTTCATACGAGATGAATGGTGGTACAAACAATTGTTATTGCTTGCATGACTACACGTTATGAAGTGTATATAAGATACTTGTTTAAAATCTCATGTATAAGGGGCAAAAAGTGTCCCTATTTTATATATATTAGATATATGTAAATATTTCCTAAATTGAGTTAGTTTTTTTTTGCTTTTACATTTTGTTAGTAATATTATGCTGCTAAATTGACTTACTGATACATAAAGAATTTGTAGCTTAAAATTGAATGCAGAAGAGAAAGCATTTTTATATCTAACATTTTTGCTGTAGAATTTCGTGTCAGATACCTATAAAGATACTATGTTACAATATTTGTTTTCTTGCGCCTTCATTAATTATTCCAACGAAGGCTTTAATCTTAGTACGAGTAAAGAAAGAATGAATTACCAAAATCTAAAGGAAATAAGAAAGTTAATTAAATATTAATGGTTTGCTATTTAAAAATTTCTTGATTGTCGACAAATGTTGTCATAATTAAAGTTTCTTCCTTCACACTTATCAAAGAACCACATCTCTTTTGGTAGGTTAAGTTAAGCAACGCAAAAAAAAATTGGCTTATTTAAAAAGTACAAGTATAAATGATTGTACATTTATCCAACAATTTAAAATATTGTAATAACAAAAACTGAAAAGAACAATCAGTTGCAGATTTTAACCACAAGATATACAAACAGACTAACAGGCAGCAAGTGATTTTGATTTGGCAATTTAACGGAGCCGAAGACGAGCAAGACAAACAAATTGAATGAATTCATTATATCAGTTTTAATTGCTTTTTTCATACTTTAAATGAATTTTTTACTTGTCGTCATTACGAACGACGAAAACGGTTTGCATGTTTCAAACAAACAACATGAAATTCAATTAAAATTTTTCTGGTAAAAAAAAAACAAAATTCATCAACACCAACACGGTTAAATTAAATATATAATTCAATAAATCTAGATTCTAAAACAAAGTTAAAATTGCACTGCAGATATGTGTACTCTATAAATGTTTCTTGTTTCTTTCGTTATAAATTATGGTTGACTTAAGTTACAATTATGCAAGGAACACTATTGAGACGAACAATGAAATTCTCCCAACATGACGAATTAGTCGTTAAAAATAATAAAAATAGTTAAAAACTAAAATTTTTGTAAAGCTGAACATAACAAATATAAGTAGGTCCAGGGGCTCAATACTCGTTCTGGTGAAACTGTGAATTAAAAAGTTCTGTGTGTCATATCTTATATTGCAACATACATTTTGCTGTATTTAATCATTATTAAAAAATTTTTTAACCTATATTTCATGCTATACGCCATTTTTCCTCATTATTTGCGACCCCATCCTTCATTTTGAATTTTTACGTAGTTATCTGTATTCTAATATTCAAGACCTTTCATTTGATACCCATATTAATGGGGTTAAAAAGATTTGATCCGACATTTTGTTTTAGATGCCATCTTGGATTTTACATTTTTTAACAATTTACTGTATTCTACTGGTCAAGCCCTTTCATTTGATACCAATATTGAGGGTGTTCGAGAAGTTACATTTTAAAATACCAGATTTGACCCATTTTTAAATTTATTGTACGGCATTTTGTAGTGGCGGCCAACATGAATATAAATTTTTTATAGTGCTTATATTGCGCTAGTCAATTTCTTTCAGATGATACCAATTTTGACTCTCTCGGTTGTCTAGAAGCTGAAAAAATTTGATTTTCGTTTGTAAATTGTTGGAATATATATTATAAGAAAATTGTTTTGCCTATAACTTTACCGATTAGGGCCCGATTTATTCAAAATTTGTCACGAATATCTCTCGAGGCATATTATATCTACAGATAGTAGCAAAGGTACCTATAAATTATTCCGTAGTTGAAAATTTTTAATTTTGGTGGTAAAAATATATGAAAAAACAGAGGCAGTCGTGTTCTTTTGCTCCAATCTCAGAAAGTAATGGGGTGATTGTACTGAATTTCAATAGCGATTCATTCCAGAATATTTCCAAAAGATTGATACCATACACAGATCTGAGGAATGTATGTATGGTTGCTTCTAAAAGTTGGTTTTAACCAACACACGGACAGACGGACAGACGGTCAGGGCTTAATCGACTCCTCTATTCATAAGCTTTCAGAAAATATATACTTTATGGGGTCGGAAATGAAAATTGTAGAAATTACAAACGGAATGACAAAGCTATATATACCCTTGTGCACCACAGGTGAAGGGTATAAAAATAAGAAATTAAACATTAACAAAATCTCTACTAGAAACGCTTTTCATAGTTAACTATTTCGTACATTGATTTTAAATGCTATAACGTAAGAATAAAACAATTATTTATTTATTTATTTATTTAATTCAATAGATTACAAGCCTATAGGCCTAATTAATCAAGAAATAACATGGCTTTAAAACAATTTAAAAATTATTATTTAAAATAACTTTGTTTAGGTACGGTTACGTTAGGTTGAAAAAAGGGATACTACAAGCCCAACCCCATTACAGAATTCACATATACCCAATTGACTGATGTGCGCTTTAAAGAAATTAAATTCCCCTAATAAAAAACCATAATTCCAATTCCGTAAATAAATGGACTAGGTCAAGAACAAAGTCCATTCGATACTGCAAAAATTGTATATTACAGATTGTAAAACTGCAAATTTTCTGGCGGCCGAAAAATATCTTGCACTCTCCGACCTGGCAACATTGTTTATTCTTCATAGAAATGAGAGCTGTTAATGTGTTTGTTGTTGAGTCAACTTGCATCATTCTACGAAGATAAGTAGTTTCTTAATATAATATAAATCAACGTGAGTAGTTTTGCGATTCATATAAGTATGGGACGGTATAAGTATAAGTACGACGTAGTACTCATGTTCATTGTGAGTTGTACTTATCAACGTTGTTGTGGGTATGAGTACGTCAGCTCAGGAAAATTTCAATGATTTATACGCACTTATACTCAAATTTGATGACAATATGAATATTGAAAAAACGACTCAGTGCGGATCACTGATACATACATACAAACGCGGTATACTGGTTAAAGTGAACGTGACATCGAATCCCAACTAAGCCAAAAAAAATTTATTTTTTATATATTATTTATATTTTTTTTGTTGTTTTTTATTTTTTTTTATTTTTTTTATTTTTTTTATTTTTTTGTTTTTATTTTTTTTTTTTAATGGGAGGTGTTTATATATGTATGTTTTTTATATGAATGCACGTATTTCATATGAGATGAATGGTAATACAAACAATTGTTATTGTACGACTACACGTTGTGAAGGGTATAAAAGATTCAGCACGGCCGAATATAGCACTCTTACTTCTTTTCATTAAAAAAGATACTATTATAATGATACTATTATAATGATAATATTAGATTTGTGTGGGCATATCACCTCCTACTTTTAAAATTATATAAATAATGTTTAATCCATTAAAAACTTTTTTTGTAATTTTTGTCCATATAACAATAAAAAATTGGTGGTGGGTATGAAAAATTCGGCATAGCCGAATATAGTGCTCTTACTTGTTTGTTTTCAAAACGTCATTAAAATATTAAAAATTTAATTTAAATTTTTATCGGTTAATAAATATTGAGTTTATTCACGATAAAGTGAAGACATCTAAACTATCTATTAACAGCAAAAAATAAAAATATATACATACCCATGTATAAACATATGTCGTTATGGTTTTTCCAAAGTACACGCAAAGAAAAATTATGGTTGTGGTAACCATAATCGAAGAGCAACTTATTATGATTGAATTGTATGATTATGGTAAAAACATATAATGGTTACAAGTTATCATTATTATGTTTAATTAAAGTATCATTTAATAATCATATATATGACTACAATTGAAATCGACAATCTTTGCTTTTTTAAGGCAAATTATTGTCTTTTGCTGTAACGTACGCATATTGATCGTACTAACCAATTTAATTGCTATTTTTTTATCAGTATTTTTTTACATTATCTCGTTTATTTTTAATTTTTAAAAATTTTTGTTCATTTTTTTGACATCTCAAAATTTAAAAAAAATAAAAAATCAAATTACTGTTAAAAAAATCATAGCTTGATTAATTTGTAATCATACTGTTATCTCGCCTATTATTTAGTGATTATTTGTACTTTTTAATGCTTTGGAATATAATACTATTTTTGCCTAATTAATTTTTTTAAATCATACTATTTTTATCTGATAACCATTTTGAAATTTTTACGAAAAGTAAACATTAAAGAATACACTTCAAACAAATGCTTGATTATCGTGAAAAAACATATGATGAAATGAAACAAAAATAACTATTACTTGTTTTCGACAACCAAAGATTATTATAGAAACTATAATATGACCTCGTGATCATGTCGTTACCATGATTTTTCTTTGCGTGTACGCATAATGAATTAGACAATATCTGGCAAAGTTAATAAACTCCACATTTTGTCATAATATTCCTCCCTTTCTGGAAAATGATAAAAATTTAAAACTTTGACCCTAATCATTTGCTAATGACGTTTTGAAAGCAAAACAAGTAAGAGCACTATATTCGGCTGTGCCGAATCTTTTATACCCACCACCAATTTTGTGAACATTTAAAGCACAATATTTATTATTTTGTTAATCGCTATGGAATAATCTCTTTATAATAAGATATGTATAACTTCCTTTGTAGAGGGTGGTTAAATTTTAAAGGCCCATGTTGAAGGTGAACCACATCTAAACAACAAGTTTTTTTTTGCATTTCATTTGACATTTCTCAATCTCAGACTAAATCAATTTGAACAGTGGAAAGATACGCAAATGTGCAACGCGTTAAAGTTATTCAGGTTTTTTATTAAAATGGGCGTTTAAATCAAAATGAATTTTGTGCACTTCGTGATTCTTTTGGTCAACATAATCGTTAAAATTCGTCCACAATCGGGAGAATTGTAAGAAATATTAAAATTTCTTCAAAACAGGTCTGTATAAAATGTTAGAACATCTGTGAATGCCTTCTTAGTTCGTTGAATGGGAAACATTGCTGTTTTTTGCGATAGTGTGGCAAAAGAGCAGTCAGCCTCAACTCATAACGGTGCCCAACAATTGAGCATCAACATTGTTATTGAACATTTGGACCATCGGATCGAGGTGTGCCGCCGAGGTCGCAGGAGCCATTTGGTCGATATTTTGTTCAATACATAATTGAACCATACCAATATTATCAAATTAAAAATAAATGATAATTATTTTTTTTAAATAAATTGTGTTTTATTCAAAATCAACATCGGCCCTTAAAATTTAACCACCCTTTATAACTTCGATATGCTAGTAAAATGTGTTCATAAATTTAGTCTTTCAATGAAAGTGGGCGTTAAAGTAGGCGTGTCAATAAAGTTTCTGCTAATAAATACAACTTAAATTAATCTAAATATTCCTTTATGTTTCCAAAAACTTTTTTAATAGAGAAATTACATGAATTTAAGATAAACCGTTATATGGGAGGTAGGCGTTAAAGTAGGCGTGTCACCTAAATTGGCATAACAATAACGTTGACTAGAAGGATATGTGTAGCAAATTTCATCATCATTTCTCTAATATTATCGGTTTTATGGGCTATTAAATTTCATTAACACTAGATAACCTGAAAAATGGGCGTTATAGTAGGCGTGTCAAAGTTATTTGTGTTAATGAATACAACTTAAATATTTCAATATAGTCCTTTATTATTCCAAACTCTTTATTCATAGAGAAATTATATGAATTTTAGGTAAAACGTTATATGGGAGGTGGGCGTAAAAGTGGGCGTGTCGTATTTCCGTTACAAAAAAGCCTCTTATCAAAGAGCAAAGTGTGCAAAATTTCAGAATAGCACATCTAATTTTGTCCGTTTTATTATTTTTTAAATTTTAAATATACTGAAAAATACACTGTGCGGTATAAATTCTCGTACATTTTGATCTATAACTCCTTTCCTAATAAAAATATTTAGAAAGTTTTGGGGAGAAATATAATTTTGACTCGAGAAATATATATTCGAAGTTTCATGACTGTACGTTAATGTGTTTGGGCACAATCGCATTTTATTCGTTGTTCGAAGGACACGGTTTTTTCGACCTACTCTTGCATTACGCGCTATAACTCACTTCCTAATATTCTGATTTAGCCCATTTTCAATACCAAATACCCCCTAGCTTTTTCGCTGCGACCTCTATCGTGCTTTCAACAGACGGACGGATATAGCTAGATCGTCATCAAATCAAACCCCGATTCAGAATATATATACTTTATGAGGCCTAAAATGGATATTTCGATGTGTTACGAACGGAATGACAAAATGAATATTCCCCCACCATATTTTTGGTGGCGGGTATAAAAACATAGTACTATTTTGCATGAAAAAAAATTTTATTGCTTCTTATTTCTGAAAAACTCTTAATACTTGAAAATATAAAAACATTATTTAGCTGACTTAAAGAAAATTTTATTATAAACCATATGATTAAATGTATCGGAATAACCTCCTTGTTTTGGGCGAAATATTAGGCATTCCCATACAAAAATCTGAGCCTGATAAAAAAGAACTGAAAACGGATTAATAGTCCACATATTTTTGTTTACGTCACACCACAGGAATTTCACTTTCAGATATACTTCATCGTCCCTAATAACTTAAAAAATGTCTTTTACTCTTCGCACAGCAAAAAGTTAAACGCAGTTGAAGAGTTGTAGTGTTATATTTAGTATCTGCCTCAATATTTCTTTTTATACCATTCACCTGTCGTGCACAAGGGTATATATAGCTTTGTCATTCCGTTTGAAATTTCTAAAATTTTCATTTCCGACCCCATAAAGTATATATTTTCTGAAAGCTTATGAGTAGAGTAGTCGATTAAGCCCTGACCGTCTGTCCGTGTGTTGGTTGAAATCAACTTTTAGAAGCAACTATATGTTCCTCAGATCTGTATATGGTATCAATCTCTTGGAAATATCCAGGAATAAATCGCTATTATTTTTACTACCAAAATTAAAATTGTTCAGCCATAGAATAATTTATAGGTAGCTTTGCTACTCTTTGTAGATATAACATGCCTCTAGAGATATTCGTGTAAAATTTTGGATAAATCGGGCTCTTATCGGTAAAGTTATAGGCAAAATTTTTTTTTTTAAATTCTAAAAATTTACAAACGAAAATCAATTTTTTTCAGCTTCTAGACAACCGAGAGAGTCAATATCATCTGAAATGACTTGACTGGAGAAATAAAAGCATCGTAAAAAACTTTAAATTTATGTTGGCAGCCACTACAAAATGGTGAAGGGTATATAAGATTAGGCACGGCCGAATATAGCACTCTTACTTGTTATTATTTTATTAGTTATTTTTTCTAGTGGTGTTTACGATGCATACGTATATAAACAGAATATACAGAAAAAAGTTATAAAGATGTTGTTGGGGTACTGCGGTATTTTCTTAATACACAAAAACTATAGTACTAAATGGGCCAACCCTGCTAGGAAATCTGTAGACGTGCTAGGTGAAATTTTTAGCGAACGTTTGATTACTAAGAACTCAAATTTCTGTTCTTTTTATAGATTTAATAGCAAATAGTTAAAAAACAAAGTTTATGCTGACAAATCAGGGACAATTAGACAGATGAAGTAAGATATGAAATGAATGATGAGATACGGAGCACAAAACTAGAATAATTATGTCGTGTAATGAAAAACTCGCTTGAAAAAGCTTATGTTTGCATCGAGTAAAATAGTGGACATTTATTATAAACTTTTGCGATAGCTTCTTATGCTTAAAAGAAATTGATTAAATTGTATTTCTGTTATGATTTGGTTTGTAATTGAAAAATATTTATAATTTTTTTTTAGTATGCTTATCATTGAAATTTAAAAAGTTTAGACATTTATTTATAAAAATGTTAACTATTTTTATTCTATGTTTGTTGCAGCTATTGGTTCTTGTTGTGTGCTTGTTGTTTTGTTTTGGTTATCACTTTTACTACTGTTATTTACGACATGTGTGTTTGTGAAAAAGGCAATTGATTTTTATTTAAATTAAAAAGAAAACAATTAAAAGTTTTATATTTGGCCATGCCGAATCTGGTTATACCCTTAACCATAATGTACATAGGTATAATCGCTACATCGTAGCGTAGCCTAGATTTCCGATTAAACGCTATACGTTATTTAGCTTTATTATTTCCGATGCCATGTCTGATTTTGAATTATTACATAGTATACTTATTCTGTAAGCGGCGTAGTCGGTGTAATGGGATGGATAATATTTTACAAGTCATTCATCTCTTCTTTCAATATGTCTGTCTGTCTATCTTTCTTAGCCACTATTAACAATGCTAATTATAATTACATTAAACAGCAATAAAAAGGTCACACTGAACTAAAACGAGGTAAAAGACAATAAAAACTAAAGCAAACAGAAGTAGAATAAATTATGAGACTATTAAACTTAAATATTGCCACAAATCTTACTTTCGCTCATACATTTTAAAGCTTACAAGCTGGTTCCTCGACTTAATGTTTCTCTGGAATTTTTCGATTTCGATGATATCAGTGCCGCCAAAATCAAAACAGAAAACAATAACTTGCATCACCTTCAGTTTACTCACGGCAGGTTGAGATATAATACCATCTGCACACAATAACTTTACAGGGATGTAAAATTAAATTTTGTATCTACTAAACTACGTTAGGTTGTTATATATATAAAACGATGTAATTTCTTATAGTATAGATATAGGGTGAGGCAGAACTAATGTTATAATATAATTTGTCTACCAATTTCGTTAAAACATGTAAGAAATATAATATACTTTCAAGGTTTTAGTCTGGCTATTAAGATCATTATTCTGCATATTATACTAGTATTTATTACCATCCTATAGTTGATTACCAAAATAAGTGCGACCATATTAATTGCATATTATTTTCTTTTTTCTGCAGTGATAAAATTTGTAGATCTTTATGAAAAGAGCGAAAAAAAATATCGTCAAGGACAGGCGCGGATACAATTTACGTGTTTTGGAAAGAAAATTGTTATTAAAATACATTATTCTTATTGTCTGTTTAATGGCAGTCAAAAGTATTTCTTATCAAAAAAATAAAATTGTTTTTTCCTAATCCACCCCCGGAAACGTGTTTGAACAAGGAACTTATGGTCTTATTCTGTTCAAAATTGGTAAATAAATACACTGAAATGACGATCTTAAACTTCATGATGTCGATCCGAACACATGGAAGAAATGATAAGTTTCAAAGCTAAATGTAAAGTTATAAACTTGAATAAATTTTAATCATATACTATATATGACACAGTATTAACGAAACTGATATAATACTGAATTTTCCATCCCCGCTCAAAAGTAGTCATAGTAGTAGTCATCTACACATTTATACTCATTATAAAACAACATAAGAAGCTAAAGTCATGGCATCGTTACCCATTTCTAGACATCAAATACTTGTATGATTGGTAACAGATCATACATCGGATCAGTGTTGCCAGCTTAGATTTGCTAGATAGTTTTCGCGCTAGAGGACTAAAATGTCTATGCGTAAATTTGCATAACAAAAATTTATATTTATATTATTTGAAAATTAGTTTTTCTCTATTTGGTTGTTTGGTAAAACAGTATGAATAAAAGCAAACAGAAGCACTGCATTCGGCAGAACAGAATATTGGATTCCCACCAATAATTTTGTCATTAATTTATTTTCTTATATTTAGTCTCAAAATGGAAAATAAAATATTTTCTACAATAGAAATGATACTATTCACATTTTTACCACAATGTTGTATTTTTAATAAAACTAAGGACTACGACTCAGTAGCTAGAGCTTGGTAGAAAATTATAATAATTTTGTATGAGCCTGGCACATCATAAATTGTATAAATTCTTAATACTTAAGTAGATGTGTAAAACTTTATAATAATCGAGCAAGTAGAGGAGGTTGCAAAATAACACTTATTTCTTATGGACTTCTAAATCATAATATTGCATTGTATCTGGAATAGCATGCGGAAGAAAATGTGTGGCAAGTTTCTACTAAATTGACATATTCATAACAGTCATATATAAATAAGTGTGCGCAACATGGGCGCACAGTATAATATAGAACTAAAGATTCTCATGAAAATTAACATCTTCTAAAGAATTTAACTTAGATACATAAATACATATATAGGCTACTATTTTCTTTTAAAATCTTTATCCATATACCTAAAAAATATATGAACCTAAGAAAAAGCCTTATAAATTAGGAGAGTAATAAAGTTGTTGTTGTTGTTGTTTCTTGTTTTTTCAGGTTAGATATGCCAGAAAACCACTTTAACAAAATTTGAGCATTGTATATGTATTTTTGGCTATTATATAAGCTTAAGAAAAAACGTAATACAGGAGAAGTGCGTTAAAGTAAACGGGCAGTTTTCTGAAATAATAATAAGATAAGCCAGAAAGCTACTTTTGCAAAATTTTAGCACCGTACATCGAATTACGCTGCTTTTATGAGCTTTTAAATTTAATATTAGATTAGAAGTGGGCGTCAAAGTAGGCGTATAATAATTATTTTTGCTAATTATTTGAAATTAGATATTGCATTATATAGTACTTTGCTTTCCTACAAAATCATTTACCATATTAAAATTATATTAATTTAGAGAGGACGAACATCATAACATTCAGTTGTTATATTAAAATTGGCTAAATTTAAATTTTATTAATAGTTCATTATATAAAAGGTGCGAGTTAAAGCAGGCGTGTAAAAGTAATTTGTGCTAATAAACGCAGCTTAGATATTGCATTACAGAGTCCTTGATTTTTACAAAAGTCTTGCCTACAAAGAAAATATATCATTTTCAGAAAACCCGTTATATGTAAGGTGGGAGTTTCGTATTTACTTTTTATGCAATAACATTGAACAGAAACCTATATCTAGGAAATTTCAATTTCGCCATCTTTCAATACCAGATATTTCTGATTTGCTAGAAATATTATAGAAAATTTTCTTCTCCTAACATTTTCTGTTCGAGCTCTAAAGTCGTCCTAAAATGAGATCACGACTAAGAAAATGTATACTTTATGGAATCTTAAATGGATACTATGATGTGTTACAACAGAATGACAAAAATAGAAATATAAAAAAATATGTTGACAACAATCGCAGGTTTTATTTGTAATCGTTATATATATTGTCACGTCCTTATTCAGATGCATTAGTTAAACCGGCACCACCTTTAAATAAATAATATGGTATCTGAACTGTTTATATGTAGAGAAGCACTCGATATTTTCACGAAATCAAGATATCCAAGCTAATATATGCATATTTTACTTGGGTCTTGAAGAACGTTTTCTTCGTATTTAGCTAAATAAATATGAGTCAAGTCAAAACACCATAACTGTTTTCTAAACTTTTTTTTAACCATAGAAGATTTTTTTAGTGGTTATTGGTTTTTCCTTAAATTAAAATAAGCCGCGGCAACACTATTCTAAGTGATTATACGGAAACAAGAAAAATACACACACACGCAAATGTATATTAAACGCGCCGCACAGTTTGGCGGTGGTGGTAATAACTAAAGAGACACATTAATATGGTAATGCGCATGCCAACCGCCAGTGCCTGAAGATTTATGATATCAGAAAATGCTTTATGATGTGTCCCTTTGACTAATTTATGTATAATCTTGTATATATTTATATAATTGTATGTTTATAAACAAGAAAAGTAATATATTTAAAATAAATTTATATGGGAATTCAATTTGATTCATATTAGAATGATAGTGCTGATGATGGTATTTATGAGTTGAACTAAAAAAAGTAGATTTATTGGTTCCAATTTAAATATATTTTATTCTTCTTTTTTGGGAATATTAATATTATTTTTTAAATTTTGTTAAGAACACATTTTAGGTAGATTTTATAGAGATTTTAAGCATTAAGTTTGATCTGACCTAATATACAAATTCGTTAATATCTAACACTTACAATATGAATAGTATCTAAATGTATTACAATATTTTAAAACACCTATAATTAATGCTAGACTTATACTCGCTGTCAAAATGTATATAATGCGTTAAAAAAATTAAAGTTGCTGAACATTTTGCGACGAATGCTTCAAAATTTAAAATTTCGTTTGCTACTATTTATAGATATGATGATAGAGGTTTTCGTAAACAATTTTAGACAAATCGGTCACTATTTGTCAAAAATTATTTGGAAAAATATATTATATACATATATATGAAATGCAAGGGCTTAACTAGTATAATAAAAATGAAAAAGCAAAATGGCGCATAACGTCAGCTACGCTACAATGTGACCATTATACTTATGTACTATAGTGATCGACTCGGTTTTACAACCGGTGGAAAACCCGGTTTTTCACTCCTTCTGCTGGCGGTTTTTTCCAAATGTTGATTTTTCGAATGTCGAATACACCGGTTTTTTTACTCACAGAAGCCGGTTTTTCTTATTATTAGTTTTATCTTCATTTATCTTTGTAACCAAACGTTCCATACTATATTTATAACTAAAAAAATTTTAAAAAAATCAGAAATTTTATTAAATAATCTTCTATAATATAGTAAGAAATTTATTTGTTGTTTCAAAAACAAATGTAAAATAAGAAAAATAATTCGGTTAAATGTTATTTGTTTTAAATGGAGAGGAGGTATTTTATACGTTCACGCAAAGAAAAACCATGGTTACGACATGATCACGACTGTCATTTTATAGTTTCTTCAACAATATTTGGTTGTCGAAAACAAGTAATAGTTTTTTTTGTTTCATTTCATCATATATTTTGTCACGATAATCAAGCATTTGTTTGAATTGTATCATTTAATGTTTACTTTTCGTAAAAATTTCAAAATGGTTATCATTTAAAAATAATATGATTTAAAAAAAATAATTTGACAAAAATAACATTATATTCAAAAGCATTAAAAATTAAAAATAATCATTAAATAATAGGTGAAACAACAGTATGATTAAAACTCAATCAAGTTATGATTTTTCATAATACTAATTTGATTTCAAGCGTTCTTCTTCTTCTTGCTGAATAAATTTTTATTATTTTAAAAGTTTGATATGTCAAAAAAATTAACAAAATTTTTGAAAAATCAAAGAAAATTTAAAAATAAACGAGAATATGTAAAAAATTATTGGTACAAAAATTGCAATAAAATTGGTAAGTACAATCAATACGTGTATGTTACAGCAAAAGACAATAATTTGCCGTAAAAAAGCAAAGATTGTCGATTTCAGTTGTAGTCATATATATGATTATTGAATGATACTTTAAATAAACATAACAATGATAACTGGTAACCATTATATGTTTTAATCACAATCATACAATTCAATCATAGTACGTTGCTCTTCGATTATGGTTACCACAACCATATTTTTTCTTTGCGTGTTGTTGCGCTTATAATTTGTTGTAACAATCAGCTGTTCAGATAAGTTTTTTGATCAAATTATTTAACTTCGCAATACTTTTTGATCTCATTTTCGAATTTCATAATGTTTTGCTTCTCCGAAATCTAGCGACTAACATTTCTGATAACATATGACTTGCATACTAAAATAGTTCGGCACACAAAGGATCATTATTACAACTTGCCTACAAAGTTAATGTTAATAAAAGTTAAATTTGACTACAGTGAGCAGTGAAGTGACTTTTTTATATTTTTAATTATTAAAACCTCCTTGTAACAAAGTTTTTTTTTTAATATGGTAGTACCAGAGCAAAACCGATTACTTTAAGCAAATTAATTTAGTTCTTAAAACATTTTACAAAACGAAATAACATTTTTGATGATTTATTTACTGTTTTGTGTCACTAATATTAAAAAATTAAAACCTAAAATTGAAATAAAAAAATTAAAAAGATGAAGTAGAAAAAAATATAAATCACAATTTAGTTGCCATATTTTGTTTCATGTGGAGAATCAATGCCATTTTTAAATTTATAAACCTTACCTTAAAAAATAAAAATAATTAAACATAAACTTAACTTTTCGGTCACTTTTAGGTAAAAAGTGTCTGTCCTTTAACATCTTTATTTTAAATAACGGTATTTTATAATAATGCCTTTGAATGTGTGTGAAATGCAATTAAACCAAAGAACAAACAAGTTTTTGCCTATATATGTATGTATATCTGTCAAGGGTATAAGAAAAAACTATATTTTATCTATTCGACCGGTTAACCGGTTTTTTTTTTAAATTTTTAAAAGAGCAACCGGTTTTTTTTAATTCAAAATTTCAAACTATTTGAAAACCGGTTTCTTAAAAATGTCGAATAATTTTGAAGGCTACTATCAGATTTAGTTTTGCCGCAATAGCAATGTTACTTGTTGGAAACTAAGTTTGCGCATGAAACAAAGTTTTGTTTTTCGTAAAAGCATATTTATACTCTTCAAAGAGAGTATTAGGTTTTTCATTCCATTTCCGACCCAATAAAGTATATATTTTCTAATAGCTTCTCCATATAGGAGTTGATAAAATTTTGTCCGTTTGTCCGTGTGTATGTTGAAACAAGTTTTTTTGAATTGATAAGAACATTGACAAGACCTGCGTGTGGTATCAAAATATCTGAAATATTTAGCAGAATATTATCCCTATTTTTTCCATAAATT
Source organism: Phyto melanocephala (assembly GCA_941918925.1). Lineage (NCBI taxonomy): Eukaryota > Metazoa > Arthropoda > Insecta > Diptera > Rhinophoridae > Phyto > Phyto melanocephala. Next base: position 84,408,986 of record OW799233.1, read on the forward strand.
AAAATTGTTCAGTAGTATAATTTATAGACATGTTCGTGACTATTTGTACATATGATATACTTCAAGAGATATTACTAGAACATTTTTGACAAATCACCACTAATCGGAAAAGTTAAAGGCAAAAATTTTTTGGAAATATACATATTTTTGTTAATATATATACCTATATAGTGTTTCAACCTTTTAAACAATTTTTGGCCTAGTTAAAGACAACAAATTATAAGCCGAGTTCTCGAAAATTATTTCAGAGAAAAACTAACAAATGGGTACGAAATTAACCGTGATATAAGCACAAAAATATAACAACTGTGTTTTTTTCTAAAATTTATAAATGAAAATCAATTTTTTCAGTTTTATACTAATATAATAAAAAAAGTTTATAAATATATGAGTTATATCTAGTATTTCAAAATTTTCTTCTTAATCGCCTGTGATATTGGTATCAACTGAAAGTGCCGGACCAATGGAATATAGTAAACTATTAAAAACGTGAAAAGTCTAAAATGTAGTCTTAAAGAAAATTAAGAAAAAATTTTGTTTACCCTATCAATATTATACCAATGGATCTCAACTGTTAATCTTAGCTCTTTTAATCCTTACTTCTTAAACTAACCAAGGAAAACAATTTTGCACTAGAGAATTGCCTGACAAACAAATTATGAGTGAACATAATATCCCTTTGCACGTGTGACTACCACTACTATAGTTTAACAATTTAAACTTCCGTTTAGCAGAGGTTTTGTTGTTTTCTTACCTACTTCTGTTTTAGTTTTGGTGTCAACAGTTTATTGGATTTAAAGTTAAAAGGCACCCAACAAAGCTATACAATGTATCGAATTTTGGCACGCTTTCATCAAACTTATTCAAATATGTTGTGCTTTAATCTTTGTTTCTACAACAAACAAACAGTTGCTTTTTAACCTTGTTGTTGTTTGGTGTAAAGGAATTTACATTTGTAATTTATTGACATTTTATTTCTACGTTTCTACCCAGCAAAAAAAAACATGCAAAAGAAATAGTGTCTGAATGAGTTCAACCCATGATAAAGTGTTTCAATTAAGGTAAAACATGCATGATTTTTACATTAACGTGTCATTGGAGAGCATGTGTTCATTCTAATAAGTGCATAGAACACATGCATAGTAGATGAAATTAAACCCATATATCGTAAGTTAAAAACGTTTGTTTACATGAATTGTTTAAGATTTTTCGCATGCATTTCCATGCATTTCTAAGCACATCATTAAACACCAACAATTTTGGATTTGGGCAACCACGTATGTCTTACCATCAAATTTTTCAGGGGAGCCACAAACCCGTTTTTTGTAAAACAACGGGTTAGGTATTGAACTTTTTAAACTTTTTTTTACAATTCATGCCAATAAAGATCTTAAAGTTTTCTTATACAAATTTCAGACAAATACCATTTAAAAATTAGATAATAGCGAACACAAGTAATTATTCTACTTCTACTAAACTGAAAAATTATCAGAAAATAACTTTCAAATGTGTTGTATGTGGTTGTGTGTTTTTCTAAAAAATGAAATAATTTGCCATTAAGCACACGTAAGTCAACATACTGCGTTAGTGCTGAACGCTTTTTGAATATATAGAGAAGTTACGTTGTTATGCCATTAAAAATTCGGAATAGTTCCATCTTATTTCACCAACAAAGTAAAGGCCGTTTAAAACAAAGCACTATGGCATTATTAACATAAAATCGGAAAAAATTAACATATCACAGATTTCATGTCTCCTCTTGCACTTATGAATTAGAAGTCATGAAAAGTGTTATTCACATTGAACTAGTGCAAAATTTTTTTGCTGGGTATTTCTATTATTGTTTTTTCTTTTAACTTGCAAGTCGTACAAATACACTTCATACTATCTGCACAATGTTAGTTTGACAAAAGTCTATTCATTTTTACTGTTTTTACATCTGAATTTTAAATCGAATGCTGTAGTTAAAAATTTTACTCTTATAATAGCCATAAAAAGGTATTGTGAAAAGTATTTTGTAGTCGGCGAAAAATGTATATCGAATTTGTATGAATACCAAGTTTAAGTTCTAGTTTTTGTGTAGCTATATGGACCGTCTTTGTTGTTACATGCATAGTTCATGGACATGTGATCATTAAAGTTAAAAGTGTATTTCAGAAGGTTTAAAGCTGTATAGAGATAAAACACCCATTATTTTTTAATTTTCTTAAATTTTATGTTTATACTTACATGTTTTTTATAAAAAAAACTGTTGCGTTTACAAAGGGTTAGATGTATTCCTATTGATTTTTGCGTTAACTGAAGCACACATCCTTAAAATCACAAATTCAGTAAAATATACATTATAAAGGAAATTTATTTCAAAATAATTAACAAGGTCGCTGTCAAAATTGACATTTACAAGTTCAGTTGCTTTTCAACTTAATGTAATATATTGATTTGTTCCTTTTTCATAAAAAAATAAAAAAAAAATTATAAATGTCTATTCAAAACAACTTAAAGTAAAATTTGAAATAATTGCCCAATTCGCAACCAATATCGTAGTAGTTTTACGTTGTAAGAAATTCACTTCAACGTTTCGGAAAAAAAGGTCAAGAGGTCTTTATATTAACATAGGCAAAATTGAACAACTGTTGTTACATCCGACGACGTTCAACAACTACGATAGATTGTTAATTGAGAACATACATATACGTATTTTGAAGTTCAATTAACTAAGTGCTTATTATTACTTTTAAGTAAGAATATTGTGTATTAAAGGAATTTTGCTGAAAAGCAGACGTTCAATAAATGTTTAACAGCAAAAGTGAGCGCCATCTGAATGTCAATTGAATAACTTTTTTGCATTGCGAAACAGGAATATACATATATTCTAATTAGAATGAATTAGTGCAATAGAAATGGTTGGAAATGAAGTTTGTGTCGTGATGTGCGAAATGTAGCGAGTGTTGCAATGAGCTAAAAGGATGTTTTACAAGAGCTGAACAAATGTGAGAAAAGGGTGGGTCGATAATGCAGTTATTCGTTAAGATTAAATAAACTGCAATGTTTAAGTATTATTTAGAAACAATGTTTATTGAAAAGTACATATGTGTTTGGGAAGTGTATACTAGAGTTTTGACGTTATAGTATACTTAGAACTCAACATGTTGTATTTTAGCATATATCTCTATATACAAAATAATATCGGTTTAATTTTTGATATAAAATTGTAAAAATTATACGACAGTTTAGTTTTTTAACAAAAATATTGAAATTTATTTACAACAATTGCTTCCATAGTTGTAAACATGAGAATGCTGAACGAAGATTATGTGATGTTTTGCACTTTAGAAACATCGAAAAATAATTTTATTTTTAATGTTGAACACCATTATTTCGAAATTTTTTTATTCCTAATGCACACGAATAAGTACGACTAATTATTTTTTATTCTATAATTTTATTATCAATGTGCTGCTCTTTATATAATCACTAAAAGTTTTACTGTAGTAAGCATTTATGTGTGAAGCTTTTGCAATTTTATTTTACTTAGTTTGTGTGCACTTGGCGTTATAGAAATTTCGTATAATATTTGTTGCCTATTTAAGCATTTAAAAGTTTCATCATAAATACATCAAAGTAACTTAATAAATAAATGAAAAATATGTATGTATTTTTTTATTTTTAACAAACTTATTAAAACAGAACTTCTTTTTTTATAGTAAAAAATATTAATGAAAAAACTAAGATCTAGCATCTGGACACTTTAGTAGATATCCGCACTATCGAGATAGTACTTTTTTTTGGGTGCTTTTATACCATGTGAGATAAGGCCATGATGGCTTTATTGCTCAATTGAATGGGAGATGAAGCCATAATGGCCTTATATCCCAATCATTGAGAGGTAAGGCCATATTTAAAATTTTGCGAAATGAGAGAAAAAGCCATATTTTTTCACAAATATTTTTTCAGACTATTGTTATAATTATTTTTATAATTAATTAATTTTTATTCTTGTGACGCAAGCAGAAAAACTTAATTCAGCGAAGCCACCTGCCGCGTCCAACTGAAGGAGAAAACCCTTATGCACGGCCGCAACGCAGAAAAACTTTAGTATGCGAAGCCAGATTCGAATAATAATAACATTCTGTAAAAAATGTCTTCTCGGAGACACTAAAGTTAAGTATTGTAATCTGGCCTCGCATACTAAAGTTTTTCCGCGTGGCGGCCTGCGGCCGTGCTTACGGGTTTTCTCCTCCAGTTGGACGCGGCAGGTGGCTTCGCTGAATTAAGTTTTCCTGCGTGCGTCACAAGAATAAAAATTAATAATTTATAAAAATAAGAAAAGTATTGATTTTCCCTTTCAAATTTTACTTTTTTATTATTATTACCTCTTAATTATAAAAATAAGAAAACTATTTATCAATGTAAAAGGCAAAAGTTCTTCAAAACTTAAATGAGAGATAAAGGCTTTTTTTAATATTGCTAATGTGAGATAAGGCCATGACGGCTTTACCTCCCATTCAAATCAAAAAAAAGGCTTTATCTCCCTATTGAATGACAGATAAAGCCATCATGGCCTTATCTCACATGGTATTAGAGCACAACCACCACCCCCCCCCCCCCCCCTCTTTTCTTTTTTGATAATATTGATAAGCAGATTGAGTATAAAATAATACAAAATTTATTTATTATTATTATATCTAAAATTAACAATAAAAAAATTTTTGTAAATAAATATTTTTAAGTACTTCTGCGTCAAATACTTTAAATTTAGCTATAAGGTGTAATTACGCCAGTAAACAATCACTTAATATATATTGGATTGAGGATTTGAGGAGGAAGGTTTTCAATTTATACGTAAAGCATAATGTACATATTTCTAAATAATTCAATATCTTTAAAGATCAGTAATGTTTTAATAAAATAAAATGACGATGAGATCTGTTAGAAATAATATGTCATGAATATGTCATGTATTTACCAACGTATCTTTTTATAACTCAAGAAACTGCTAATATTATACATATTTAAATAGACACTTTTGAAATTAAAACCTTGTTCATCTTATCACAGAACGAATACTTCATGTGGAAGAGAATTAGATTGGAGCCACCAACACATTTTTCAATGGTTAACACTTAATACATTCCGCTCCATTTATAAACTTGTTTAAGAAATTCTTTTAAAACTAACTCTTTACTCATTTAAAAATCAATATAGTTATTATAAAGAAAAGGATTTTTCGGTTAAATTTTTCCTCAAAATTCGTACTTAATGAAAAATAATCATGCGGATTCATTTAAATCGGAATCGTTGTTTATAATACGAGCAACAATGTTATTATATTGCTGAACAATTCCACTCCAAACAAAAAACAAACTTAAAAATCATTCAAAAAATTAACCCTGGCGATTTTTTTACAAATCCTATAATTGTTACTCTTTCTCGTTTAATCAAAATAATATTAGTAGGTATAAGTGTTGCAGTTAATATCTAAACTATATTTGAGAAGCAAAGTTTACAAAAATGCTTTCCAATTTTCCCAACGTAAAAGCTTATGCATATTCAGAAATTGATGAATAATAATATTTTGCAAATTTTAAAAGTTAAAACCCTCTTTTCTAAATTTCTTACAAGTTGCTCTTTGACAAATTAACTTTAAGGTAGCAAAATGAGTGTAAACCTATGCTAGTTAGGAATTCTTGTTTTTTTCATTAGAGTTTTTTTTTTTATACACATGACAAGATAATTACAACAAAACAGTAATTACTGGTTCAGAAAATCTGACCTTGATTTTCTCGAATTTGCCGAAATAAACAATTTCACTTGCTGTGAAAAATTTCCCTTAAAATAAAACACCATGCAAAAGTAGAGAACAAAATTGTATGTAAAAACTCTTTATCTATAACCAATTAAACCAAAGATGTCTCGATGTTGTATTGTCAGTATGACAATAGGAAAATAACGCAGTTTAAGGGAATGGAAATAGTTAAAGTCATTAGTATTCTATGTGACCAAACAATAGGTTTACAAGCGAATTTCTCATTGTTTACACGCATAAAGTTGGGAAAGGATTTGCCATGGACACACAGCAAGTTTAATAATGACTTGAAATTAAAATGACAAACTGTTCTGCTCATCTTTAGTTTTGCATTTGTTACGAATGATTTACATGGAAATTTGCAAAAATTGAACAAGAGTCAAGTAGACCATCATGCAGATACACAATTTCAATACAATGCAAGACAGCGGCAGGTAAAATTACATTTAAATGTCACAAACAAAATAAGTAAATAAATATGTCTTTAGAGCAGATCACCTTAAAGGATTTTGCTAAAATATTTTGCGTCAGACATAAATTTTAAATTGTATCGATTTGTAAAGAATTTAACCTTGAAAGCTTAAATTAGGCATAAAGAGTTACTAACTAGTTTACATTTTTGTTTAGAACTAAATTTGACTCTAAAATTTAACTCTAAGACGAACCTTGTAGTTAAATTTCAATACAATGCTTAAACATCTGCTTGATTTTGTTGCAAAAAAATTAATTAATTGCTAGAAAACTGTAACACAGATGATGAAAATTATTTAAAACTCAAACCAAGAAAACAAGAACCTAAAAAGCAAACACACTAAGCAAACATATACACATGTACGTGTCTATATACTATGTATGTATACAACTCATATGCATTCGCAGAGGCATATTCCAAGTCTTTATAACTTAGACATGAGTATGTATATATGTATGTATGTAGTACACCCAGTTTTTAGACAGATCTGTCAGTCAAGTCAACAAATGTCAAGGTGAAAATTTATCAAAATCTCTAAAAAAAAAAAACAGAAAACCAGCAACAACAAAAACAGTTCAAAAACCAAATGAATATAAGCCAACATCAAGAAAACTCTTCATTGTTGTGTATTTTATTTGGTTTTTGAAACATTTATTTTTTTTTTACAAAACAAAAAGAAAATAATATTAATTTTACATAGTCTCAGTCACATTAAACACACAAACACATGTGTGCAACCAAAAAGCAACAAATTGATAAAAACTTCAGTTTGTATAAATGTAACACATCCCGTATCAAGTCAGCAAAAATTAGTTGAAGGTTTTTTTAACAGCATTTTAAATTTAAAATTTTTACTTTCCTTAAAGTTTCTATAAAATAGAACAAAGCACAAAACAAAAAACAATCTAAATAGGGTGGAGTTAGGGTACCTCTGTTACACTCTGTTATCAACTGGAATATTTTAAGGCAAAACATAGATGTACAAACACATTGTTACTTACTCAAAACTATGTATTGTGTATATGTACGTGTTTTTTAAGAAGAAATAAAATAAACCGGGGGAATCATTTTTATCATTGTTTGATGTTTCTGTTGTTCATTATGTATAAACTACTATTTGTATCCCAGAAGTTGTGAGGGGGTGAAATGTTTTATCAGTCTATAAGTTTATGTATCCATATCATTCCACCACCCACCCTTAAGTACATCAATCATTATATAAAATACACGACACGTGTGACATGCGCACCATCTTCACCCGACAGGATGTTGCTCTTATCGATAATGGACCATTTGTTAAAGCGAGAGGACTATATTACATTCTAATGTATGTACATTCTAATAAAAACACTGCACATTGTGCGAAAAAACTGTATCAACTTCTATGAAAGCTTTAAATGGCAAAAGCTTTTAATACAAAATCTAAATTCATACACTTCGAAAAGTTTTTGGTTTATATGAATAATTTTATAAATGTATTTTTATACTGAAATAAAAGAAAGAAATAAACGTATTTACTGGTGTCCTAAAATGTTATTAAAAATTTAGTAAAATCGGCGATTTATAAGGGGTCCTTCACAATTGACATATATTTTATGTTATTATTTTAGAATATTTGAGTTTATGACACCTTGTGAATACAGTAATTGTGCAGAATCTTATATCCTTTACTCAGAGAATATCAACATTTCTTTCTGTAACACAAATTAAATGAAGGTAAAAAACAGAAGTTCAATGAGATTTTGCTTACATCTCAGTTATTTATATGAACATTTTGTAAATTTGAACACTATCATTTTCAAAACCATAACTAACAATTATATGACGTAAATGTGATGAAAACGTATTTAGGTAATTGATAATTTTAATTGCCGGTATTTTTTGTTGGAAATTTACCCATAGAAGGAATATTTTCTTTCACAAATTATTTTTATAACTATGTCATTCTGTTTTAATTACCGATGCCACAAAATATATATTATATATATATTCAATATAGATATCAAATTAATAGATTGACTAGCACTTTATAAAATGCACTTTAAAAAACTAAAATCCGTGAATGTCACCATTAAAAAATGGCGGACAATGAATTTATATGTGGGGCAAATCTGGTATTTCAAAGTTTTACTCTTTGAACCCCCTAAATATTGTTATGAAAATGAAAGGGCTTGACCTATAAACTATATTAATCAAATGTGAGGAGTGCTCTTATTGATTAGAAATAATTTCAGTCATGGCTTTGAATTTGGAGGCACCTCTTTAAATCACTCTTACGTAAAATTGTAATATCAAGTCGATTTTGTGGTACTTGTATTGGACATTTAAAAAAAACAAATTGTAATGAGTTTTAAGAAAGGCTTTGTAAACGATATCAACTTGGGTTTTAATAAGAACATTCGACAACATTGCACCTGTCGATTAAATAGAAAATTTTATATTTTGTTTGGAACCAGGACAAGTATATTATTTTTAGATACTTTAAGTTAATGCAATTTCCATAGAAAATCAGTTTTATTAAACCTTTTTACAATGCAGATAATTATTCTATACTAGTAAATATTAAATACCAGATCTTGAATAAAAATTATTGTAACAGCTTTATTCACTTTACCGGTAAAACTGTTAAGCCAAATTAAAGACAATGTGAGGACAGAATGAAGACAGTTTTTTCTCAGTTTAAGTCTAGCTAAAATACAGTCTTTAGGATATAAATAAAATGAAAAGCTGTTCAAAGATGCGTTTTAGTTAAAATATAATTGTCTAATGGCATATAACAAGAGATTTACTCGTTGCTTCAATTTAATTATAAATTTTTAAAGGAGACAAATTTTTTACAAAAAAAAAAATAATAAAATTAAAAAAAAAACTAAAACTTAAACTATTGGGAAAATTTTAAAATAATGTTAGTGAAACTAAAAATAATTTTATTGCACATTTTCTTTTTATCCTTTTTAGGATTGTCGTCAACTGTTTACCACTAAGTTCTTTTCTTGATCTGCCCAGAATACCTAAAAACCCCAATTGAGTAAAAAGTAAATAAGAATGTTGTTTATTGAATACACATTTACTTTTTAAATTTATATTAATAAATTATAAAATTGTATTAACTCATGCTTCTATTCCATATAACGGTCTTCGCAAATGTAGTTTTTAATTCTGTAACATGTTGCAGTCATATTGATTTTCCACAATTATCAGAGCTGAAGCGAGTTTTGCTTTTGTTTTTAAATTGTACTAAATGCATTTTGACAGAAAATTTTTAAACTGCCATAAGATTGTTTAAAAAATCAAAAACTAACTTGCCTTTAGTTAAAATCAGGATTTTGTCGGACCGATAAAAAGCTTTGCATTATTACAACTTCCATTTCTTGTTTATTTTGTATTATTATTAATAATAGTATTATTTAATGGATACAAAGATAATAAATGAAAGCTTTATAATGCAAAGCCATTTATCGGTCAGACAAAATCCTGCTTTTAACTAACGGCAAGTTGTTATATTAGCCCTAAGAGATTTATTTAAGAGACTTTTACATAAAAATATAATTTAACTCTGATCAATTCCAAATTATCTTCATTCGATTCAGCACATATCATTTATAGAACTCATGTATGTACCTGATTTTTTTTTTTATTTGAAAGATATTGGAAGCAAAAGAATAATAATTTGTTATAAAAACATATTCCTATGCATTATAATTGTCTGGCTTAACCCCATATGATAAATTATTATGAAATTTAACAACAATAATTTTTATTAAAAATTTTTTCACAGTGTACTTTTTTACAGCATAAAACTAAATTCTACTAGAAGTGTTTAAATATAAACATGTTAGACTTTAATTCAATTTCCTAATGATTAAAGTGGATTTTCGTAATTATGATGTAACAGTTGTTGAATGTTTAAAATGTTGATTCTGACAACACAGACTTTAAAGTTAAATTAAATATTTAAAACAAAATGTAAATCTAACTCATCTGTTGTTTTCGTCAAGGAAGAAGAAACAACACTTTGTATTGTACTTACTTATAACTACATAGGAATATTGTAGCAAGTGTTGTAAATGTTTAATGTCATTAGTTTGTTTCAGTTAAAAATAAAAAAAAAATTAAATAAAAATATAAATATGAAAAAAAAAACAAAGACTCACAGTTAAGTTTTTCTATAGTCGTTGTGGTAAGCAGTTGCAAATATTTTTCGATACAGCAATAAATGTTGTAACTAGATACCATTTGTTATAACGTACTTTAAAATAATTTCATACTCGTCTCATGTTGATTGTTCTTTTACATAAGTACATAAATTTATGAGTAAAGTATGTGTATGTATGTATGTATGTATTTATATACAGTACACGTACTTATGTACTACATAGTACTTGCGTACATATGGCTGTGAATGTATCTTTTTGCTGCATGACAGCTGACAAGCGTTTATCATCATCAAATCGAGATGAAGATTAAGAAATAAATACAATACAACAACAACATCAGCATCGGCATTACCATCAAACCGAAAAATAAAGTGACAGTAGAATAAACTATATTATAGAAATTGCGTGTACTAATATATACAGACACATTAAGTATACTCTGTAAAGAAGAGAACTAGTCCAAAGTCAACCAAGGTATATGGAGAGGCAATGTTAAATTAAGCATTACGATGTTCTAGAACCGGATCATGTAATCCAGCTTTGCTTTACATGATAACAGCTTCAAAGCTGCTGTAGATCACTACACGGTAGAGCACCTACAATCACTGTCATCGTTAAAGCTGTTTAAAAGTAAGATAGTCTATTGCAATTCTTTTGCTGATTTATTTGCCTCTATTTTTTTTACAAAAACGTTCGATAGTACAACTTATCCTTATTATATTACTTCGTCTTCATCAATTAATATATCATCTCTAGATGTCAATACTGTCTTAAAAAGCCTGAGAAGTTTAAAAAAATTTTATAACCCTGGTCCTGATGGTATTCCTAGCTGCATTTAAAAAAAAATTGCGCCTGCGTTTTGGTTAATCCTATCACTCATTTATTTAACGGTTCTTTGAAATTTGGTATATTTCCTAAATGCTGGAAAGATTAATTTATCATACCGCTTCATAAATCTGGTAGCCGTAGTAATGTTACTAATTATAGAGCAATAGCTAAACTTAACTCCATTCCTAAACTGTTTGAGAAAATATTAACGGACATCCTAACTACCCAAATATCAACAATTCTTTCTCCAGTGCAACATGGTTTTTGTAAATGTAGATCTACATCCAAAAATCTAATGGAACTGACGTCCTTCATCAATGCTGGATTATGTAATGGTTACAAAACCGATGTAGTCTATACTGACTTAAGTAAAGCTTTTGACAAGGTTAACCATGATTTAAGCTCAAAAACTTAGGATTTACGGGTAACCTTTAAAAATAGATTAATTTTTACATAAAGGATCGGAGACAATGTGTTCTTTATAATGAATGTACATCAAAACATATTGTTGTAACTTCCGGAGTTCCACAGGAAAGTCATCTCGGCCCCATCCTATTTTTATTGCTTATTAATGATCTTCCAAAGGCTATTCAATACAGCAATATTTTAATGTTTGCTGATGATTTCATGGATAAGAAATGTTGAGTACGGTTTTTATCTCCAAACTGATTAAAATAATTTCTTTGATTGATGTACGGTAAATCTTATAGAATTGAATTTAACAAAATGCAAATCTATGACTTTCCGTAGATATTCACCGATTTTTAATAATTACACTCTAAATGGCTCTAAATTAAATGTTGTTGACTCATTTTTGGATCTTGGAATTCTCTTTGATGTAAAAATTAATTTTAACTCTCATGTAATAATGACAGTAAATTAACCTAATGGGATATTAAGTTTTATAAAGCGTTGGGCTATGGAATATAATGATCCTTATGTGACAAAAAATTTATACACGTCATTGGTAAGACCTTTACTGGAATACGGATTAGTAATTTGGGATCCCCAATGTGATGTGTATATTCAAAAACTTGAATCAGTCCAAAAACAATTTTTACTGTTCTGCCTTCGTAACATTCATTGGAATCCTAATACAAACTTACCGTCATATCGTAGTCATTTACTACTCATTGCGCTCCCAACGTTACCAAGACGAAGAATTGTTTCCAATATTGCATTTGTCCTGAATTTAAATTAAGGTAAAATTGATTATACATATCTTCAACATAAAATATGCATCGGCTCAGATCTTATGAACCGTTATGAAGGGTCCGCCAAAAACTTTTTTTTTTTGAAAATGCTATAAAAAAAAGTACTGAATATATTCTCTAATTCCTTTTTTAATTGAAAGCACAATTCTTCTGGTTAATAATGGAAAATAATTTCATTTAAATGGCTGCCTCGGCTGGCCATGCAGGATCGGTAAAATTGTTAAGCACATTATCGATTGTGTGCAGCTGTATTGTCCTTTAAAGCGTCAATTGTCTCTGGCTTGTTTGCGTAACACTTATCTTTGACGGTCCAGCGGTGGCCAAACGACATCAGCTCTGCGGCTGATAATGAGATTTTCAAAAACAGGGCGCAAAACATCGAGTGTAGCTTTTGCTGTGTGGCACGTAGCGCCGTACTGTTGAAACCAAATGTTGCCAATATCCTTCTCTTAAATTTTTGTGAACAAAAATTCGTTCAACCTGGCCCGATAACGATCGCCATTGACTGTAACGGCAACTTCTTGCTCATTTTCGAAGAAAAATGGCCCAATTATGCATCTGGACCAAAATCCGCACCAAACAGTAACTCGTTTTGGGTGTATCCCTAACTGCGACAATTTTGCTTGTTTACATACCCGCCAAGATCAAAATGAGCTTCATCTGAAGAGATGATTTTTTTTTAGCAAAATCGGCTAAAGAAATATCGGAATATTTCCCAGTGTTGTTCAAGCGAATACACAACCATATTCGTTCAGCGAAAGGATAAAACTTATTATCTGTCAAATCAGATATGACCTTAGTGTTACCATTCACGAAATAAGCACTAGTTGATTAAAAAAAACGTTAGATGGCGGACCCTTTATAAAAAATTTCACCGATCAAACTACATTAACTTTGATTCATTTAGAAGAATTTGTGATGAAGTAAATAAGTTCTATGCACACATCGAATTTTCCGGTAATGTTGATGTAACTAGAGAAAAGCTTATAAGGTTTCTAAATTCAAATGCTTATATCTAATGATGTTTTTGTCTTTCTTTGTTCATGTAATTATTGTTTTTTTTTTTTTTTTTTTTTTTAAATATTGCCCAACTCATGTTGATTTAATTAAATAAATAAAAATGTCTTTACTATATCGGATCATATTGTGGCTAGTCTATTTCATCTAGCATGGACCACGTAAATAGTCCAACGTTATTTGCGGGATATCTGTTAAGTTATTAAGTTACTTTGTAGCATTATTATTCAAATGGACTCTAACAAAAAAATGTTTCGATAAGATTTCCAAGAACAATGTTTTCATTATGTTTTTAATTTTAGTTTTTGTTTTTTATTTTTAAACAAAAAATAGCAAACCGAAAACTGCAGTTTTGTTACATGTTTCCAAATCAAAAGAAAAGAAAAAAAGAAAAAAACTTTTAAAGTTAAGAAAATTACTTAACACACTCTCAAAACATAAAACTAAAATTAACAAGATCTTTAAAATTAATTAAAAAACAAAATACGAAACCAAATACAAGTCAAGTTTTTAGGAAAAAAAAAAAGAAATACTAGTAGCCAGCAACTCGATTTCAGTAAATTATTTTAAATTGTCTTTTAATGTAAATTAATTTTTCATAAGACTTGAGATTTTGTTTTTGCTGTTGCTTTAGATTTATTTATATGTGTGTTACAGTTGATTTGTTGTTGCAGCTACTATTTGTTGATGCCATTGATGTCGATGTTGTTTGTTTTAATACAACCGCCACTGCATGTTCGTTACTCTTTCTTAAAGTGGAAAACATGTTAAATATCTGCGTACGACGTTTGTTCAAAAACTGTCCGGAGTTGTTGTCAAAGTACTTAATTTATTTTGCAATCGATGTTTGTTTAAGGGCCTTTTAAAAAGTTTGTTGATTTGGATTGCTATAAGAAGATATAATTGCTGATTATTGTCCCTCATATTTAAGCACTAAATAACTACAAATTCTTTCTTTTGATAATATTAGTAAGATAATCAATACAGCACTAAGATTCCTCTTAGCTAGCTGACACAAATCTTATACTTAAAATAAAATAATGCAAAAATTAAATTTCATTGTACGAAATTGCCATCCAAGATTTAAAGACTTATCCAATAAGGCGGTTTGCTGTTAAATATTTGTATCTGAAGTCTCATATATTATGAATCGTTAAATATCCGAATAACGTGTAAAATAAGTTTAAACTACCATAAGTAGTGTACAAAAGTTGGTTAAAACGTTTATAAAGCAATAGGTTTCCAAACACTCACAACAAATTACAATATCAATCCATTGTTATATGTTTTGCCTATATGGGAATGTAGGAGAAATCTCACAACAAATGGCTACCACAAAAGAGTCATTTCGCTTATTTGGTTAAATATTTACTAATTGTTAACGCATCCATACTTTTCGGATACGTTGTTTTAAAGAGGATCAAAATTTGTGTTTAATATTTTATTAAATCTAAGGACTTATGAGATGAAAAAAATAAAAAATATTGGGGACATTTTTTCACAAACTATACTGATTGCTACTATTAGCGCCCTTTTGCATTTAGCAATCAGCGCCTTATCATACAATCTTATATGCAATTCCATGCATACAATTTTCCAATCTTCAGTGTCCAAAATGCTGTTGTTGTTCTAAAAGAAGACTTTAATAACATTAGAGAACCCAACATTTTATTCTTCAAACAACTCCTTTTATGGTATCATACTAAATGAAAAGAAATTTTTCAATTTCGTTGATTTCGTTTTTTGCTCCTTAATATACATTTAAAATTTTCTTGTATTTAAGCTCAACACTGCATTTAAAATGACTGCGTGAACAGATTAAATTGAAAAATATTAACAAAATTGCCACGGCATACAAAGAGAGTTTAGTACAAAAAATATAACATTGAACAAGCATATACATTAGACCGTACCACTTTGCAAGCAAAAAAAAAGGCACTGTTTCACCTTCTTATATGAAACAGTTTTGCTAGACAAATAAAATATTTAATACTTTATTTTTCGAACACAGGTATCACCGTTTTACATTATCCGTATAGCTTTCGGATGCCCTATGTTGGAAATAAATGTCCTAAATGGAAATATATTTGTTATATTATTGATATTTAAAGTCGGGTCTTAAATTATAATAAATCGATTTTTGATATTTGGATCATTCGGTTATTTTAATTAATTTTTGCCTTAACGTAGTTCATTTTAACTACGAACCGTAATGTAATTTAAATGGGGTTCGTTAAAAAATGTAACTATAGTAACGAACCAAAGGTTTTCTGCAATGGCCATTGAACACATGTTATGTTAAAAAATCTTTATCCCTTTTGTTTCCGAACGCAGGAAATTTTCCTTGACCTCAGTAGCCTCTAAAGCAAAAATCTGATCCACTTTTAATAAAAGAAAGTCAATATATCACTCTTTAATTTCCGATTGTAAATACATAAGTTGACACAAAAAATATAAACACAACAAACCGAAACACATTTCCAAAGTGCCATGCTAAAATAATTTATATTCGAAAGTGTAGTTCAAACTTTTTTTCTTGGTACGATCTAATCTACATATGTATAGTAAATCTACACATGCACAAACTTGTTTAAGAAAAGGATACATTCGTTTAGGTAAATGAAAAGAGTCAATATAATAATTTCGTCTTTTAAACTCAAATATTTTGTTGTTGTTTTTCCCCCGATCCATCCCGGAGATAATTAATATTCGTTGGCTGCACTTTTGAAAATGTCTACAAGATGTTGTGTGCATCCATCAATGAAACGAATTTCTTTGGGCAGTAGTCCAACTCACATTCTTAGTTAACACGGGCGGAGCTGTTATTTGATATAATGCTTCCTTATTCCCTTCACATTATTTGTAGTTTCATGAAAATTTATCTGAAAATGAGGTTCATTTCTACACTAAACGTAAAATATCTGTAAATAACTGTTTTGTTTGCGTATTTTCGCTACTAACCAAAGACAACATTTGAATGAAGAGAAAATTTTATTTAATGAGCGAATATTAAACGTTGCCACGCAAGAGCAGACAAACTTGTTTTAATCTTTAAATACTAAACTATGAAATGAATCTTATAATGTACATGATGAATTTATTTAGCACCAAGACTTTGAAAAAAAAAAACAAAGTTGCAAAAAAAAAAAGCAATAAATTCAAAAAGTAATTAATAAAGAGTTCATTGAAAAAGACGTTTCACATTCAATAGCTCATCATGACTCTACCTGTAACTACTTGACAGAGGAGAAATCAAAACTACGCTATTTATAAAAATAGAAAGATACATGCTTTAAACATGCATTAAAATTATAACAAAAATTGCCGTTTCAGTTTGCAAAATTAATGCAGTTTTGGGACGTCGTAAAGGACCTTTTCGGCCAACAATTGTAAAAGTGGCAGAAAGAGCTGAGGTCTACGACAAGAAAGTGATGTGAAGAATCTAACCAGAGCAAATCGCTCAATAACAGGAGAAAAACTCAGATTTTAAGCTCTTAAAGTAAAGTCAACACAAGAACTCAAGCTTTCAGATCATCAACAACGTAGTGTCTTTGCCGATTGGGTCGAAATTATATTAAATGATGAGGCCATTGACTACGTTAACAAGCAACACTTTCCTATTTGTTTTTCAGAAAACTCCCAATAACAGTTGAATATCCTCTTCAGCCTTGGTATGTATATCTTATAACATTTTTTTTAAATAATCCTTCAGTAAATGTTACAGTTTTTGCGCTATCGAATGATTTCGAATTGCTGGATTCATTATATATTGATGTGTATGGCATTTATTTTCATACATCGATACGTCACTCACAACAGTGCAATCGCTGATTTGCATAAAAAGTTTACTCACTTCGTGCTTTCGAAGACGCGATCACAATTGGTCACCGAGTCGTTTGACTGATATTTCGATTTCAATTATTTAATTCTCTTTATAATTAAAGAATCGAAGATAATTTCATTTCAGATCAATTATTCCGGCTGATTATTAAATTGTTATGTGTGCTTCCAAAACATGTTGTAATTTAATTGTAAGTATTTTAAAGAATACTTAGAAATTATTCCTATATTAGCCGAGTAAAAGGCATAATCGAAACGAAATATGATTTCATCATTAGCACTCTATAATCGGTGTACTTATTTTAGATTTAAGACTTCTGTTTATGTTGTAAAATTATGTTACAATTTTATGAATTTCGAAAATGTAGATCATGTCATGACCATGATAAAAGTGTGCTTTAATGTAAATTAAAACTTTAAAAATAAATGCCGTACTGTGCTTTCCTTTTACTAATTTTCTAAAATTGGCAAACGGGTTAACTGGATCAACCAAAGAATTTAACTTATAAAAACTTTCAATAAGGGACTCTTCACATATGCTCTCTTTCATTCAAATCTTCCAATATTACTTTGAGTAAATGTGAGTCAAGTTAAACTATACCCTAGATACCATAGGTATTTCACGACTAGGAAATATCCTATGCAGTAATTAAACATCAGTTACAGTCAGTGTTGCATCAAACTTTTTTTCGAAGAAGTATGCTCTATTGATATCTCCAACTGAAAACTTATTTTATATTTAAACTTGATTTATTATTGCTTAATAAAGCTTAATTATATTCCGATTATATTTATTACAAAATGTTCATTGTTTTTGGCGGTTAAACTTTGTTTAACAACAACGCGTTGTTCTCCCGCGACGTATTCGACTGTCAGCTTAAAATGTAACATGTTCAGCGTATCCAATGTCTCATCTTTTTTAGAACGTGTAAACTTTTAATTCAACTTCCGAAACAATACACATAGATCTCTAATAAAATAACTCAGGACTTTAATTATTGGTTTTTAAAATTTGTATAATTGATTAAGATATTAAATTAAATGTTTTCCAGAAAGTGCCTATGAACGTTAAATCCAAGAACTTGTGTATTGGAAATATAAATCTATTGACACTTAACTCTTTACGATTAAATTTTTTACTTAATTCACACTAACGCACGATAAAATAAATATTTCATTAAAATTGAATTGACTAAAACTAAACAGGAAACACTCTACATGCAACATGTGATATTGCAATTCCAACAGAGAAGCTTAAGGATAGAATATGTTCTTGAGCCAAAGACAATATGTCATATGTGTACGTACTACTACTAGTATCGGTAAACTCATATATGCATATGTACATATGTCTGCACACACGTAAATATGTATGTAGACAATACCAATATGTGTGTTTATGTAAAAACTATATAAAGAATTCCCATACATTGTGTAATAACGAATCTCTGCATTTGTCAATATGTTCGAATATATTATGTTTCAATTACGTATAGGCGTATGTTTATCTGCATTTTGGAGGAAGAAACTCTGATTTAAATCTGCAGTATTATTGCCGTTTTGTTGTTGTTGTATTGTGTGTTAATCCCACTGATGTTTTCATGCATTTTAAAATTCGAACTACTGCTGAGGCCTCCATGGATAGAACTCCATACATTCGCTTGTATGCCAAAGCACGGCGGAGGATTGTAACAGCATCATCCTAAATAACGCAATATGAAGAGGAATCAACATAAAGAGGAAAACAACTCAGAAATTACTATAAATAAGATGACTATCCATCCTTTTAAGTTAATATGGTTTGTCGTTTGTTGTATTGTTAAATAACGAGCAGTTTATTTTTTTTTTTTATTCTGTTATAAAGTTGATGATGCTGCTGACTACGAATGTCGGCTCCATATCTGTTCATTTGCAACAAACAACAAAAACTATAAAAAACAAAGAAACAATTTTGAAATTGGTTGGATGATGTTCGGATTGCATGTTTTCTGTTTAGAGCATCGGCCGACATTCTCTTTTAGTTGCCGCATGTTCTTAATTTATTTGTTTAATTGAAAAAATGTATTTTTCCTCTTCTTTTTATTTTATTTCCTAATATATATTTTTTCTTTGGTTTATTTGAAATACATACATATTTCTTTACATACAAATACGCTAAATTTCATCTCTTGGTTTTAGTTTTTCTTGGTTGTATGAATTTCATGTTGCGCATGCGCTACAAGCTCATTATGTTTTGAGTCCCTGTTCATTAATGTTGGTTTAAAAATAAACTTGCTGCAAATTACCTATATCTAAGTAAACATTTTGCACTCACTTTCTTTGAATTAAATTAAGGTTTTAAGAATCAATTATAAATTTGTTAAAACAGACGAAGTTCCCTTTAGTGAATCTTCACATGGACAGACAATTATTTCACTATATAGAAAATTCATTATACAGAAATATTTCTTTTGTTTTTTTATTTATTTAAAATAATCAGGTATTTTTTTTAACTACATTTTCCATTTTTCTTTATCAATAAAAGTTTCAATTACATTAAGACATTTAAATACATTTGTCGCAACGTTGTTCTCCATCTCCAAAAAAGTTCATAGACATCAAGTGAAGAGGAAACGTTTTCTAATGAATGTTTATCAATATGTGCCATTACTTTACCACCCAGTTTCTCTTCATCGTCATCTAATATAATCTGCTGTAATCCACGACTTTCTAAAACACTGCTTAGAATATCCTCATCGGACGGAATATATATTTTTTCTTTGATTTCCCTTCTTCAACTTTATGAATTACTAATACCTTCTTTTTAAAGAGAAATAGTATTCCCGTGCGTCATTTTCGTTCACTGAACTCGGTCAACTGGTGTTAAAAGGTAAGTCATTAAATTTTTTGTTTTAATTTTCATATTTTGGGAATACCAAAAATATTACTTATTTTTTTTGTAAACAGTTTAAAATAATCCTGCTAAAAATAGTTCATTATGTGGAGACAAAAACACACGTAAAATGTATTTTTGTTTCCAAAATTATGTTCTTAGTAAGGAAAGATTAACTGTATGGAAATTCATAATAAGGAGAACTTCATTATATAGAAGTTCACTATAAGGAAGTTCGACAGTATTATGATATTCGCTGTTACCGAATTAATAATGTAGAAGATGTTAATGCGTTTAAGCCAAAAATGCACATAAACGATACCTTAGTTATCAAGGTAAAACTACATATTTTGCTTATTACGGAAAAGTTTAATCTTATATTTATCAAAATGCCAAAATTGACTTTTAGCCGAAAAAAAGTTTTTATTATCGAAAATGATTTTCGAGTATTCGAAAATAATAGTCTGCAACTTTTTTTTAGTTATCGAAGAAAATTTGCCATAAGGCCTCCCAGAATTAAAAAAAAAAAATTTACAATCTTCTGCAAAATTGTTAAGCAAAGTTAGATTATTATTGTATATAAACTAACCAATTTCAATAATTTTTTTTTAATCGCCATCCCTCGGGAGCCATTTACTTAAAGCAACAAGCTGTCCAACTAATATGAATAATTGGAGCATCACCACAATTCGGTATGTATTCACTGTCGTACCAATATACCACTTAAATATACTTTTGAATCACATTATTTTTGACAGAAGATCATACTGATTTGGGACGTATTTCTTATTTTTTTTTTTTGTAAAATTTAAGATCTCTGAAGAGGCTGCTTTATACATCTTGTCGTAACTTCGAAACAACGTACTCGATTTTGTTAAACGATCAGTCAAAAAAATTTAGATCAAGCCAGCATTAAGCCTTTTTATATCATTTAGCAATCAGTTTTGAAGTTATTGAGGAACAACTGAAAAAAAATTTTTGTTTGTAAAGTAAAAAAAAATTTTAATATAAAAAAATTTATAAAAAATCGAAAGCAACAATTAATTACCGGTTTTTGTACTTGATCTTACAGCTGCATGTATTATAAATACAATAAATAAAGTGAAAGTTGGTACCTAGTTTAGTACTTTGTGACAAAAGAAAACAATATTGATTCTAAAACGCAGTAAAACGTACACAAATTTGCGATAAAAAAATATCAAATCTAGGTACTATCACCTTATCAGGAATAAAACTCGAAAAATTGTTATGAAACCAGCGCAGGGGCAACGTTTTGCAATTGGAAATTCTGATTTAAGCAGATCGTTATATAGTGAAGTTGGATGCCAAATAATTTTTATTGTAGTTTTAGGCCAATCTATCGATTTTACCCACATTTTAGTTTCTTTTTAGAGGGTTTTAATAAACTTAATAAGTTCTCATTAAGGTGAACATTGTAAACGCTCTTGTTTTGGTTCGCCACCTTATCGTTGTAAAGCTTATGAATATGATATTTCCTTTTAATTTATTTTGATTTTGTTAGTTTTTACAATTTTAACGCATTTATGCAAATTCGCATTTGCACTGCAATTGGTAAACTTTTGCAACATTTAAAATTATATGGATAGATTTGTAGTTTTTTCAATGATCAGGTTAAAAAAGTTGTGTTGGAAATATTACAAGATATTTTTAGTAAAAAATTAAATTTTGTACATTGTAACCGATGTCAGTACTAATTTACAATTATCCATAATAAAACTTTTTATGTTTCAAAAACTTTATATATTAAATGGTTTTGTAGGAATGTTTGTTTTGCAAAATTTATTTTCTGGGCATGTACAAAATCATTATAGAAAACAAAAACACGTATTAAATTTCTTTTTATTTTAATGTCAAAAGCAAACCACCTCAACACTTTTCCAACCTTGCATAGAAAATAACTGAATTTTGAACAGCAATTTTCTAAAAGCACAAAAACGAACAGAAAGCCAATAAAAATTAAAATGAATACGTTTATAAAATAATAATAACGATGATGCCAATGCAAACGTGTGTTGGAGGGAAGTATAAGTGTTACAATGATGATTTAACGCAACAACGTCACTATTGAATACAAATCAAAATCAAAAATTGTTACAATGTCAGGCCACTAATCTGCCATTTAGAAAAAATTGCCAAGAAAAAAATTGTGGATGCTGCAAGCAGAAAATGATGGCATTAGAAAGCAGAGTTTTTATGAAACGGATGAGTAATAGAAAAATGAGGAGCAAGAAAATAAAAATCAAGGAATTGATATTCCAAAACAGCATCATCCAACAACACAGCATCATTTTAACAGCATTGAAAGCATTAAAGGGACCAACATATCACAGCCACAAGCAGAAAGCGATTTACAAACAAATACATGCAGTGAAAACACTCACACTGATTCAACCAACAACTACCTGTTTATGTAATTTTTATTATTTTTTTTTTTTATTTTTAATGTAAATCTAGGGAAAATTGCAAAAAAGTAAAATAAAACGTATATCGTTGCGATTCATTTGCTCCTTTTTGTTTTTTTTTTTTTAAGAATGGAGTAGAGATACATTACACCTTAACACCCCAAAGAATCAATCTTTCATTCATACTACCACTAAAGGCGGAGTTATTTAAGGTGCCACAGAGTAAAGGAAAGAGTGAGCAAACATTATAGTTGTACAAGAATGAAATATTTGTATTATTTCATTTCATTTACTCGTATATTGTTGAATTGGCAGCAACCGGCAAAATGATTTACTATTTTCGAATTTGAGCAAAAATGTTTCTTATTTTATTACAAATATTCTCTCATGCTCTCTCATGCTCAATTGTGGTGACAAGTGCCCTTAAGTTTAATGTTTAAAATTTCTTTAATTTTAAGTTAAACCGGCTTGTATTCGTTTAGCAAAAATAAAGGTTTGATATAATTGGAAAGTAAAGCTCTTGCATAAAAACCTGTATGAATTAATACGCTTAACGACGGCAAAAAATTCGGCGTGTGTAAATGTAGCGATTTTTTTGGTTTTGTGATTATGCGTTTAATTAAACGGCTAATCGAATATGATTTAAAATCATTAAAACGAGAGAAATATTGTTAAAAAATATTATTGTGATTTATTTATTTTATCCGATTCATAAAAATTGTAAAAAATATAAATATCCAAAAAGTATATGGAAACATGACATGTGTTAAATGTGCTCATAAAATATAACAAAATAAACAAAGCCATCAATAATAAAAGATACAACAAATATGCTTAGGTTAATTATAATATTATACACAAAAAAAGATTTTATGCAGATCATTAATAAGGTTTCATATACTTTGTGAATTAAGCCGAAAGCAAAAGCATCCTTTGCGTTTTACTTAAACTATTAAAAACATATAATTAAGTGAACTATATAAAAGTAATTTCCTTAACAAAAAAATAAGTTAAAACATATTTAATGTTGTTGAACCTAGGGCGTATTACTAGCCCTAACTATAATTTGTATTGTCTTCATTATAAGACAAGTTCTGTCATCGTTTCTAGTAAAAAATTAATTTTTATTGCTGTTAGTGCAAATTCATTTATGTTCCTCATTCTATCGTATTTTCCAAACATCTAGTAGATACTATTTTAAGCAATATTTTATTTATTGTTTTTGGTTTTCGTTATGAGAGTGTCTGGACTAAATATTATTTAAAAAAAATTGCTTTTCTACTTAGGGTTCAGAAATTGATAACATAAACCACTTTTATCACTACCGGAAGAAATAAATACAAGATAAATTTAAAGATATGCAGAAATATGGAAGCAGGCTTATTAATTGTTTTTCCTTCAGTTATTTTTTATCTCGAAAAATTATAAATTTATATAAATGCGTTTATTTAAATTTTAAACTTAAATGAATTCGAGAAATAAATAAACTTAAGTGTGTCATATTAGCGTGTTTAATAACAGATAATTTCTAAGCCTTTTAAATCAACTATACTGTTAACGTTCACCTCCATCAATGATCAAATTTTCTGTAACGTCACAGTCTGCCCATGGGAGATATCAATGTATACACCGCCATCAAAATAAAAAAAAAAAAAAAAAAGTAAAAATATTTCGTGTAGACAGAGATTTTTATATAATTTTAAATTAATTATTTTAATGCACATAAGTTCATATGTCTACAAAGTGTGAAAAGAATTCTTCTAAAACGTAGTCTATGAATTATATCCCCAAATTAAGTAACTCTAAAATAACACTGCACTTCAATATGAGCTCAAGTTTAGTTGTCCTAAATGAACTCCGTCTTTTATAGTTACAGGCTCTGGATTTTGTGTTACATCGTTATTTCCTGAAAGAAGGTATTTCTACGACGTTTATTAACATAAATTTATAACGGTTAACCCAATATTAAAGAAAATACGATACCAAACGCAAAAGTTCACAAATTCTGTTTTACTTTGAAAAAGAAAAAAGTCTTAGCACTAAATTAGAGTCTGTAATCGGTTTTTTTTAAAGTTAAGTATCGTTTTAAGATATACCGTTATATATCAAATGCAGGACGTTACACAACCTATGTTAGAATACCTATGGGACCGTTAATGCATTTTGGTACAACACAAACTTATATAATTTGTAATGAAAATGACTTTTAAATTGTCTTTAAATTAGCGTAGAAGTTCAATATATAAGGAAAAGTTGTGGAAAAATTGTTTTTTTTAATATTAAAAATTAATAACGATCACTACGTACTTAGAATAAAAACGATACACGACTTAAGATATGTTCACAATTAAGCAAGGGAAATCAGAAAATGAAATTGTGCGAGTGTAGAATGTGCTTTTAAATCTTATAGGCAAATTTAATCAGAAGCGAAATGCAATTTTTGGTTGTCAAAGATTCTACAATACAATTTGGTAGAAGCAAGCCGAGAAAACGCGGCTTGTTGCTTTTTTAATGGTTGTTAATAACAAAACAAAAGAGTTTTTTGGATAATAGTCTTGTCAACAAGCAGAGGCCACAACTATTTAGTTCTAAAAAAATTAAATGTTTATGAACATTTGAAACCAGCTCTTGCAAATGAATTTTTGTGGCTATAAAATGTCAATTGCATGAATAATAATAATTTCGTAGTTGCTATTATATACAGTGTACTCGCGGTAACATGAACTTAATATAACTTAAGCAGTTCATGTTAATGAAATTGTTAACGTTAGCGTTTGACGAATTTCATGAAAAAATCTTAAAATTTTAGTACTTGTATTTCCAAAATATAAGACTAAAATTATTAATTGAAATTCTTTACAAAGGTCATTTTTTGTTTTCAAACTATCCAAAATGCCTGCTTTTCCAATAACTCTTTAGCTCTTCTCGTAAGAAAAATACTTCAAATGTCGTTGCCATACAAAAATACAAAAATACAAAATTTTAGAAATAGAAGGTAATATACATACATATTTCAGTATTGTCAGTATTGCTTAGAAAACATATGCAAATTGTTATAGAGCTTTTTGAGTTTGTTCACGTTGCAGAGTAGTTAACGTTACCAAAAGATTGTTCATGTTAGGCGGTGTTCACGTTATTGCGAGTGCACTGTATTCATATTCCAAAATGAAATTATGTAGGTACAACCGTAAAATTTTACTATCACAACTAACTTACATTAAATCGATGGTATATTCTTACAATGTTAGAAGAGCTACAGATTAATATCGAACGCAAAGTTCCTGGTATTTTTTTCGTGTTCTAAAGCTTCCGCTGTGAACATATGTCGTAATGTCCATTAAAAATTTCATAAATACTTTGATCATTTTAATAAAAGTAAAAAAACTGATTGCGCATCTCTTAGCATATAACCCGATATACATATTAGTTTTTGCAATTGACTTTAAGTGTCGTTATTGTGAGGAACTTGGTACATATGTATTTCCTTATTACGTTTTATTTGTAAAAAATTCGAAATCAAATTTGCGTTTAATAAATATCTTATTAGGTATGTCTTCGGCTTTTATTACGACCCTTAAAAAATACAAAGTTAAAAGAACTCAAAATTGTATTTCTATGTTACAAATGTAATTGTTTTGAAGACTACGTCATATTAATTTATTACCTTCAAAACTAAACAGTTTCTTCTATTATTTGTACATTTAATTATGGAATGCTTAACAATATTTTCAACATAGAATTAATATGTATATAATATATGTGTAATATTCTAATTTAAACTTACTATTTTTTTAAATTCAGAAACGAGATTTTGGTTATACATATGGTTTAGAAATATGTATACTGAAACAATATACATAATATTTCTTTAGGAGAATTGCATTTTAACTCCCTCCAGAATTTAAATTAAAATAACTATATGTATATGTACAGTGAACTCGCAGAAACGTAAATATCCAGTAACATGAAGTACCCAAAAACATTGAAATTTTTTTTAATATATTGACTACTCTAAAACGTGAACAAAGGCTGAAGGCTCTAGAATGTAAACTTTTTATCTAACATTAAAATTCAATTTTGTTGCCTATTTAAAATTTTTGGGAAAGAAGAATTTGTAGGTTTTTATTGCATGATTAGGAACTTTAGTAATAATGTGGCAGTTCTACTGGAAGCATCTATCTCTCTATACTGACTATACATATAGGTATATAAATAATATAAACAAGTGATCTTTAAAAATATTTTTATTAAAAATATGTCTAATAAAAAATCAAAAGTGTTAAATCTTCAAGAAAAGTCAGATATTTTAGAGCTTTTACGCAAAGGTATATCTGTAACTGGTTTGTCGAAAAAGTATAATGTCGCCAAATCGACCATTTGTTCAATAAGAAACAATAAAGATGCAATTTCGAAATGCGTTAATAATACATTTTTGGGTTCTGGAAAACGGAAAACACTGCATACTTCCAAAAATGGAAAAATCTCTGTACAAATGGTTTACCCAACTTTGAAATAACAACCTACCGGTTATCGGCATTATGATTAAAAGAAAGCTATTGAATTGCACAATAAAATTAAGGAAAATAACCATACTAAGCCTCTATTTTGGATGAATTCAATAAATAATTTAGAAATAGGTATCTTAAAAACCCTTTTGCAAACCATAGTAGCTATGTAGTACATTAAAATATGGCAAAAGCTTACAAAAAGTTAATTCAAAACATGTTTCATAGGTGAAAATAACGTACATACTTTATTTTAAATTAAATAATAGATAAAAGAGACTTAAATATGTTATAGAAAAAATGCATTCTAAAACGTGAACAAAATCGAAAACGTGAACGCCCTTAGTCAAAATTAGTTCACGTTTCTGCGAGTTTACTGTATTTACATTTAATATACATACATACGTACATATAATATCAACTTACATTTTGAATTAAGTGTATTTTCTTAAAGATGAACAAATTATTTTTCTGTTGCTTTGTAATACACACATAGATAATTTTACATATTGTTTAGTAAATGCTCTAAACAAACTATTTTTATAAACGACTTGTTATATTTTTGGATTTTGTTATATAGTAAATAGTTAATATTTTTGAATAATTTATTTTAAATCTAGGAGTTTAAAAGTGGTGTTCGAATTAGTGTTCGAATTTAGAAAAAAATATTTCATTGATTAGGTATAAGATCGCACATAAAATCACACAGACAGTGTGCGTGTGACAATATTCGAACATTCGAACATTTTGTATAAACAAACTCTGAAATGTGTTTTGGGTTCAGGAGAGAGCGAAAAAAAATTCGACTATTATAAACTTGCTTCTCTCATTTTGTTCGCACATCTATACACAGAACGGGAAATAGCTCCCATATTCGAAATTCAAGAAACGGAAGAAAAAAAAAACGAAAAACTAAAAAAGTAAACAATATTAATGGCCACCCCTTTATTCGCCAATAGAGTAAAAGAGATAGCCATGTTTGTTATAGTCTTATTGGCCTTTCTCTGTCCGCTGTTTTTTCTATACACAATATTTATTATTTTTTATTGTTGTTAGCTAAAAAAGAAGACTAATGTTTATTCTCTCTTGCCTAAAAGGAAATCTGTTTAAGCAACAACAAAGGAAAAATATAAAAAAGCTTAATGTATATTTAATAGGGAGCTCTTTTCTATAAAAGTGTGTGTGCGCGCTTTTGTTGTTGTTTGTTTAGTTTTTTATTGTTGATGCTCTGATATTTTTTAATTTGAATTATAACCGAGTAGTCAAAGTAAAACATTGGCGCTTTCAGCACGTACATGCGGGTAAAAGAAAAATCACAAAAAGAAAAAGAATAATAAAAAATGCATTAATTTGATAAGTAAAATAAATAATTTATAATAGTGTTGAATAAATCCACAAATAAACAAAAGTCATTAACAACAAAAATGTTGATTAAAATTCAGTGTTGACAAACAATAAAAAAAATTATAAACCATAACAATGTGCAATATTTATTTCCAATGGAATTTGTGTTAATTTGATTTAATAAACTTTAAAGATAAAAGTGTCAAAGACAGTTCGTCGGACAGAAATTCTGTCTATTTTTAGACATGTTGATGTAGGTATAGTTAGCAAAATGTTTTAGTGTTTTATTGATGGCGATTAAAATGAATTTTCTCGCTGATGAATGATCACAAATTCAGCATGAAATTTGTGTTGATGATTTATTATTTAAACAGAAAAATTAATTTTTTACAAAAACAAAAACATATAAAGTGTTGAACAATTAATTTTGTTTTCTAAATTGTGTGTCAAAAAGAAAAAAGAAAAACAAATACCTGAATAATATTAAAATTAAATCACGAGATGTGCAATACAAATAAAACTTATAGCTACCGCCAACATTAAACAAAAATTATTTGTCGCTAATAAGAACACAGGTAAAACGGATTATTTTTAAAATACATGAACCGAAAGAACAATAAAGCCCTTTAAAGTTAAGGATTATCGTAACGAATCAAGTGCAAAAAATTCCAACAATAACAAGGGATAGTTTTTGAAGATAAACATACCTATTCGCCATTATTAACATTAAATTGTTAATAACAATAACACATGCTGCTAAAAGAATGAGTGTGTTTGAGTTCATTCTAAATCCCCATAATTGTAACAACAATAGCAATTATACCAAAATGTGTAAAACTTGTCATCATTGTTATTATTTGATAAAATTTATGGCCTCTATCTGACTTTTTGCTACAATTTATTATTATCTATCTATAAGAACTAAACACACACAATTAAAACCTTAAATTAAAATACTTTTTTTAACTCTGATACATAGTTATATCTACCTACAGTGTTAAATGCAACAAGAATATAGTCCTAATAAGTTACCAACTTGAAATACTTGTGAATGTCTGTATTAAAGCATGCTTAGTGTTAAGAGAACCAGTTCTAGTACGTAGCAATAGAAAAAGAAAAACAAAAAAGAACAACAAAAACATCCTGCATTAACGAAAAACATTGAAGTGCAACAAATATCATCTGTTCCTGTTGGTGTGTGCATCGTTCTACCTTCTCGCTCATCTAACGACGGCAATTTTTATTATCAACTGAATTCGACCACTGGTTTTTCCAAACGATTTTTGTTTACATCAATTTATTCGTAAATTGTCCCTCCCAAACTCAAATTTCGTATCCAAACGTTACTAGCCGCTTAAAGAAAAACAAAAGAAATTTTTTTTTTATCGAAATGTTTATCGGGGAAATTACAACCTGCTGCCGTCGTTAAAACATATTGTGCATTGTAGATATTACGTTGCTCCTGTGACACTTGATTTATGACTCTTAAACTTATTATTAAACAGACTAAATTAGTTATTGAAAACATGCGGTTATAAAAACTCGATGAAATAAAAATCGATTAATTTTCAATCAAAATAAAATATTAAAAATTTATTTAAAAAAGCAAATCAATATAAAATTTTATAACTGGAAAAATTATAATAATAACTACAACGCTCGATTCGGATTATTTCAAGAAATCTATTTAAAAAAAGAGGTAAGTGTAAATTTTACTTCAAGAGAAAAATCCTGTTTTATTTAAACAAAAAAAAAAAAAGAAAAAAAAGAAACTTAAAACAATAATGTTGGGTGGTGCAAATCAAACACGGGTTTATTAAAAAACAATAGTTTAACTTGGAATAATTATTTCACAATTTGTAGCTTAAGCAGGGTACTATTTTGCTGGTTTGTCTATTGTGATCCTGTTGGCAAACCAAAGTGTATTAAATAATTTATGAAAATTTTTTTATTCTCAAGCCTTTCGTTTGTTTTTTGACAAAATAAGGTTTTTCAGATCGCTTAAAGGTTTGTCTTCCATGTATCATTTATCTTACGCTTGAATGTAAGTTTCTCGTACGTAGCGTTTCTTTGGATTCTTCCTCCACCTTCTTCTGATTTCATTTGTGAAAGTTAGGTCTTAGTTAATAAAATTAAATTAGCAAGAGTACTTTATTTCTGCCCTTAATTATAAAAGTAGTATAAGTCATAAATTTTTCGTTTCGGGATACCTAATACTTGCGTTTGAATAATTAGAAAAATATGTTTCTTTTGTGCAATATTTAAATTTTAAATATAATTTATCTAAATTAATGAAAGCTTTTTACGAATGTGCAACTTTGTGTATAGCTATTACGGAAGTATTGTTTTCTGGTGTTGAACTAACTATTTTAAACATTAACTGAATGATTACCCGGAAAAATTAATTATTAAGATAAACTAATTCATTCAAGTGAAATCAATACAATCTTATTATTTAAGACTCTGAAGGTTGTAAAATTCATTAAATATAGGAGAATTAATTTTCTTCTTATGATGTTGGTCCAGTGGTCGTATATAGTGCACATAATCAACTATTTCCACATGTTTTGGTCTTCCTCTTCCCAGCAAAAGAATTTTTTAACTACTTCAATATGAATAACATTTTTGATGTCTTTAAAATCAATATTGCAAGATAAGGAATTACTTATTTATGCCTCTCTACATCCAATATAGCTTTTCATAAATGATGTTCAAAATACATGTATTAAACAGTTCATTTAAACTATAAAAATTAACTCATGAAATATAGGTTTCTTTCCACCTTAAATGCATACGTTCTGTGGAATTAAGTAAAGTTTATTAATATATTTACATAAACTCAACACATCATATCAAACAACACGTTAATGCTAAAGTCAAGAATTTTAAGCCTAAATTGAACCACTTCATCATGTGTTGAACCCAGTATTTCGTTTGAATGTTATCTCTTGCTGCGCTTTTAGGTAAAAAATCTTAAATGCGAAATTCAGAGTTACCTAAAGCAGCTTTCTAAAACATCTTATAAGTTACTGATACAATTAATACTTTATTAAAATAATTTCAAAATCTTAATTATAGACGTAATTCAATTAATTAAAATTGTTTTAAAAGGTATAGAAATTTTATTTAATTTTTTAATACTACTTTAATTAAAACTGTTTTAAATAGATTTTTCAATTAAAACTATTAACTTTTTTTTAACAATAATATCATAAGATGATTGGGGCAAAATAAAATAAATTTCTTTTATATTTATTTGGTTGTTGGGTTTAAGCTGGTTTATATGCATTTCACTGGTGCTTATGCCATAAAAATGCATATAAACCAGCTTAAATCCAACAACCAAATAAATATAATTGAAAAATTATGGGAGTATATCCCAAAAAAATTTAGTAAATTAATAAATTTCTTTTGTAATTAAAATTCATATTTATTTATTTTTTTTCTGTCTTGTTATTGAAAATTTTGTAAATATTCGATCGAAAGAACTAAACTTCATCAATGCATAGTCAAAATAATGAAAACATGTGCAACAAAATATGACGATATTTATTAGTTCACAAAACACGTGTTGCCCTTTTTGTCATTACTTTCAACGACAAATTTTTAATAAATACAATTTTTAAATTTTTTCGACTTAGACCATTTTTATAATTAACGGTTAACAAATTTCAATTAAAGTGAATATAACAAATATTCATAAATGGTTAATTTTTGTTAAGACCTTAAAATTCACATTATAATAATTGAGTTTAAAGTAATATAGTGCGAAGGAACTGGTTAACTCATTACTAGACCACTTTCATAATTAAGAGCACATTTGTCCATTCAGTAGATTTATTTCTATTTAAACAACGCTCTACAAAATAGTTTCTTGTTAAAACTTAAATAACAGATCCATGGTATATCAAGGTGCTTGAGAAATTTAAAGCAACTTTCCATGTTTAATTTATTTATATCATTTTTTGTGTTACAAGTAATTCTGTGGCTTGGAGCTAAAAGGGCCAATGTCAAAATATTAACTTTTGAGAAAATTGTAATTGAACTTTAACTTTTGTAGATGCTTTCATAGTGACATTGGCCAGCATTTTATTTATGAAGCTGTACTGGGTTAAGTATGACTTTAGCTGTTTTACCATAATGAAATAGAGCAGGAAAATAAATCTAATGCAATGATTAACTCAAAAGAGCAAAAAAGTGTCATTCGCCCTTTTAGCTTCAAGCCACAGAATTATTATAGATGCCTGGAATTTCCATTCGCTTCACACATGGTGTATAAAATTATATCTTTAAAAAAAGTAACAGATATTTGAATAGGAATATTGTTTAATAATTCTAATAACGAAGATAATAATATCTAGTTAATATTTAAGTTTAAATAATATACAATTCTAGCCCTTATTTATTATTATTTGTAAGCTGAATTCACACAAATCCGGTATTAGTAGTTCGTTAACAGTTTTTATTATAAACGAATTTTTGAGGTCTTTAATTATATTGTTACAAAAATTATTTTTCATTAGATCTTTATATTGCAAAAAATTTCCAGAAATGCAATAAAGCAGAGAAACAAGTGTTTTCTAAAAGAAGTAAAAGTCAACTGCCATTGACTCAAGGACCTTTTTTTCTTTTATTTTGTTTTTTTTTTTTATTTTATTAGAACATCTAACATTACCAGTTATTTCGCTTAGTATTTATTGTAACGTAATTGGTAATACAGAAGGGAAAATTTTCCACCAGAAATATATTGCATTATATTGCAATTTGTTCTTAATGCTTGATAATGATTCACATACTAATTTTTATCTGAAAAAACAAATAAAAAAAATTGCCAAACCTTTTTGTTCAGTTGTCGATACAGGGGAACTAACGGAATAACAACTGCAGAATGCGCTGTCAAATTATTTAATACTAACAAATTTACCTACTTCATTAACAAACCGCGTATAAAAATTTCTACGAATTTTTTAAATTACATTTTGTATAAGTTCAATATAATTATAAATATAATATGATGAATTAATTGGCGAATTTTGTTTGGTTACTGGCGTGTGCCTTCGATTTCGTCTGCGTAGTTATTGGATACGCTATATGCACAGCATGCGTTAATCCATGTTATTATCTATCTTTGTAACAAATTTCATCTAGTTCCGTTCAGCCGTTTCTGCTTGATTCAAATTCAATCATCTAAACCTTCAAATAAACTGACATTCACGTTTATTTCATTAGTAGGATAGTATAATATAGAACCGATTTTAAAAAAATATTTTTATTTTTAAATAAAAATTAGTACATAACAAGAGTAATAACGATTCGTAAATTGTGTGAAGACAATTAATATTTTCAAGATCATATTCGAAGCAACTGGAATTTGATTAAGCGCACAACTTATAATTATGAATGTGTATTGGAAGTTAAGTTTTTGTAACCACTTCAAGTGATTTAGCAAACATTACGTAAACCATCTACTAAAACATTTGGTTCGGATAGGTGAGACCGTTCTTGAGTTATATAATTACAACGAAAAGTGGCATTGATTTTTATATATATAGATTACGAGAAAGTGTATTAAATCAATAATAAAAGCAACAGGTAAATATAATAATAAGTCCCTAAACATGGTAAATCGTTAAAAAATAAAAATGTTTATAAAAGGCACGAAAGTTCCATTTATTCGGCATTAGTATATCATATATATACATGTACAAATAGTGATACTTGTTTTAAAGTTTTTATTAAGAAATTTCCCAATATTTAGACTGTTATGAGATATATTTTATGTTATTCAGAATGGGTCAACTCGCGCAAATAGTAAAACCTATATTAAATGTCAGAAAAAACTGCGTCCAAAATAATTTTATATTTAATATAAAAAGGTCAACTTTAAATCTTTTTAATTTAAAAATCTTGATACAGAATTTTGTAAGGTGTCAAATTCTTTTTAAATTTTTATTCAAACTTGTGTATACTAACATACATGTGCATAGATATTTAAAATTTGGTTTTAAAAATTGTCAAACGCGTTTCTTCAAAAAATATAATAAAACAACAAATTGTTTCTTTGCTTTTAAAAAAAAAAAAATAATAATAATAATAATAATTAAGCTTTGAATTTTAAAGCTAAAAAAAATGCAAAAAAAAAAGTATAGACAATTTTGATGTTCGTTTTGTTTGAAATAAAAATTTATGTATTTAGTAATACAACTAATTTAACAAATTTGAAAAAGAAACGAAATAGAAATGACGATGACATGTCTACAACAGCACAAGTTTTTTTATACGATTTGAGGGCTGTTTATTATTTTTTTTGTTAATAAAAGACAAAATATATATTTTTGACAGTTAAAATAAATGTAGGCCGGCACTTATTGTACAACATAAAAGCATACTTTTTGTTTTTACTTCATGTCGTCAAGAAAACTGACTTTAAAAGCTTACGTGCAAACACACGATAGGTACAAAATATGAATGAAAGAATAAATGAAATGAATGTACTAAAACGCCATCTTAAACTAAAAAAAAAAAAGGACTTGAACAAAGAGGTTCAGAAAGCTAAAGTCACTAGTAAATGCTTTAATATTTTTTGATTTCATTGACGCTACCTAAAAAAATTAAAGAAAAATTAGGTTCTGCAGTAAAAGGTATTTTGTTTTTGTGAGTTGTGTAAAAGGTTCCATCTTCATAACTTTAATTATTATTCGCCCTTACTATTTTTCATTTGTAGCTCATATTTGAATTATGATTTTTAAAAGTTGTCCGATAAAGTCGCTTAAAAAATAATATAATATTTTTTTGATACTTAAGCTAAGTTTACACTGGAATAAAGTAAATTTTTATAAAAAACCTCCAAGGGCCTTCTTTTTTTGTTATTCATTTATATTTATTTTAAAAGTAACTATTTTCTGCGTTTAGAAGTTTGAGGGAAATAATCTGTTGTGTGTGCTTTGTTTTTTTTTTTTTAATACAGTGTAATCCCGATAATTTGTAATCGAAGCGACCGAATACTTTTTACAAATAAGAGTCTTCGATTTTCCGAGGTTAAAATAAAAAAAAAGACAACAAATAATATGAAAAGTTGACAATTTGTTTAAACCAAGGCATATGCATCGCGGCAACAAACACAACAATTAAAAAACACATATATTTTGTTTTTGTATATATGCCGGCATATGTCATACAATTTTTTTATTTTCTTCATTAATTTTAATTATTTTTTAAGGACTTTTATGGTTTTGTATTTCTTAAAACGTTTTAAACAAACTGAAACTGCGAATTATTTATTGCATAATAAAAATAAAAAAATTAAGTTTGACAAATGCAGACAGACTATAAAAAATTGGTTACGCTTATAAATTGTATATGAAAAAGAAAAACAAAACAGTCAGCTGATTGGATACGACTACCTAATGAATATGCCTTCTCGATTTCAAATTACTAAAATTATGTTTATTCAACAATGATAATTTTTATGCGTGTATTTTTAAGTTATTTCGTCACACTTTTTACAAAAATTAAAAAAAAAACTAATCTTAAGAAACGCAAAAAATGTAATAAAGAAAACAAACGGCAATTGTAACAAACTTACAAAAAAAACACTGATTTTTATTTTTTTTTTAAATTATATTTGCTCACATCACAATCAGTTGTAAGTCTTATATTTTAACAAATTTACTTTTCCATATTCAAAAAAACGAAGATAGTTACTTTATTTAGACGACATTTTGAGAACACTTTAGGTAAAAGTGTTGTATAAAAAATTAATGTAATTAGTAATGTAATTAGTACGATCAGTGTTGCCATTTTTGAAATGAAGAAAAGGGTCATGCATTTAGCGAAACAGGGTAAAATCTCTATCCAAAACATCGCAAAAAAATTAATATAATAAAACATACTAATCTTTTGTAAAAATGATTTATTTTATTAATTAAATTAAAAATAGCCTTTAAATCAGAATAACGAAAACGTTTTATAGAAAAACAATTTAATTTTCAAACATATATACATATATGTTCCCTCATCGTCAGCTTCGAGCCACAAAACGCTGATAAGAAAATACTCGGCTCTTTAAAGGCGAACTTTTTCTAGTTTTATGTTGCAATGAATTGGATAAAATGCGCAAAAGATAGACTTGATTAAAAACAACTTGAACTTGTAAAAAAAACAGATGAGATATTTAAAAAAATCCTTTTCTTGTAATCAACTTATCGACAAATTTTGATTTCAATAAATTGATGGTTGTGGTCGTCGTATAGCATATTGCGAACTCCGCCTTAATTTTCGAAGAAATAAGATCCGATGAAGCTACCAGCATTTAAACCGCACCAAACGGTGCATTTTTCTGGATGTAATGAAGTCTGTCTATAGGTTCTGTTGTGTATTGGTTTCACTCTACAACTCGTTTGACAGTTAAACCTTTCAAAAGAATTCTCGGAATTTAAAAAAACAACTTATACAGTTATTATTTTCGTCTCTTTTATTTATTTTAATATTGTATATATTATGAAAATAAAGTTACTTATATGCTTTCTTATTGTCCGTTTTTTTAGTTTGACAGCAATTTCAAGAACTACTTAAAAAAGACAACAGCTAAGAAAAATAATTTAAATTAAAAAAAAAGACTTAATCAACATATTTTTAACAAAAAGCACCAAAAGCGCCACAAATAAGGAAAAAAGTGTAAAAAATACCATTTTTAAAAAAATTGGTTTCGAAAAATATAAAAGAGTAAAAAGAGTAAAGCGTCAAAAAAAATACCCAAAAAGCGTCAAAATGGCAACACTGCTTGCGACAGCTTTTGAATTGAGCAAGTGGTTTTTATTACGAACTTACGCCAAGCCCGGCGCGCGTTGCTACGCTCCTTAATAAATAAAAATGCATTCTGAATTTTAATTGAATATGTTAAAATTAATATTTTATTGATTTTTATTGTAATGCAAGCGGGTATACAATATTTTTGGTTTTTCCATTTGCTATAAAAATGAAAAAATTTGTTGGTGTTTCTCACTCTGAAGCATGCGACGTACAGCTGGGATTGTGAAAAGCATGGATTTTGCTAATTCACTCCTGCAACACACAGAGATTAGCCTTGTGCTTTGTTGATGTTAATAGCGAAGGCAAGGAGAACTGGAAACTGTAGTCGCTTGAAGTTAAAAGGCAAATCAGTAAAAACCATTGAAATGTGTGGAAATAGCTAAAAATAATAACTTTTTTTTATGGGCGTGGCCCAACCAACTTTTCTAATCACGAAATTATATAGTCGTGACAGTTCAAAATGTGTGAAAAGTTTCAGAAAATTCGGTCCAGTGCAAGTACCTCAAAATCATAATTTTTTATGGGCGTGACACTGCCCACCTTTCTAATCACGAAATTATATAGTCATGACAGCTCAATTTGTGTGCAAAGTTTCAGAAAAATCGGTCCAGTGCAAGTACCTCAAAATTATAACTTTTTATGGACGTGGTCCTGCCCAATTTTCTAGCCACGATATGTGTGCAAAGTTTCAGAAAAATCGATCTAGTGCAAGTAACTTAAAATGATAACTAATTTGCTTATTGGCGTAGCCCCGCCCACTTTTTACTACCCATAAATACTCCCTGCAATGTGTATAACAATTTGCCAAAGTTTGAGTCCGATCGGTTTTACGGTTTCGGAACTTATAGCTACCACACACACACACAGACAGAGTTTCACTTTTATATATATAGGGCCGTATTAATAAAAAATATTTTAGGTTTATTGAAGACTTATTTGACAAATTTCTCTACAATATCTGTCAAATAAGCCTTAAATAAATCAAAAATATTTTTTATGAATACGGCCCATAAATTATAAGAAAATGTTTACGAGCAATCACGAACGAGGGGAAAAAAATTTATGAATTTTTTCCGAATCCCGTTTATTTCAATTTGCTAAGATTTTTGAATTAAAGAGATGCGAATTATTGCGGTTTGACTGTAATTCTATTTGTTACAACTTGGTAGTATTAGTGTTTTTTTTTTACGTAAGGACCGAATTTATAACATATTTGGCGGAGACAAATCTCCTAATACCCTCTATCATCATATACATAGAATTAATGACATCATTATAGCATAGAGTAGATATCAGATTTAACGCTACACGCATTTTTTTATTATTTCTGACGTCATATTTGATTTTGAATTTTAATATAACTTACTGTATTCAACTGGTCAAGCTATATTGATAACATTCAGAAAAATCAAATTGTTTCGTATGCCATATTGGATTTTACGCTTTTTCATATTTCAGTGTATTCTTGTTTTCAATTTAAATCAAATGACTAATACAATTTTTACCGTCATTCATTGAGTCGGGTTTTTCACCCTACAAAATTTATCTCTTTTGTAGATCTAAAGATATAATATATTTAGTATGAATTTCCTATGAAAGGTGCCAGTATTTGAACAGTATATGAATACATAAGAAATTAAAAATATAAATTGGTCTAAAGCTTCTCTATTGGATCCATAAAGAAGTTTCCGGCTTCGCTAGAATACAAAATGCGCCAAAATGCAAATCAATTCTACAACCAAAAGCATTTTTATTTTAATTATCTTATTTTAAAATTAAAATTAAAAAAAGATATTTAAAAGTATTTTTACTTTTATTATTTGGAAATAATACTCCCTACTCTGCGCAGTACCTTCTATATGAGGAGCCGCAGAACAAAAGGTGCTTTTTCGCTCATTTCAAATTTTTGGGAAATTGAGATTTATTTTTTTCGCCACTTTAAAAAACTGCAAGAACCTGCAAATGCTAACAAGTATTTTACTTATCTACAGATGCATCTAACTATCATAAGTCACCCTATTAAATATTAAGGTTGTTTGATATAATTCCATTTTTATTTTGGAAAAAGCACCTTTTGTAAAAAAGAAAGCAAACAAGTAAGAGCACTATATTCGGCTGTGCCGAATCTTTTATACCCACCACCAATTTTGTGTACATTTAAAGCACAATATTTATTATTTTGTTAATCGCTATGGAATAATCTCTTTATTATAAAATATGTATCACTTTCTTTGTAGAGGGTGGTTTAA
The DNA here is from genome assembly GCA_941918925.1 of Phyto melanocephala. NCBI lineage: Eukaryota > Metazoa > Arthropoda > Insecta > Diptera > Rhinophoridae > Phyto > Phyto melanocephala. The sequence continues at coordinate 84,448,524 of OW799233.1, forward strand.
TTTTAAGGGTCCATGTTGAAGGTGAACTACACCTAGTCCTTAAATTTGTTTTCTGCATTTCACTTGACATTTCTCAATCTCAAACTTACTCAATTTGATCCGTGGAAAGATACGCAAATGAGCAACGCTTTAAAGTTATTCAGGTTTTTTATAAAAATGGGCGTTCAAATCAAAATGCATTTTGTGCACTTCGTGATTATTTTGGTCAACATAATCGTTCAAATTCGTCCACAATCGGGAGAATTGTAAAAAATATTTAAATTTCTGCAAAACAGGTCTGTATAAAATGTTAGAAAATCTGTGAATGCCTTCTTAGTTCGCTGAATGGGAACTACTGCTGGCTTTTGCGATAGTGTGGCAAAAGAGCAGTCAACCTCGCCTCATCATCATGCCTAACAATTGAGCATTAACATTGTCATTGAAAATTTGGACTATCAGATAGAGGATGGGGGGGGGGCATTTGGCATATATTTTGTTAAATACATAATTGAACCATACAAATATTATCATTATAAAAAGAAATGATAATAATATCCTAAATAATTTGTGTTTTATTTAAATTCAACATCGGTCCTTAAAATTTAACCACCCTCTATAACTTCGATATGCTACTAAAATGCTTTTGTAAATGTAGTCTTTCAATGAAAGTCGGCGTTAAAGTAGTCGTGTCAATAAAGTTTCTGCTAATAAATACAACTTAGATATTTCAATATAGTCCTTTATTTTCCCAAAAACTTTTTCAATAGAGAAATTATATGAATTTAAGATAAACCGTTATGGGAGGTGGGCGTTAAAGTGAGCGTGTTACCTAAACTTTTTGGCACAACGACTACATTGATTAGAAGGATATACGAAGCAAATTTGATCATCATACCTCTAATTTTGGCGGTTTTATGAGCGTTTAAATTTCATTAACGGTAGATAACGTGAAAAGTGGGCGTTATAGTAGGCATGTCAAAGTTGTTTTTGCGAATGAGTACAACTGAGGCGTTTCAATATAACCCTTTATTATTCCAAAATCTCTATTAATAGAGAAATTATATGAATTTTAGGTAAAACGTTATATGGGAGGTGGGCGTAAAAAATGGCGTGTCACCTCAATTTTCTTGCACAGTAATTACATTGCCTAGAGGCATATACGTAGCAAATTTGATCATCACACTTCTAATTTTGGCGGTTTTATGAGCTTTTAAATTTCATTAACGGTAGATAACGTTAAAAGTGGGCCTTATAGTAGGCGTGTCAAAGTTTTTTTTCTAATGAGTACAACTTAGGTGTTTCAATATAGCCCTTTATTTTTCCAAAATCTTTATTAATAGAGAAATTATATGAATTTTAGGTAAAACGTTATATGGGAGGTGGGCGTAAAAGTGGGCGTGGCACCCTAATTTTCTGGCACATTAATGATACTGCCTAGGAGGATATACGTAGCAAATTTGATCATCACACTTCTAATTTTGGCGGTTTTATGAGCTTTTAAATTTCATTAACGGTAGATAACGTGAAAAGTGGGCGTTATAGTAGGCGTGTCAAAGTTGTTTTTGCTAATGAGTACAATTTAGGTGTTTCAATATAGCCCTTTGTTATTCCAAAATCTTTATTAATAGAAAAATTATATGAATTTTAGGTAAAACGTTATATGGGAGGTGGGCGTAAAAGTGGGCGTGGCACAATGATTTTCCGTTACAAAAAAGCGTCTCACCAAAAAGCAAAGTGTGCAAAATTTCAGAGTCGTACATCCAATTTTGTTGCTTTTATGACGTTTTTGTTTTTAAATATACCGAAAAATACACTGTGCGGTATAAATTTTCGTACATTTTGATCGATAACTCCTCTCCTAATGCATAGATTTTGATAATTTTCGGGGAAAAATATTGTTTTTACTCAGGAAATATATATTCGAAGTTTCATGAGTCTACGTTAATGCGTTTGGACACAATTCCATTTTATTTGATGTTTGAAGGACACGGTTTTTTCGACCTACTCTTGCTTTTCGAGCTATAACTCCCTTCCTAATATTCCGATTTAGCCCATTTTCAATACCAAACAAACTTTGTCTATAAGAAAGATTCTGGCAAAATTTGAGCCCCCTAGCTTTTTCGGTGCGACCTCTATCGTGCTTTCAACAGACGGACAGACGGACAGACGGACGGACATAGCTAGATCGTCATCAAATCAAACCCTGATTCAGAATATATATACTTTATGGGGTCTAAAATGGATATTTCGATGTGTTACAAACGGAATGACAAAATGAATATACCCCCACCATTTTTTTGGTGGCGGGTATAAAAAGCACCTTTTGTTAAAAAAAGTAAAAGAGCACGTTCTGTTAATAGAAGGAAAAAGTATATTTTGTAATGCGAATACACATAAATGACGATAAAATTTTGACTGAATGTGGTTAAACCTGATCTAATATATCAAAAAATGTTAAATTAAGTATATAATTTTTGTCGTTTTATTAAATAAAATTGCAACTTAAACATTTCTTTCTTAGCCTTAAATTAAATACATATAAATTTTGTCAAAGTTAAACTCTTGTTCCAACATCTTCTAGGCAAGAACATCCAACATTTTCGTCTATTGAATCCACCATACCTTTATCCTGGTTATACAAAATGTTCTTGTACCAAAATAATGACTGATTTTCACTCCAGTCTTTACCAAACTGTTTTATTAAAAGACTTTCCACAAAGACCCTAACATCTGATTAATTTTACTTTAACTGTAGTTTGGTTTGATCATTAAAGTAAAAAGTGAAACTACACAAAGATTATGGAAAAGAACCTTTTTATAAAAAATAATCAAAAAAGCACCTTTTGATAAAAAATAATCAAAAAGCACCTTTTGTTAAGCATACATTTTTTAGAACCCATTTACTTTGTAAAAAAAAAATAATAATAATGCAAACTTGATTGTTTCTACAAGATTTCAACCTAAATATTATAAAAATACCAAAAAACCAATTTTTCGCGAAATGCGAAAAAGCACCTTTTGTTCTGCGGCTCCTCATATATGATGTAACGATCTGCTCATCGTAAAAGAAATAAATCAGTTATTAGCGAAATAAAGAGCTACAAGTTTTAAAATTTATTTTTTAAATTCTATTTGTAATACTTTTGTATCCTTCCCCTTTAGCTATGTTTGTTTAAAATAATCCTTAAAAATTTTTTTCTTGTCAATTGTGGGACAATTATCACCCCAGGAATTAAATTAAGAAAAATAAAAGAAATAACCGACCATATTGAATTTTTATTTAATTTTAATGTTACTGCTACCATGCGGACTAAATTCAACATTTGTTGTACCTACATTATGCAATAGTTTTGACAGACACACACATAGTCCTTTCTCATTTGTTTTTCATTTATTTTGTTTTTTTTTATTTTTTAATTTTTATAAAGAAAGTGAAAACTGACAATCCACTTAAATACAATTCTCAGGCCTTAAGAATCTAACTCAACCTTTATCAAGTGTTTTTTGATACCCTTATTTTTAACAAAAACTAAGAAAAAATGCAACAACTAAAAACCCATTTTCAAATCCCTTTAACGTCTTCACGTAATATGGACATTCTTTCATATGTATGTATAAGCGAAATACACAAAACTACCAAATATATTTTGTTAATTTACTTACTAGTGAGTGCGTTTAGCCAGTCAGACAGTCATTCATGTATTTAGTCACGCACACATGTGTATTTTCTTCAAGTTTTATTCACAAAATTTTATTTAAATTATACTTTTGTTCAAACCACCTTCTGTTTTCGTATTGGCTACCTAAACATTTCCATAAACTATTTTTTGCTAGAGCTCTTGCAGCGACGTTATACTGGGCAACTCAAAATTCAAATTAGTTGATTAGTTTGAAATCTACATTTAAAAAGAAACCCACTAATTGTTGTTTTTTATTCAAAACTATCTTATGTTTTTAATTCTTGTTCATTTAAAAAAATATATTTGGTTGAATTGTATCTTTTTTCATTTGTTTTTTCTTTGTTTTTACTGGAGGCAAAAATAACAGCATGAGTTCCTCCAAAGAAACAAGAAAGCAGAGTTATATACGATAGTTTACAATGGCGCACATTTTAAAGGAATAGATAGCAAAAGAATACCTTGTCTATGCTGCTTTATTTAAAATCCTTTAAAATGTAAAGTGTTAAGCACGCCAATAAAAGAAATAGCCTTAAGAAAAGTAATATCTAGTTTTTTGTGTTATTACAAATTTTTAACTTTATTTATACGTGTTTATATTATATACAAGTAGAACAAATATGAATTGCATTCAAATTTTAGTTAGTTTTCCATCTGAAAACTTTTCGACCTGGCAAATGAAACTGACAGCTGTAAGTTGATATCTGTAAAATCTCAGTTTGTAACTGAGATTTAGTTGCTAGTACGTAGTACAACATTTTTTTAATCAAACAAGTTTACTTTAAAAACAAATTATGATATCTGTAGTTGTCACGCATGGACAACTCTTTCTTATTTTCATATGATTACTATCAAAACTTCTAAATATGAAAATAGTCTTGATGATCTATTGCAAATCATCGAGAAACGTTTAATTTTTTGTCGGCCTTTTTCATATTTTTTCCTTAAATGCAACACACCACTGATATCGCGTTGAACAATATTTTTTTTAGCTCGAACTAGTACAAGTAAAGAAAAACATGGTTGTAATGATCAGAACATAAGAGCAACATACTATTATTGGACTTTAGTTTTAACATGTAATGGTCAGCAGTTTTATTATGCGTAAACATAAATGATCATGTAATTATCACTTTTATTATAGAAAATTTTGTATAATCATAAGGCGATACAATAGTTTATAAATAATAAGCATAATATAATCTCACATAACCGAATAATAACCCT